>JBBBVU010000014.1:12971078-12996336 GCA_037177055.1 Atherinosoma microstoma
CTCAGGACGCAAGGAACGGATCTGACTGCTGGAGGTGCCTGGAGAGATTGCTGACCTGGAGGTGCCTGGAGAGATTGCTGACTGGGACAGAAAGGAAAGAAAAGAACTACAATAAACTGAAGAACTCCAGTTTAAACTCTGAGCAGTTGTCTTGTTCTTTCAACAGTGGTCTCCCGTGCTGGTATCGAAAAGGACCCCGTGTGACACATACACTAACCTTCTTACCCAGCTAAACGTAACACACTCCATTAGTCACTTTCCTCTGCATTTTTTTCACTTTTTAAACCAGTCTATTAAAAGAAAAAAAAAATTTGTTGGTCAAGTAACAAAACAAACAGATTGGACATATTGTATGGAAACCACAAATAAAACTCAGTGAGTCATACATGTCCCTTTTACTTCCGTTTCATTGCAGACAAGATTTTGTGTTTTGTCTCGTCAGCTTATTTAACCCTTGGATGCATGACCTACCAATACCTAGACTCTTCCATGAGTGGGGTCAAAAGTGACCCCAATTAGAATCAATGCATTTTTGCACTAAACTCAAGAAATTTCTTTAATTTTGGTTAAAGATGCAGATTTTCATTATATTTTGGTTAACAAAAGAGTGATTTTTTTTTTTGTAGATGTTCATTTGTCACTTTTTATTCGCATTTTATCACAAAACAATCAATCAATCAGGTATCAAAAATGTCAAAATCCATTGTTTGTGTGTCTGTCTCTGTTTCACTATGGAGGATGAACAGAAAACATTCAGTAGATCCAATAGGCTCTTCATCCCATCTGTCCAGGATCATTTGTTGGGAGGGGTTCTCAGGAGCATGCTGGCCTCCTAGCAGCCGCTTGAGATGAGAAAACATAAAAAGGACAATGATTGAATGGCACACAAAACTATAAATTGATATATAAATGTAAATATGTAAGTAAATGCACAGACAAACCTTAAAATCAATCATATTATAGGCTAGCTAACTAGTTGGCTTTTATTACAAGGAAATTATAAATATTGTAAGAACCTCACTCTCTACACAGCAAATGCAGTAATGCTAGTTACTTTACTAAACTAGCAAACATTGAAGTACACTTCAATGTTTGTATTACTTTGTAGTCAGCTAACTACTGCCTACTTTGTTGTTGGCATTAGTTAGCTAACAACAAAGTTAGCTAATGCTAATTTTGTAGGTGTTGTAGCCATTGGCTATGGTTGTAGCCAACAACTGTCGGCTGATTTGATAACAGTAATACTAACATACTCTATTACAGAAAAGTCATGAATGTGGAAAATAAGTTCATAAATGAAAATAATACTTACATGTAGCCTATGTTGCTGTATAAAAAAGACCTCCTCGGTGGTGAAACAACTGACAACAGATGTGTAAGTGGAACAGTAAATACTAACAATCAGATTTGATAAGAATCAAAGGTTCCTAGGAGATTCAGTAGGAAATGCTTTGGATAATTTTCTGTCATCTTTGAACCCACTTATGGAAAAGTGGGGTAGTGATACAAAAACTGCAATTTCTTATAAACAATGGGGAAAAAAATAAAAAATGCAAATGGCCTCATGTCACAAACACATTTTATGTGGAATACCTGGATATGAAAATATAAAAACTTTTGATTTTGAAGATTTTGAAGAATAACAACCCCTGGGGTCATTTTTGACCCAACTTATGCATCTAAGGTTTAATTTATTAATGATACATTCAATTCAAACCCTATGAAATTAAAACAACTTCATGATTTTACTCCTTTCCAAACTTAGCATTCCTTCTCTCACAACTCTGGAACTGAGGGATTTTCTGCACACATTCTGTATTTGGGATAGGTCAGGATTGGAGACATGCCAGTCCCATACCTGTCCCTTTTTCTTCTGCAGCCATTCTTTGTAAAGTGTGCAGAATGGGGTTTTGCATCTTGTTGAATGTCCCAAGAAAGAAAACAGTAACATGTTTCTTTCAAATCTCAGTGTACTGCTTTAACACTGCCATCACAGAAATGTCATTGACCTTTATTAATGGAACTGATACAACCTCATCTTGATGAATGATGATTCTTGATGCAACATGCTGGTTAGGATGCCTCCTGAACACTTCCCTAGTGAGGTGTTCTGGGCACATCCCACCAAGAGGTGTCCCTGGGGAAGACCCAGGGACTGTGTCTCTCGGCTGGCCTGAGAATGCCTTGGGATTCCTCTGGATGAGCTTGAAGAAATGGCCTGGCTTTTCTGCTCTGCTGCCCCTGCAACCCAACCTCAGATAAGCAGTAGAAGATGGGTGGGTAGATGGTTGTTGATACACTGCCATCACAGGGTTGTTAAGTTGCAGGTGTCAAGGTTAGGCTGACATCCTTACCCTTTAAGTACTGAATTCTTTTCTTTGGTTATTTGAATTATTTAATGATATTTTGCATTATAGTGGCAGTAAAATGAAAATATCTTCCTTTTTTTCTTTGAAGACTATTTGAAAAAAAGCTTTTAAAGGATTTATCTCATAATTTTTGCACAAACATGAGATTTTCTCTTTTTCTATGTTCCTCTCAGACTGGAAAGTACTGGGTTTGTGCCTAATTTTGATTGACTTCATCTTTTGAAAATGCACTAAAATGCAGCAATGGATTTATGTTAACAAATAAAAAGCAGGTTACGTGTCAAAACATGTTATATTTTTATTTCAAACTATTTGAAGTATAACAGAAGTCAAAATAAGACCATCTTAACTTTTTCTGATTCAGGGTTGTAGTGGAACCTTACCATCAACCAACCTTAAATACAATACACAGTTAATGAAATGCCATTTAAAGTATGTCCAAATCACACTGAAAAGAGATGTGTTTATCTAACCCATGTGCGCATGTGTTTAATGTGTTTCATTCGCTGAATTTTGTAACATTTTAGTGTAGACTCTGACTTGCTGTCATCAGTTCCCCTGTTTCCACATCACCTCATTAATAGTTCAGGCTCAGCACACAGAGAGCAGCCTGTGTGTCAGACATGTGTGAGTGGAGCTGCAGCTGGGTTCAAGCACATTGTAAAATACAGTTCCACAGGAAATAACCCTTCAGAACATAAATACACCCAAACATTGCCTGCAAACCACATGTGTTTATATGTTGTGTGTGTGTGTGTTTAAGATTATGCCTACTTTATCCCTTTATTGTCAAAGTGCTACTCTGTAAAGAGAAAGACACACATACAAATCCCTCTTTGTGCTTGGAGGTTTAACCAGGTAGGCTAGAAATGGGATCTTCTTTCAGTTTTGCATTGACATACTCTTGACCTTCTTCTCTGAGAAAGTAAAGTAATCTAAAGTCACTTGAAGCCTCTTTATCTTATCCTCCCATAAGCGGATACCGCTGTGAGTTTTAAGAAGATAGAGCTGTAGTTAAGGAGATATACTCAGTATGTTTATGTGGGTATGTTTGTGTTCGTGCCATCACTCAGAAAGCCAGGTTTAGGTAATGAAGCGATCTGAGCTGAGAAGATTTAAATTGGATGGTTTAAACTGTGTATTAGTTGTTGCACGTAGAATTCAGGATCTACAACATTTACAACTGTTCTTAACTCTGTATGTGTGTTTCTGAGGCAACTTCCTGCATCAGGATTTCCAATTTTAAACGGATTTCACTGCCACTACCAGAGCTTTAGCTGTCTGTGTCCACTCCACCTTGCAAATATGCATTGATGCACTTAATCGTTCTGTCACGGGAAGACCAGTGCATCAATTATAGCATTTGAATCAACTGCTGCTTAACTCTGTTTTACACAGATACACTCCTGTACTCCAATATGTTTATTAACCATTCATATCTTGTATCAGATGTGATCTTCAAGTGCTCTAATTTCCTGTTGCGACATCCTGGTGAGGCAGATGAACTCCAGTGTGTGTTTGTACATGGATGCATATTTTGGTTTTTGAATGCGTGTTTGTCTGCCCTGTCCAGATGTGCAGGAATGGCTGTATGTTGTAATGTTTCCTGTTTTGCAAACTGTCTTGGGTCAGCTGAGGTCTGTGATGTTAGGCTGAGTGGATATGCTGCACAGACAAGAAGAGAAGACAGGAAGCATGAATATTAAACCAAGTGATCCTGTCAAACAAAATATAAAAAGCCAAGCAAGATACCGCCACTATTCTGTTAAAATACTGTAACAAAGGCTAAAAATGTTTTATAAGTGTCCTGTTTGTAGATTTTTTGAACGGCACCAGTCAGGAATGCTGAAATGACTGTTTGCAATAGACAAAACAGCCACTTTGCCTTATGACTGTTTTCAAGACATGCATCCCTAGATGTACAGGTGTAGAACCAGCCACAGCTATCTATCATGTAATAAGACTGCTGTAGCCTGAGGACAGTTGTAGTGACACTAACATATGTGCACACACGAAGACAGGACAGGGACAGATGAACTCTGGAGGGGAAGAAGGAAAGAATAGAAACAGGAGCCATTACTCAAATCTTCATTCTTATTCCACAAAAATGATGAGGGCACATACTCATGGGCTGGTATACACAAGAATACACAAACAATGATGTGAAACTGCTACACAAATCTATCCACACACATGCACCCTCAAAATCGCAGACTGTTCTTGAAAGGACAAACCCATTAGTGTATCTTTGGGGATTTTGTTTGTTTCTAATGGTGAGAGTCAAGTAAGCCCTAAGGAAACCAAGTGGACAGCAGTTTCTCCTTTCTATTTGCCCACATGCATACTTTTCATCTACGCATCATGCAGCATTCCTCCCACTTCACTCTTCTTCCATATTTCTCACCAGGAAAAATCACAAATATAAGACCAACACCATCATTTATCCCAACAATAGTTATACTCTTTGAGTTCAGCTCCATTTTCTGTTGAGTTTCACAATTATTCAGACAGTGAAATTTATTTAAAATCATTTATATGTATGCAGCCCTGTTGCTAATAAAACAGACACAAAAACCCCTAAAAATAGTACTCCCATCTCCATTAAATGAATAGATAAATGTTAGAGCACTATGAAAGCATCTGGATTTGCTGTCCTTAGCATTTAAAAACAAGCTCCTTCACATTTCTGCCAATTCCAAAGCCAGCAGGACTTTAATGGGTTTTTGACCTGACCACACAGCAACAGAGACAGACAGTGTTTTTTTTTGTATCCATTTGACATTTAAGTTAAGCGGCCATCTGGACTCTTGTTAGGATGCAGTAGGCAGAATATTTTATTCCCAAATAAAATGGCTGCTGTATTTCTCTCTTTACATGCTTAACTCGCTTTTTTGATAACTAGCTCATTGAAATCTGTTGTCGTATCGGTTTATTTAGTCTGTTCTGGTAGCAGACTCCCATTAGGATGCAGGGATATCCCGGTGGATGCTGAATCTGCATGCACTTATAACAACACTTACTACAACATGCTGACTCTTGTTCCAAGAAACTGAGTGGGCCATTATGAGAGGCGCTTCGGCGATTTACATAGCCTCCTCAGAGCTGGAGTGTGTCCACGTGCTATTCCAGAAGAGACATGTGGAGGTACCATACCGTCTAATACACACAAATACTTATACACACACAGAGACACACTTAGTTTAAACCAGATCAATCTAATTCATCTGCACCCGAGGGGAGCTGCCAGAGCTGACAGGGATATTTGCATCCGTAATTCCCTCAACCACAAGCCATCCCCCCACCCCTTCGCCCCTGCCCCGACACACCTCATGCCAGCTGGGACCACCAGGCAGAGGCGGGACAGGAAGTCTTTCCTAGACTAATGCACACACACACATAAAGGCTTATGCACATTAGCACAGAGCGTATCTAATCAATGTGATGCTATTGTTAAACAAAGCTCCCGTTTAAGGTAATTAAAATCACCCAATTAAAGCCTGCATATGTGTGTTAGACTCTGTCTGTGTTTACATGTATTAGAGCTTGTTTGTTCCTCCTGAACCATTATATGACCACATTGCCAAATATTACCATTATGATTCTGAAAAGTGGCCTTTTAGAGCTTGATTTCCCCGAAATGTGCACCACCACTTCATATGCCCACCTCCCACAACAAAGAAATTCTATTTATGTACTATCATTTCTCCTCACTGAACATTTGCAATGTGTCTGTGTGTGTATTTGTTGCATCACAATGACTTCATCATCTCTCTTTTGTGTTGCCTGTCCCCAGGGCTGCCTAATCAATTGTATGTGTGCCCTTTCTCTTTGGCAAAAATCAATCCAGTTTTATGTGTTGGGCTGAGATTAAGTGTCTGCCAGTGGGTCTATATGTGTTTGAATGTGAGTGGAAAATCATTCATATACAAATGTGTATATGTGCTTGGTCTGCAGCTGTTGTTGAGATTGACACCTTTGGCAGTCCATGAGTTGCCTTCCTCATTCATTAGATGACCTCTCCCTCCTCACCTCCTCACTAGCCATCTGGGCTTCTTCATAGGGGTGTTCAGACGGATGAATAATGCTTGTTTGAATAAGAGTAATTAGTTCCAACAGCTAGTCCATGTTTACTGTAAATTTACTGAAATGGAGAAACAAATACTCCGGTCAACAAATAAACTTTGAATTTTAGAAGACGGATGAAAACAAACTTGGTCTGTAAGAACAACTATTTGGTCTTAAAGGACTCTTCATTTGTTTTGTCATCTCACCACGCACTTCGATTATGTTAATACTTTGCTTTGCTTATTTGGGAATCAGCTGGCCTGGTTTAATGGTCAATCAAACTCAACCTCAGGGGTAAACAGACTACCCCATTCTGACCACTATAACACTTTTATTGCCACCACTTTATCATAAATACATACACTCCAGAGAGTGTAGGAGAGGACTGGTGAAGGTCATATGATGCAGCCTTGGTATCCTTAATGGTAGCTATCTAAATGTGTTTGTATGTATTTATTTTTCTTGGTTTGTATGGAGAGCAGACTTGGGAGCGGTAATAATGTTTTTTGAGAGCAGTGTGAGCACATCCACAAACACACGCACACACACACACACATGACTGCATGGCTCAGGGTGAATCTGCACAGCTCAGTCTGAGCAGATTGCAGTTTGTTTGGACGGGGTGACACAGATGCCAGTGTGTCTCCTGGTGGGCTTATGTGAAAACAACTTTTGGTTCCCCCCCCCACTGAGCAAGCAAGGGGGCAAAGGGGAACAGTGCAACGAGCGGCCACAGTAACTGAGGTGGTTGCAGAGGGGTAAAAGTAGGGTCCATCCATCAAGGCAAATAGAAAGGTAGCAAGGCAAAGCAAGTTTATTTGTATAGCACATTTTTGTGTACAAGACTATTCAAAGTGCTTTACATACAGCAGTGTGCAGAGGTTAGCATCAGAAAATAAAAAGCATAATTTAAAATGAAAAACAAGAGAAAGGGAAAAAGAAAGAACATCAGATTAAAAACGTGATCAAGTTTAGGAATTCAAACTTAAAAGAAACAATGCAGATTTGGACTTTTGAATAAAAACTATTCAAATGCAGCAGAGAGCAGGTGGGTCTTTGACCTGGATTTAAATAAACTGAGTGAAATCTGCAGGAGAATTTGGCCCACATGAACTCAAAATTCTCCTTCTGTTGTCATGTATGTCAGCTTCATATTTAATTTATTCAGCTTTGCTCTCATCTGAAAAAATACCTGTGCTTGCACTATGATTGCTTTGTCTTTTATAAGTGACTTTTTACCTCCGTCATTTTGTTCCTCTGCCATAGCTTTATTTTTCTGGCTTTGTTTTGATCATTAATCCTAGATTTTGGCTATGGTGTGCAGAGACTTAATATTAGGTAAGCTTTTGGCGTATGCAGTAGAGACATCTTCTCTGATCATCGTATTATACTTTGCGTTTGCTTGTATTCTGCTACAATCCTTGTTCAATAATGGTTTTTTTGCTCTAATAGTGTAACATGACAGTTTTTTTTGTTTGTTTTTTGTTTGTGTACGCACTCCTGCAGACCCAGAATCCCAGAGGAAAAGGACTGTGCAAAATGTTATGGATCTTCGGCAGAACCTGGAAGAAACCATGACCAGCCTGAGAGGGGTTCAGCTCAGCCACAGGTCAGCCACTCATTCACACACAAACACACACAGGCAGAACTGCATGGATGGGGAAAAAAACAAAAACAATTTCAAACACAACATCCCCCACACACACACAACAGAAAAATGAGCAGCAGTCAGCATGATTCTTATTGACATTGCAAACAGTGTGTTGGGTGTGGTAGTTAACTGCCTGCGGGAGCTCTGATCAATATCAGCATCCTTGTTAGACCAGTAGCTGTTAGTCAGTCATTCTCCACCTGCTCTGCTCTTTCTTTGCATGGTTAATACAGAACTGATGCAGGATTAGCTGCATCTGACCTCAAAGCCAGCCCTGCTGATACTCAGGACACTCACATTCGTACACACAACAACAAGAAAAGATGTTCTGATTGATTTTATGTAAGCATGTATGTGCACCCTCTTCCTCTGCTTCCTGGGCTGGTTTTGGTTCGTCATGTCTTCAGATTTTGTCCTTGGGAGCTTCTCTTCCGTCTGGCCGTCTACGCGTCCCCCTGCGATGTATCCTATCTCTGTCTCTCAGTGGGAGTGTATCACACAAAGTGCAACTCAGCAGATGGTTGCCTGCTGGAATACATTTCCTTTGCCATTCGTTCTTTTATTGTACTATAATAACCTTGAGTCACTAAAGGCATATTTTGCTTTAAGGCTTACAGTCTGACTGGGGAAGTCTCAAACGCAAACAGGATGTCATAAATTCTGTGATTTGCACAAATTAAACAAATAAATAACAAGAAAAGCTCATTGTTTTGCCTATTTATGTTTTACTTGTATAGTGTAGTCATATGACAAACAGAAAGCCTGTTAAAATGCATTGTAAGAAGCTTGGTAGCATCCTCTCCCTTTACCTCTCTTCACCTCCTCTCTGCCTGTTTTATGTTACTAGTGAAGCATTTCATTTAGGAATGTCTTTATTGGGGTTTTTTGTGAGGGTGATTATGTATCCTGCAGACAAGATTAATTCTAATGCAGCAGGCAAATGCATGTGCTGTCACACAGTTTGAGAGCTTGTAACTTTTAATATGCTAATTCTCATCATTCTCAGTCAAGCCACTAAGTAGCAAATGTGCGGTGCTGCTTTAGAACAGAAAATGCATGTGGTGTTAGTGATGCTGACGTTTGTTAGACAAAAAAACGATGCTGTTTCAAACTTAAATGTAGAGCAACATGAAGACATATTTCCCGACAGGATATTCAAAGGCATGCTTCAAACATGCATACACACACATATATCTCAAATAATCCCGGAGCACTTTTTTTTTAAATCAGTAAAAGGCTTTTTATAGTGAGGTTTCAGACAGAAGATGATGCATGGTGGGAAAGGGTGGGGGGATGGTTGGATGGAGGAAGCAGATCCTAAGCTTTTCTGAGAAAGAAAAAAAACAAACAAATAAAAAGAGGAAATTAAAGACTCATTTGCTATCTGTTTTTTGGGAAGGGGGGGCGAGGAAGGGGTGGGGGCACATTACCGTGAAAATTGATTGTCTTCAGCACTCTAATAAGTAAATATTTCTCATTCCATAGCTGTGTCGAGGGGACCATGTGCTACGACAGCGATGAAGCTGCTGCCTTCTCAATTTCTAGCCTCTCGAATCGCTCCTCTCCACTGTCATGGCGCCAGGGTCAAGCAAGCCCCCGTCTGCAGGCTGGTGACGCTCCATCCACAGGCAACGCGTCATCAGATGTTCCCCTCCGGATCAACCACACGTCACGTATTCACCTCATCGAAGACCTAGTTGCCTCTGATCCATCCTTATTGAAGGGAGATTACCTCAGTGACAGTGACCTTGGAGGGAAGAGCCCAAATGATGAGGATGAGGATGATGATGATGATGATATTGATGATTTGGGGAATGGGTAAGTTTTTTATGTTTTCATTTGAAAAGCACACATTTTACTTCATTAACCTGATCATGAATATTTTAGAACTTAACCCACAGCCGTGTGTGCAAAACAGGACAAGTGTGTCTCATTAATGGTCTTGGCAATTCTTGTGAGGTGAATCCCTCAACCTATCAACATCCCCACAGCTGCAGTCAGGCCTTTAATAGTGGTTTACCAACATCGATCAGAGAGCCTGTTATTTATCACAAACCCCCCCTCATAGTGTCTGCCTGACACTGTCAGCTGTATCTCCCCTTGTGCAGCTGGTTCTGCTGTAGACAGAAAGCTGCCCTCTGGCAGAGTAAGAGAGTGATGTCACAATTACCGAGCCCCCTTGCAGAGATCATCCCGTCATTCAGCTGCGAACCTGCTGGCTTTGCCAACAGGCTTTCATGTGGAGGACCCCTTGCAATGTTGGCAGAACTAGAATGCAGATGTCTTTGAAAAATCGGCAACTTAATCTGCACAGTCAGTAAGAGATCATTCCGAGCTGGTGCAAGGTCAGATGATTTTTGTTTTAACATAGTCATGGATTGAAAAAAAAGGATTTAAAGTTGAGATCATGTCAGAGAACAAAACATGAGCTAGTTGATCTTCAGAAATATTCATCGGGTTCTTGGAAATGTTGTGTTATAGTTGTAGTTGTAACCTGGGAGGTGAAACTTTCTTTTTATTTCCATGTTTCTGTGTGCATCTTATAAAAGAGGATATTTCGTCAGTTGTGAAAAATTATCCCAGTTGTGTTAGTCTGTGTCTATATCTGGTATTGTGATACAACCTGTGGAGATTATGCCTGAGTGAACTTAAGTTGTTTGCTCTGTGGCAGCTGAATCACAGGGACAGGTCATAGGAATAATAATGTGCATGAGGGTAGCCGTTTTTCATGGCTAAACCTGTTAATTGTCACTGCTTTATGACATCTTGTGACTGTTCAAGAAGAATAACAAGATTCCCATCAGGACACAACAGAAGAAATCAACTTTGAAGCTTGTCAAAGAATGACTAAAGCTGTGTAAAATAGATTTTCTAGGTTATTGTTGGGGAACTTGCAGCTGCTGCATGAAAATAAGGAGCTATGACGCAATTTCAACCCAGCTGAGGACAGAGCATCATGATTCACTGACCAACTCTGAGCATAGTGAACAAAAACACATTATCTCATTGGAACTATAACTCTTACTGTGTGTATCCAAGCTAAAAAAAAAAGGAAGAAAAAAGAAGTACTGGCCGCAGCTTGACATCTCCATGGTAACCACAAAAATGGACCCCCAGTGACCAGGAAATCAATTGCAGCACAGTTGGAATCCCGGTAGTGTTACTGTGTTTCAGCTTGTAACCAAAATGAGTGGTTAAACAGGTTTATATTACACTTTGTGTGAGAAAGCAAAACAGCCAAAACATTTTGACAGACTAAAGAAAAAAAAGTTGAGAAATGGACAAATTATGGTTAAATAGTCTCACAAACCAAAAGACATAAGGAAAATACATTTATTTGTTTCTTATCTTTATCTATTTATTTTCATTGATTTGTTCATTTGATTGGGTCGGTGCAGATTATTGAACATCAGTACAAATAAACGTGCCAAAAACATGCAAACATGCAAAAAAGAAAATGCTAATTTTCATCTGTAGTCCCCAGCCAAGAAGATAGAATAAAGGCAACCCCGTACAAGAAGAGATACAATATGTTGATGTGAAACTAAAGATCATTTTCACAGTCAACATCTCTGTAACACAATTCTCCACTAATTGCTTAGTAGCCTATATACAATGCCAAAAGACAAACTTTACAGCCAACAAGTTTTCAAGGTTATTAATTAATTTACTTATTATTTTCTCTTTAACAAGCAGAGCAAACAGCATATCCTTGCATTTCAACATTTTAAATCTCGATAAATTGTTGTCATTTCATTTTCCGTTGACCATTTTATCAGCTTAATATTCCAACTCTCAATTAATCAACAAAACATTAGTTTTGAGTGTGTAGTGAGTGATCTTGTATTATACTATAAACTTTGAATGAGCCTGCTTCAGCTTGAACCACAACTGATTTTTTCTTACCACTAGAGGGCAGACCTGTGTTGTTGTTCCCATATGACTGTATACAGTCTGTCTCTCCCCCGCTGAATTCCTCTCTCTTATCGCATAATTTATTACACATCCTAATCCATTATTCATACAGGCATTGCTAATGTCATACAGGGGTCACAGTGCACAACTATCACATCCTTGCATATATAATACATAGGATTTCCCCCCATTTATATATTATGCATCACAAACACATTCTTTGTCTGGGTTTTGCGTCTCAAATCTCTTTGTTCTGTTACAGGAAATAGAAATATAAAGGAAATTGTTATTACAGTCCAGTTTCCACATGAACATGTAAATTTGTAGGATTTGACTGTTTACTCACCGTGACTCACTTGAATTTAGGCATGACTCACTCACATATGAAGGTGAGCTTACCATGACTATATTCTGACCTGGCTACACACAGATCTTAAATACTCACACACATACTGAGTCATGATCCCTCGTGTCAGTTATCTATTTCCTGTGCTTTTCTGGGGCCTCTGCTCATCAGATGAGTTCGAACTCCATCTGGAACCAGAGTCCTCCCAGTGCACCCCCACCCCAAAACACGCACAGACTCACTTTCACTCTCATATGCGTCATTCTTACAAGGAAACAGTGAGAAGGGAAATTGTGAGGACCTTATTCCCCTAAGAGTGTGTGCATGCGTGCAGTTAAACAGTATTAAGGTGTAGTCTCATTCAGGTTGTAGAGTTGTACTTTCTGGGAAACAGCAGGTTCTAATGGATTTATTACCATTACCCATCTTGTCACAGAACAGTCTATTTAGTTTGATGAATTCTAATTTTTTCACATTTGTTTTAGACTTATAGTGATCAGTAAATATAAAGTTGTGGCAAGCAGAAATTCCAGCTTAAACAATGATATTGCTATTCACCTCATCTCTGTTACAGTCTCCACATTTTCCCTTTTCCTGAATGCAAAATGAAAATACATATGATGTGTGATCTTCATAGAGACAAGCAGGCAGTCCAGGGTCTATAGAAGTGTTAACAACACAAAGAATGATGATTGAAATTCTCTGTTATATCAAAAGTGTTTTTTATAAAATACCCACAAAGCAAAGATAGTTTGCTCAAAGACCATGTAATAGTTCTTTGTGTGCGTAGGATTATATACATATCCCCTCCTCCCAAGTGAAGCATCAAGTTCACATACAGCAGGTGGCGGATCTCCAAGGATTTTGACAGACAGCATTGATTGCTGTCATTGTGTGGCGATAATGGGCTCAACGTACACATACAGTACACACGTGACGACAATTGCATGAGTGCGTGGCTCGTTTTCGGCCCCTCTGGCTGCAGACGCATTAGATTCTGGATGGCAGAGCACCTATCCACAACATCCTGACATTAGTAAACGCAGAATTGTCATGGTAACGCAGCAAGACATGACGGTTCACCGCACTAATCGCCTGAATTATGAAAGCATTTGTTGCAGAGCAGGACAAACACACACACACACACAGCTCCCTGAAGCATTTCAACGTCTGCCACTTTAAGTGTTATGATTTGGTGCCATGTGCTTTCTAGAAAAACAGAACTGATCTGTTTTTCATGTGAATCTGGGCGTGTGGGTGTGTGTCCCGCACTGTACATGGAAGTGAAACAGAAATGAGCATGTTTTGATAGAGAAGTAATGTGTTTTGAAAATAAATGATGCCTAAAATAGGTTAAGATGTCATCAGTGGTTACTTTGGCCTCATGACTTAATGTTTGGTCTTACCAGAGTTTTAGAGGGGGTCTTATCTGATGATTGGCTCAATGGTCGAGTACTTTTAATTAGGTGTAACTCAAGAAACTTCTCAACTTTACTGTCAGTGGTGCAGGGGTTTATAAAAGTATTAAATGAAGACCATACTCCTGTGTGTGAGTGTGTGTGTGTGTGCATGCGTGCCTGTGTGCATGTGTGTGTGTGTGTGTGGATTTAAGTGCAGAGATTTTTTCTTTAGGTCAACATTGATCTTCCAGCACTCTAACCCCACCTACTGGCCAACAACAGGACTTCTCACAAATACAAACACACAGGGGACATTATCTATCTGACACTTGAGTTTAATGAATTCTTTTTGCAGGTGATACTTTTATCACTTACTCACAACAGTACACCTCCAGATGTAATCCTCACTGGACACATGGTCTTCCCTCTTCCCAGGTATTTTCTCTGTGACTCACACTGTAATCAAGTTACAGACCCCTTCCCTAAATGAACAGCACAGCCCGCTCCCCCGCTCTGAATGTTATTATAATATGGTCTGTGATCAAAGTGTGCCTTTATGAAGCATAGTGGATGAAGAGCTGAAAAAGCTTAGCAATTTGCACATACACACATGTACATGTAATATAATACACAGTTAATTAAATGCCTGTGTGTTTACTTAAGTTTGCCTTGTGTCATATAGAGGTTATAGGTGACATATTTTCACAAATCTGCTTTAAGAAGCATAAAAAGACACATTCTTTTGTTTGTGGTAGCAACTGCACATGGATGTAAGTCCAAGAAACAGTTTAGGTGTTTTGGATTAAATCAATGTACCACTATAGTAGTACCACTTCAGATTTTGATTCAAAGTTGTGTGATGCATCACAGTGTACACAAAAACCAAAGCTTTGAATATACACATGTATGCAATATGCCTCTCGCACATTTACAATATGAGTTGGAGCTGGAGGTAAGTTTATCCACCTTTTGAACATACACACTTTTAAAAAAGAGGTGCTGTCAAATTTATTTATTTTTAAAAAGCGGTTTCTTCGTGGTGTTCATTTCCACCTTATTGGATTTTCATAGTTATCTTGGGGTAGTTCTTTTCTGCTTTGATTCAATAATTGACCTCTGAAAAAGAAGATCATGGATAAAGACAGTTTGTTGACCTTTTTGTGTATTACTCCACTCGAGGGAGTGTTAAGAGTCCGCCGGTTGATTTAGTTTTTTCATGCTCTCCTAGAAGAGTGTGAGAGGGAAAATTCTTCAGATTGCAATGGAAAACAGTAGCACCGTATAAAGTATGATGTAAAAGGCTCATGTCTTGGAAAGTTACTGAGCAAACACCTGGTTTCTACAATGAGTTTTTTTAGTGTTTCTTTTGTTGTGATATTTTATTTTTCCACCATATCTGTACAGCATTGTGTCTGAGATGATTTGGTTTGAGCAGCAGATCGAGGGGTGCTTCAGGAGAGTGATGACGGGGTATGTGTTGTAAAACCTGCTCTTCTCTAGGTCTCTCTGCCTCTGTGTGGAGCTCCTTTGGCTCTGTCTGCTCAGTGTGGCATGTAATCAATTACTTTTCCTGTCATTATAAAGGGAACTTGACTGAATGGAGGAGTGCACTCTTCCTTTGTTCCAGCACGTGTGAGCCAAACACTACAGAGAACACCCATGGAGAACACACATACATACACAGAAAAACACCGTTTATATTAAACCTCTCACCATTAACAGATGCGCAGTCATCTGGAGATTTAGTCACTCTGCTCTTTATCCTTCATGAAGTTTAAAAAGTGTTCAGTTTGATTTTGAGATGACAAAGCCTGAAAACAACACTTCAATGATAGTAGCACAAGTAGTCCATACATAACGGCTTAATTGGGATTTAAATGTATTGTTCATCTGTCTGGCTATTTTTCATAAATAAGACATAACCGACTTCAGTGGTAGCAGCAGGGCTCTGCTGACAAGCAATAACATTAATCTGTTTGTCTGCTAAGGTGGGCTTGACACACACCCTCTTGTACTCAAATACACATATAAGCATATACACGCACAAATACACAATATGCAGTAAATGATTCAACAAAGAGTAACATATGGGGATTCAGAAGGATTTACTGTCCTGCAAACCTCCTGACACCTCTTTCACTGAGAGAAGTTTTCTAATAAACCATTTTTCTTTCTCCTGTGTTTATTCTGAAGCTGTTTGAGCCACATGGTTTAAATATTAACTTTCTTAAGGCACAAAAGTACAATACTTTGCTTACAATAGAACCAAACAAACAAAGCACAGACTGGGAATAAAAAGGACTTTTTGCTCGTCTGCAGTAACTTTCATTACTATAGAAGATGTTTATATTCTTCTATTGTTGTCATCCCTCTCTTTCTCTATGCATGTAACCTTCTCACTGTCCTCACACACAAATCAGTCACTTACACTGGTATTAATAACTTAGCTGCTGTCCGTTGTTGAAAAAAGCTTGACTTGTACTCCCATCATCCTCCATGGATTTATTTAGTTTGACTGCGTGCCATTTCATAATTGTGAAACACACTGTTGAGCAACAAACGTGTTCTGGATTGGAGCTTGAGAACTTCACTTTAGCCCTCAGACGAGTTTTTCTCAGACTGTCCTTTAGGAGGCAAGAACATTTTGGGAGATTACTGTGTTCTTATTTGACTTCTGATGTCCCTGTGTGTCATTTCTAACAAGTTTGTGCTCCCCTCCTGAGAGCTGCCAAAACCACTGTCACAGCTACTGTCGCCTAGGCACCCCCGTCCTCTTCACTGGCTGAGGCTTAGTAAATCCCTATGGAGACGCTGTGGCAAAATCCCTCCTAATCCCTGGCTTCCTCTTATGGCAGGGTTCAGAAAGGCACAAGAAAACTCAGGGACTTCTCCAAGGAAAAGGAGCTTTTATAGGGGGGTCATGATGGCCATGGTATGTGCGTGTGTAATTGTGTTCATGTGCAGGACCCCCACATAGTTCAGAGGGATGCGTTACCATGTAAACAATACAAGCAAAGGACAGGAACAGAGTGTGCGAATGGCTTCAGCTTCTTAATTTACAGAGGTCAAGATGTCATGGCTTTTGGTTGACGAGCAATCTCACCCCATTTCCCTTGAAGGAAAAAGATGAATCCTGCTTTTCCTGGTGGTGTTTTGAAATCTCTTTATTTTCTTTACTTATGATAGAATCACACTTGACCTACGGAGGACAGGAAAGGAGGTAAATGACCTGAAAACAACAGCTGGTGGTGAACATGACACTAAACTAACAAGTGTAGATGTGAACCATATAGACTTGACATCATTCGGTCAACAAACCTTTGTTTTTAAAACTCCACAGGAAGGTTCGAGGTTGAACTTGAAAAACAACAAAGAGAAGTTAGATATGCAATCAACTTAATTATATGTAAGTGTATGAGATTAATCTCCATCAAGTCCAGTTCAATAGAGCTAACTGGGATTCTGTTTGTGCTGATCAAAATTTTGTCATTATTCTTAATAGTTTATAAACTTCACTGGGGAAATTTTCTAGCAACACCTCTACAGGAGAGGTCCCAGTTACAATTCCACTTTTTAAACTTCAATCACTTTCTTCAATCACTTTCCTGTCTGAGAATCCTAAACCCTTTTTCACACATAACTCTCAAGCCGGGACTGTTGAGCCTTTGTTGCAAATTGTGTCATGCGTGAAAGTAAGGAGCCAGAGACAAATTTGATCCACCAAGATGTACCTCTGAGGTGACGATAACAGAGGCAAAATGGGTCCACCTCGTGTGTGTTCGCACAGAACCTGCCACTCAGCTGATTCTGCTATGCCAGCTTGATGCTGTGTAAGGAGATAGCAATGAATGGATGAGTCATCTTTACTTGGCCTGTGTGAGGAGGAACAGTGGCAGCTTAATGAGGATCTCATTCTTCGCCTTTAAGGTGCAACAAGGCCTGTTTCAAATAGGAGTTGACATTGTGGAACAAGTCTAAGTCCAGCGATACTGTTGTTACTCTGCTGATTCTGCAAAGCCCTCCTGCTCTGTGTAAGCACACATTGATGCAGCGCTGAGGCCCCTCTGTTTGGTATGTTTGAGTTACCAAAGTGGCTGGATGAATAGGATTCAAACCGATTTATGAAAAGGACTGTAGAGAGAAAGACTGATTCCATACTGCTTTTAACCACATTGGGGTCAGGACTGATTAAATAGGTTGGTGTGCTGACCTTTTGATGCACCACTTTTTTCTTCATTAAACTATCTCAACAACAGATTGAGTTGTAAATCAATACAAATGCTACATTGATTGGTGTGGTCTATGACTATATATGTGCAATATTTGTGAACGTTAGTGCAACCTTTGCCTAAGGCTGAGAATATGTTTGCTTTTTTACCTCATGCTTGCACAGACAACCGGCTCCATTGTGAACATAATGTTCACATACTTGCTTGTGTACTTTGCTTGTTACCAAAGGATTTCACTAGGGGGCAGAACAGAGAACTTAGATCAGACAGAGTTGTGAAATTTGTTGGTTTTAAAAACAAAAGAGGAGGTTAGTATTCAGTAAGTTTTATAATCATATTCTGTTAATTCCAGCATGCAAATTTCATTCCCTGTATTTAACCCAGTGAGCTGCTGGCTACCAGGGAGCTGTTGGGGGTTAAGGACCTTGCTCCCTGGGAGTGTGGTCTGCCTTCATAGCCAGTGTGGGTACTTGTACCTGGGTCCCCAAGATCCAAGCCTACCTCTCTAACCACCAGGCTCCCTAAAACTGAGATCATGCCAGAAAAACAAAAACAGCAGCTGTATTGTAGATGGTATGTAAGGCCCTTAAAACAAGCACGTTGTAGCTTGTCTTCAAAACCTACCGTCACTTTTTCCATCTGTAGATCCTCAGACCTTATTTGCAGAAAAATTGGGCCCTGCACTACCTTTAGTGGTTAAGCATTGCAGATTGCGAACATGTAGCGTTATTTTCTAAGGACACTTCAAACAAACGCTAAATACATGAGGTAGCTGAGATAATGATGCAAGCTTGTAATTCTAAGCAAGTATACTTTCAGCCTTATACAGCTACTTTATGTTTCATGCCACTAATACATGTTAAAAATGCATCACACCGGGCTAATGATGAACTTATCAAATGCAGTTCATTTTTAATATTGTATGAGTGTTAGCATTATGGCATGCTTGAACTATTTCTAGTTTGTACCCAACTGTTGATCACACGAAGAAGCTCAATGACTTTGGCAGGGCTGTTTCTGCAGCATTTTTTATTTCTTTAACATTGTATTTTTTTATGCAGTGAGAAGAAAATAATCAATTAATTTGAGTTATGTTTCACACTACAATACAATACAACTTTATTTATAATGCACTTTACAAACAACAAAGTTGACCAAAGTGCCAGAATATGCAGAGTTAAAAATATATAAAAAATGAGAAACATTTTAAACAGAGATTTCACTGTGGAGTTTTGTTTTTATTCATTATTTTTTAATTTTAAAAAAATACTACTTTCCTAGTAATTAGGAAAGGGTCTTGAAATTTTAGGTTTCATTCCCTCAACAATTGGTCCCAACAGTAAAAGACAATCTAACACACTCTTTCTAAACTTGCTATACCCTCCCACATCTGTACTGCCTTTAAAGACCATACTGAGTTCATCTATATGGGGTAAATGAAACGCCATGGTTAAGGACAAGCTTCTAGAAGCTTTGGGGAAAAGCTGCTTCAAATCTACACCACACACGCACACATTCATATATATAATATTCACACCAAAACCAAGCTTTGGAAGTTTAACAGTGGGGTGTGTGGGGGGTTTGTAATGCGCATAAGAATGAGCCGCATTTCCCTCCCATCGACTCCCACTGTGTTATTCTTTGGAGTTGTTTTGACGTTAGTCACACACTTTTTTTTTCCTTCCCGCCTTTTGACAGAAAAGGTATTTGTGAGGTCAAGCCTCTGACTGGTTCCACTACACATTGTTTTCTGTAGACTCTATTTTTTTTAAGTACGTTTTTTGGGGGGTGGTTTAAACATGGAGTATCCTTCAGTTAATCCCAAGAGTACCTCTTCAAACTCTTGTACAAGGAGAAAGCCTACCTTAAACTAGGAATTAATGAGGAGCCAAAGAACAGAGTTCATAGAGCAAGAACCTTAGTGAGGACACACACATATACAAACATGTCTACCAATGGTTATAAGAACTAAGACAAAGTTCCTTTAGCCTGAAAACACCTTTTGATACTCAACCATGAGTATGTTGCTGTATTAATCATTCCAACTTTAAAATTCTTGTTTTTTGTTACTGAATGAGCAAGCAGCTTGACTTGCACTTTTTGTGCAGAGATTGAGCTACTGTGCTGCAAAGAAGACTTCCTCATCGCCATTGCTTGTTCACACTGACCAAACAGAGGTGGCATGGCACTTTCCCAATGTGTGCTATTAAAAAGTTTGTAGGAATTGTAAAATCATAGGTGACATCAGTTCATATGCTTTGCCTCTTTTT
Source organism: Atherinosoma microstoma (assembly GCA_037177055.1). Lineage (NCBI taxonomy): Eukaryota > Metazoa > Chordata > Actinopteri > Atheriniformes > Atherinidae > Atherinosoma > Atherinosoma microstoma. The sequence goes on from JBBBVU010000014.1 coordinate 12,991,324, forward strand.
CCAAATATGTGTCAGCTTGATTTCTGATTAAGTGCCCTTGTGTTTTCCCTAAACAAATTGGACAGTAATCCAATGGCTACAGTATAGCTACAAGTCTCTATTTGACTAATTATTCATGTCTTTGAGAGATTGGTTCAGATTGTGTCAGTAAATGAAAAACAAGGCTGTCCAAGCTCTGCTGCAACATGTTTATCCACTTTTTTTGGATGCAGGGTCTGTTTTTCAGTCCTTGAGCCAAATAAAGAGGAAACAATGGCTAAATTTTCTACAATGTTTGGGGGAAGCTGCAACTTCTCTTTTAACAAAAAAAAGAGATGGTGGTGGAAACAGAACACCCAGTCGAAGATAGAGATAATTTCATTAATGATAATCATCCACTCTAAAAGAATTATCATAGATCCTAAATTTCAAGGGTTTTATTTCTCCTTTGGCTCACATATATATGTGTGACCTGGGTAAAAATCTCTTGTTTTTTACCTGTGGATATTTTGCTATGCAGGCTATCCACAGGTATCTATCTTTTACTTTACACTCATGTAAACATATACAACTGCCACGGACAGGATGTGTGAAAAGAGCTTGGAAGAGCGAAGATAAATTGTTGATAAGTGAAAAGTGCAAGAACTGGCTCCACTATGTCTTCCACACAGCTGGACAATATGAGGTTTTGGGTATTGTATAGTCATTTTCCTGACTATATACAGGTTGGACTAATTAATAAAAAAAGAATTTTTCATGAAGTTATTGGTAGTGGGAACACAGACACTCTCTAGCTGATGTTGAATAGGTTTGAGGGGAAGCAGGATGGAAATGGTTGTTCTGTCCATCATTTGAAGGAAATAAAGCATTGATCAGAAGATTTTTATTAGCTCCCTATATATCTATGTGGTGAGATTTTCATCAGACTGTCACCCTGAGATACAACATTTGGATAATGTTGGTTGCTTTTACTTTTTCTAAGCGCTCTTTGGAAAAATGAGATCAGGTTTTTCAGAATTTCACAAGCTCAGAGATATGCTGAAGTACTTTAACACTGTATTTAAAGGATTTCCTTACAACAAATGGAAAACACTGCTGAAAAAAAACTTGTCAGACAAATGAATACCTGTGTGTTTGAGTGTGGACAGGGAGAGAGTGAGGTGTTGTAGTGTGACGGGCTTCCGTTGAAAGCCTGAAAGACAAGCAAAGTTGACAGTTAAACTAATGTTAAGGAAAAGTTGATCAAGTAAGAGAGAAAACTTGGCGCTTGAGTACAGAATTCTCCAATTTGATGAATGTGTGCGAGGAGCCAGTTTATACTTGTTTATATTTGGTATGTTGCTTAACAAGTGTTGCATGGGAATCTGAGTATCTCAGTGTGTGTTCCTAGTCTGATAAGGGGGATGAGCCTTCCCAGGTCTCATGCTTCTTTCATCAGCGGAGGAATGACAGGTTCCCAGGGTCGTATGGGTGACCCTGCCTGTATACTGTCATTACACAGTTACCTCACTGCCTAATTATACTGCATCAACTCACACATGGACCGTGAAAACAAGCTCAGTGGTCTTAGATGCTGAGTAAAAAGGAGGGTAGAAGTGAAAAAAAAGAGACACACTTTGATGAGTAGGAGCAAATAAACAGAGCAAGAGACACAGGACATGTTTGGACATGAGTCAGAGGCTGGAGTTAAAGCTGGCCAGACAGACAGAATGCTGTCCAGCAAGCCTTTCCAGAAACTCGGATGAGGGTTGACATGAATAAAAGCAAATGCACACTCTGGCTTAAGGAGGATTGTGTGGGAGTGTCGCTGTACGCGTCCACACACAAACTTTTTTGTTTCTCTTTATTAGTAATGCTAGGCAACAACAGTGTCAGCTCCACACCTGCAGTTCAGCATGCCAACATGCCAGTCAAACTCCCAAACACACACACACACACACCAGCAGTGTGTGCCCACCTGGCCCTGCATGGTACGGCTAAGCAGCAGAACTCTGTCTTTGTTCTATTTGCACTTAAAAACAGTGTGTTAATTATTTCTTTTTTTTCTTGCTCGGTGGGTGTGATGTTAAATCTCTCTTTTCTGTCTCTTGTCTTTCAGCACTCACTCTCTTTCTTTCTCTTGTCCTTACTGAAAAGACAGTGTTAATTATCTCTGTCTTCCCTCTCCTCTGTGTGTCTCTCTCACCCTTCATTCACTTATTGAACCGATCCAGCAGACAGGCAGATCTATTCACAGGGGTCCACTCAGTACTTAAAGTGTTTAAACACCACTGGGTGATGTGAGGGGGCAGCAGTGGATACATGATACCCACTCTATTTCTCTGTAAGTTTCCAACAGCCAATACACACTGTTACAATAGAAACACTAGAGTCACTTACCCTCCCCGCTTCCCAAAATCCTGATTGAGGCACTGATGGTTTGGATATTAGCCAACATTTATTCACAACAGTCAGTGACTGTTGAAAGATGTTTGTGCATCATTAATCAAAGTATTAGAGAAGTTTTTTGGGGGGTGGGTTCTCTTTAACTTACCTGCGTTGTCTCATTGCCCCTGTTATAAAGCTCACATTGTTGAATGTGGAATGGTTCAATGACCAAAGGAAGTGGAAGCTTAATGTACTGACAACTCAGAGCACTTTACAGTGCAAGCCACATTTACATTCATACAGCATCTCTGTCTATACAGCACTTTTTCTTTTTTCAATCTATCACAGTGGACACAGTGAGGCAATGCTTATGAGAGAGAGGGACACAGGTTCAGTATCTTGCCAAATAACCACATACATGTGGAATCTAGGAATTGGACCACCACATTTCAATTAGTGGACAGCTCCTCTAAGTCCTGAGCCACAGCAGGAGTTTAGTTGATTTGATTAATTTGACAGCTTGTATTATAGTAGCCTCCAGTCTAAGATTTGGCACATGATTAAAAGGAATCAATGATTAATTTGTTTTAGAATAAGCAAACAGGTTGCAGCTGCATCGGGTATTGATAACTTTACCATAAATAGGAGCAGGGAATGTCTTTAAGTGCTTTTTGAAAAAGGCAAACCAATCTAGCTAATGAAGGCTTTACCCCAGACTAATGCACTATTTCTGGTCTATAAAGCACAAAAGGTTGTGATTGTGTTTTTTATATGCATAGAGATAGATTAAAATCCATGGTAAAAAGCATAAAAAGAAATGAAACAGTTGTATGAAATCAGTTGTGCTGCAACATTGTGTTATTGATACGTGGAGACGTCAAAATGAAGAACATTCTTATTGGCCCGTTTAGCTAAACGGTAGCGTTCACTGTGACTAGCAAAGTGCTGAGTAAGTGGAGTCAGTGGGCTGTGTCTCGTGCGCGGATTAAAGATTTAAGGGTGTGAAAATGTCTTTGACATGTCGCTTTTGGGGAATTTGATGACTACGTGCTTATCGCGGCTGAATGCGTGCGGAAACCTCTGTGCGGTTTTTGTAAAAAGCGCAGCTGGCCGCGATCAGTGAAACGCGGCCGGAGTAGGAGGAATTTGGGGTGTTGCCTTTCTAACCATAACTCCCTCCCTTGCTCATCGCCTCCCTCTAGCCCTCCCTTCCAAAACGTGTGTGTAAGAGCGAAAGAGAGAGAGAGAGAGAGAGAGAGAGAGTGCGAGTGTGTGTGTGTGTCTGTGTCTGAGTGGAGGCACTGCGGGAGTGGGTCAGTCAGTCAACGCTGCTGACTCTTACAGGCGATTCCCTGGTTATCAGCAGAGAAAGCACCGGGTGGACTCTTTTTTCAGTCACACTTGATTTATAGCCACAGAGGCAGGATATGCCAAAAGTGAACAAAGCGGTGTGAAGGCTGGACGGTTGTAGAAATGAGCGGACGCGTGCTGAACGGGAAAATGCTGCAGCTCCCGGCTCCGCGGCGCGCGGGGAGGACAATGCACTTTCTGTCAAGGTAAACGGATGACACCAGAGTCTGCATGTGACTGAGGATGCCGGATGAAAGGCTAATTAACACACTAGTGACATTGCTTTGCATTCTGTGAGCCTGATACAAATGCGAGGTGTGAAGTAGCTGTGAATGTGCTGCAGAGGCTCCGGAGGAGCCTGTGCGTAACAATGAGGCGCACATCCCATTCATAAAACTCCAACAGCTGCATAGTGGCAAGTTTTGCTATTGTGACCGACATGTGCTCAAATTGAGCTCAGATAGTGTTTTGTTTGTGTGGACGTCAATGGGCTTTAAATGAATGCATAGATTCAGCTTCCTTACAATCCAGTATTCAATCAGACCTGAATGCGCAAAGTCATGTTGAATCAGCACTGTATTTAATTGTTAGGTCATGCACAGAGTAATATCAGCTAAATCTGAAGGAAGGTCAGTGCTGCATTATTAACCTCAATGGGGGGGGAAAGGGAAACGCACGGAAAATCATCAAGTGAGAGCGCTGGAGGCTCGCACGCGCGCCTTAAGTGTCTGTATTTCACGGTCTGTTGGCACATACCCATTGTTTTACGCTGCTTGCGATGACAACTGGTTGCCGGTGTTTGGTGGCTCGGTCAGCAGTGGCAGGTATGTGAGTGGGTGGGTGTGTTCGCATCGATCCGTTGCAGGACCCAACTGCATTCTTTTGAACGGCTGACCTACATTCTGAACGACGCCTTCTTTCTCCGTATATCTCCTGTGATTGGGTGAAAATCAGCAAGCCTCCTTTAAAAATTACACTGAAATCACGCCATTGTCAACCTTGTGAATGGTTGTGTCTATAGTGTCATATAAGCCTAAATGGGCTGGGCACGTAAGTGTATGACATTTAAATAAAATCAACCAATCAATCAATCAATCAAAAATACAGGCCGGTTGATACGAGTTAGCTTTTGATTGTGACTGAGGAAGTCACTCTGCAGCTTATAGACAAATGAAATATGGACAGACAGAGATGATCTAAGGGTATTGATTTAGTCTCTCTCTGTCTCTCTCTCTCTCTCTCTCTCTCTGTGTGTGTGTGTGTGTGTGTGTGTGTGTGTGTGTGTGTGTGTGTGTGTGTGTGTGTGTGTGTGTGTGT
>JBBBVU010000014.1:12996436-13009224 GCA_037177055.1 Atherinosoma microstoma
GTGTGTGTGTGTGTGTGTGTGTGTGTGTGTGTGTGTGTGTGTGTGTGTGTGTGTGTGTGTGTGTGTGTGTGTAGCATATAAAGGGGTTTGGGGGTGGTCTTTGCTCTTTCTGGTCCACTGACCTCTGTAGCACCCATTGACCCTTTATGTAAACCCATTAAAGCAGAGTGGTCCAATATCCCTGTTTTGGTTGCATGCTCTCTCTCTCACACACACACACACACATATCAAAGCACACATGGCGCAGAAAAATGCTTTTATCATTTGCACACTCGTTCCTCTGTCTAAGTTGTTTTTCTTTTTATTCTTTGTGTTTGACTTGGACACGTGTACTTGAACAGACCGTTGATAAATGGTCAGATATACAGAAACTGATGGGAACACAGACGTGCCCCCTACATGATTGAAACCAGAGTTGGTAACTGTAAGGGTGCGATTCTCTGCTCACGTATGTCAGGGTGTTGGTGAACACAATCAGACATTTAACATGCATCATTAGCTGAGCACATCCAGCCAACAAAAAGATTTGGTCGACTCTGTTAGTCATACTGAGTACAATCTTACATCAGCTTAGCGTGTCTCTTTGTATGCATTTGTGTGTGGTGTCATTTAAACGTTACACAAATAGCCCACTCAGCAATCCAGAACAGTTCACCCCCTTGTCCAACAAAACAGATTTGCAAGGGAGTACGTCACTTATTAATGCGTGTCACACCCTAATCCTCTCAGTTTTGTTTTGATTAAATAAAAATGGAAAATATCAGTGGATGTAATGCAGATCAGGATCATGTCATAGCTGATGTCATTTAGCTGTTAATGGGTGGTTTGGTCACCGATAGAGCAGTGGGTCTAAATTGTTGAAGACTTAATCATTCAGCATCTGCTGTTCCCTGAAAGATGCAGTATGCTAAATAAAAATGGCACGGATAATGTGTTTAATCAATGTATCATAATTATATCCATCAGCAAAAAGGCTGATTGTGAAGCAGCACATTAATGAGAAATGCTGATATAGTATGTCAGGGTTCACCTTCCAGCTAACCATGCTAATGTACATTAATTTTGATATTTTAGCAAGCAACAATAGTAGAGTGGTGAAACACCTGTTTTAATACAGCAGGGTACTCTGTTGGCTTGCAGTTTAAAGATGTTACAAGTTGTGGATTTCAGCTCATACACAATATTGTTTTCATCCCCGTCCCACATTTGTATCTTTTGTGCTTGAGCTGAGAACTTGGCCAAAGATTCAGAATAAGCTGTTTTGGAAACACACTGTGCTGACTCAGATGCTACATGAGTTAGAAGGATCAACACCCTCATGACTCATGATCCATGATCAAAATTTGAATGCACTTTTAGATACACAAACATGTTCACACGAGCAGTTTCGAAAGTACAGATTTGAAAAAAAAAAAAAAAACACAAGGTACTTTCTGTTAAAGCCTTGATTTTTGACAATAGGCCATTGTCATAATAAGATTTTGGACAGAGAAGTGACCTTCAAGGGATGTACCAATCTGTGAACCAGAGGACATTTTTGGGGTAACAGCCACCTTATCACCCATCACCCCAAACATCCCTGTCTGTAAATATGCATAACTTTAAGCTTACATACACTTGTAAAGCTGTCATGTACGGGAATGTTAGCAATGAACATGGCTGTAAATTTCAGGCATTTTAACATGGGGTTAACAGGGTTGCTTGCTCTGGGAACCAGCTCCAAGTGGCCATTTGTGAAACTGCAGTTTCTTTGCACCACTGCTTAATAGAACAATCTTGATATATAATGTCTGAAACTTAAAAAAAGGAAGGAAAATACTCATTATTCATTTATTTTGAGATTTGTTTAAATGGTTTAATCATGGGTGGTCAACTACTGTATTACTGATTAGGTGAACAAGTTGACTTTGTGTGTCTCCAAGGTCATTAGGGAGACCTGAGAGTGAAACAGCAGATGCTTGTAACTTGTGCTTGTGAGAGACCATACACTTCTTTTTATTGTACACACAGGAGCTGGTGTTGAGAAACAGAGCTCATCATTTTACGAAGTGGTCCCTCCTGTGGTTTAGTGTGTTCCTCTTTTACATCAAAGCCAAAGAAGGATCCACAGTCAGATAAACAGTGTCCCTTAACAGGCAACAGGGTACAAGAGAAAAGCATCAAGGCCAGCATCATCAGCTATGGGGAATGATAACAACCTCAGGATGTAATTTTCACCTGATAATAAAGCAAGTTTCTAGAATATTAACAATGGGTAAAAAGCTCAGCCAATGTCATTAAAGATAAAAATTGATGACTGTTCTGTCTTGTATTGGAGGCTGAGGAGTTTTGACTTTAATGGAACACTTGGACTTGTCATCATATGCCTGTGTGTGTCCACTCGTGCAATGGTATGCTTATGTGCGACTCCATATGTTGGAGGATTAGGGAGTGGAAACCCAGAATACACTCACTGGAATGTGAAGTGTGTGTTTTGAATGGCTTGAGGGCAAAGAATGTCTCCCAAACTCACTGTAACAGCTTTAAATGGCCCTACCAATGTGTGTGTGTGTGTGTTATAAGTGGCAGCAGGTGATGGGTGCTCCTGCAGGGTGTGCCTTAAGGCCTTTTGGTCACTACCCCATACTATCGTACTGAATATGTGAATGTAATCAAAAACAAACACACACACATGGAAAAGTATCTCCGCTCCATTCAGGCCTTTCAGTATTTTCTGCTCAGTGCTGTTTGGACAACCTTTGGCAGGTGCTTAGTGGTGCTCTAGTTAGATCTGTAGACCCTAATTAGATTTGATTTAAACAAAAGCTACAAAGCCACACTCTCTTTCTGTTTTCCCTTCTTACTGTCTAGACCTAGCAAATATTTTCTTACTCCAAAGTAACTGAGTAAAAAAGAGATACTGCCGCCTGAAGCACCATCAGCCCACAGGGAACACTGAAAACACAAGCAGTGAAATTACTTGATTCAGGCTAATCTGCTTTATCCCTTCAGAACTGACATTTTTCTTTTAAGGAAATTGTGCTCTCTAAAAATGTGGTCATGTATTTGTACCAACTGTTCTGTCTGAGGCATTTGGTAACCGTATGGATGCACAGTTCCTTTATCTCTTGAACAAAAGCTCATATCATGGTAATATTGTCCCTCTGGTCACTGTCATAACTGTGTTAGTTGTTCCTCTTTCAGAGCTGCAAATACTGTTAGTTTCCTCCTTACTGTAAGTATATCAAGTTATCACTGTTAGGTTTCCTAATTACCGTCAACGGCGGTTTGTCCAGCATTTTTCCATTCCCAGAACCAAACAGGTTTGGTGTATCATATTTCAGTGTATCGTCCGTGTTATCTCGTGTTTGTTTTGGTGTGTGTTTTCAGCTCGGCGCACTCATACAGCTGTCTGTTGATTGGTTTGTGTTGCTCCGGGCTTTGTTACTTTACTATATTCTGTTCATCAAAAAGCAGCTGCCAGTGGGAGCGCTTGTGTTTGTGCTGTTGCACAGCTGCTTCAAGTTAACAGCAACCAGGAAGAAGCGTGCTTCGTTCAAAAGTGGTACCTCCCTCTGTTTCTCTTCCTCCCTTTACCTTCCTTGCCGTCCTCTCACTGGTCTTTTTCTTTCAAACCAAAACATCCCCTGTGTGCCGTTAATTCACACAGCCATTAAGTCAGCTGACATGTCTGGAGGGAGGCCAGGGGTAATTCTACCCCAGGATCCAACCCCTGTCCTGGGCCTCTGTGTGCTGGGGTTCCCCCTGTGAGCTCCTCCCTGGTTCTGAGCTGTTGAGTTGGGGCTGGGAAGCTCTCTGCACTGCATCCCAGACTGAACCACTTATGGAGGTGATTTTAAAAGTCCATTCCAACTTTTCCCGAGAGTGCTGTCCTTCTTCTGCTTCCTGCTCTTTTGTGAAGGAGAGAGGGACTTTGGAGGTCAGAGGTTATTGGATTACAGCAGAGCTCTGTTGGTCACATCCTAACATACTAAAATGAAATCTAACTCCAAAGTTTTGCTCTCTACAGTAAAAACTTATGAACACTTTTGAAGAGAAATTTCTTCCGCAACTCCCTAAAGTAAATGCTAATTGATATCAAGATTCATTGTTTGTGTTGTGACTGTTTTCAAATCCCCAAAGCAGGCTTGTTTAGACTGGAGGGAGGGCATTAACCTCTAAACCTTAACCTCGTTTGAGCTGATTAAGAAGAACGACAAAAGACTGAGAAGATAGAAGGGAAGATTCATACCTTTCAAGGAATCATCTACACACTTTCTACACTGCTTTCCTTTTTGGGGCCTTACAGTATGAGAAGATCAAGATGACCCAGTGTGCGTCAACATGTTCAACAGTCAGTTTTATCTCCTCCAAGAGGATTTCTCTGCTCAGTATTTCTTATATGAAGGCTGGAATTTTTCACTGTTTTACATGTCCTATTTCATGTCATGAGCAAGAAACGGTGCAGAACAGAAACTATTAGGTATGTTGTGTTGAACTGCAAACAAACTTCTTGGGTGAATTCACAGAGAAAGGCAATTCAGAAGGGAAATTAATGTCCAAAGAGATTTTGTTTTCTTCTTGAATTGTAGTTTCTTTTGTAAGTCCTCCTATTTTTCTTGCATCCAACTTTCCATTCAGAAAGCCCGAAAGCATTTGAAGAATGTCTTTCCATCTTTGTGTTGAAAACCTGGAAGAACGATGGACCTCAATATTCTTACACGTGCAATCACACCTGGGAGCCAGCAATATGCAGCCTGGCTGACTCGGTCTAACCCTCAGTGGAAATATGACTTTAACAAAGCTGCTACTACCATCACACACTTCTGACAGCTTATTCAAGCTCCACTCAGGGGACAGGGACATTTCTGTCCTAAACCTCAAGGCCATTGCTGTCAGGTTTATGACTATAGGTACAACATGGTTTCTCCTCTGCTTTGGCCATTTAGGGATGCAACCTTCGTATTTTCCACACGCTGTCACGCGTACAGCACCTCTAGCTGAGGCCACTGGCCTGCCGTGATCCTGGTGGCAGATGGAATTAGCAGTAATTACGAGCTCATTAACTCAAGCCTGTTCTATAATCCCCTGTAATGCCCAAATACTGCAGGATGTGTGTGTCTGTGTGGTTGTGTGTGCACAAAAGACTGTCCAAGCAGCAATCACACAATGATCCATCCCACATCATAGAAACAGCAGAGGGAAAATAATAAAAAAATACTAATGAAAAAATTAATTTGTCTATGTGCTCAATGGCAGGCTGCTTCCTCAGTCTAGGTTTTAATTGGGTCTTGGCTATTTACTGGAAGTGTTTAACAATACAATGCAACAGGGAGACTGTGTTTGGCCACTAATTAAAAGCCAGTTTTATTGATACATTTGTTGTTAATTTACAAGTGCCCTAAGCATCCAGACCACATCACATCGGCACTAAAAAGGGCTGTAATTTGTTATTTATCAGTGAGAGTAGATGTCAGCACAGCATGTAGAGCTGTGTGTCTTTGATGAGAACATACCATGACTTCACAATCCAGCAGACTGCGCATAATTTATGAATATAAACAGCTTATAAAATGCGTGTGCCTGAATCTTAAGTGTAGTTGCAGGTAATGTGTACTGCAACATGTCTGCAGTGGCTGGATTTTTCACACCATGTATGTCTGTATGGGTTTGTGTCAGAGTATGTTGAGGCCCTTGAGATATAATACAGACTTTGCCTGCAGAGGGAATTCTTCCATCTCCCTTTATGGTGCTGTGGCGATGGATAATCCTGTGCAGAAGACAGAATCTTATAAAATCTTTGTGATCTTCAGTATCTTTAGGGTTCAGTAGAAGTTTGCACAGCTTTGATTGGAAAATAATGATTTTACTGTCTGCTACACTTATAATCCGCCGGTGATTCACCGATCGGTGCGCATGGGCGTGTGTGTTTTTGTTTCCTGGTGATAAGCCGATGAAGTGGTCCAGGGACCCATATTGTTAGCCATCTGTGCACCATATTACCCCCATCTTTTTTTTTTTTTTTTTTTGCTCTTATCTTGTAGCTGCTCAGTACATGTTTAATGAAGGCTCACAAATATATAATCCCGGTTTTAAAACAAACTGTCTTCTTGTTGAATTTTCTAACCACATTATTTGTCATATTTTGTGACATTTTTCTTTTTTCTCCATTCCATGAATGTGTTTCAACACTAACAACGGGTGTGACTGGTCATGCTGCTCTTCTCTGCAAATTAGTCATTTTTTCCTCTGAAGAGTTACACCGGTGTAACAAGTATAGTCAGGTGGGTTTAGATCCTGTTTTACATGCCCAGATTAAAACCTGTAGAGGATGTGGAGGCTGACTGTTCTGAGTTACTGTTCTCATATTTCTCTTAGTTTAGTTTGCCTTTTTTCTTCACTGTTTGTCAAACTTTGTGAGAACCATAGATATAATTTATACCTTACACTTGCTGGAAGGAAGGATATTATGTTTTTGATGATATTGACTCAGAGGTCAAATCTGCTGATTATTTTCTCTTAAGGCTGACCTCGGATATATCTGACAACACTAAAGACAATGCATCTAACTTAATTACCATGTCTTGTTAGTCACAGTCTCATCTTAACTCTTGAGCCAATTTAATAACTCAAGCAACCTTATCATGCATGCCCTCTCTGGTGTCTGAACTGACTGCCCAGTATCACTCTGGCAGTGCCCTACTTTCCATTCGCCTCGAAAAATCGCATCGCTACAACCAGGAGCACGTCTGATTTAGCCATTTTGGGTTCTGCCATGTGACACTGTATTTTAATAGGAATGGAAAGTTCCTTTCTGTGAAGGACTGCAAAAACACTTTCCATGCATTTCCACAAGTTTAAAAGGCTTTGTCCAAATATCACCCTAGATCAGATGTGTTTAACCCCATGAGGAGACAAAGAAGATCAGTCCTGCAGTCTTTTACATTCTTATCTAAAATATTATGTTGTCTAACTTTTACTGTAATTTTCTGCCAACCTCAGTAGCATCATTGCATTAGCATTTGTGCTAGATTGTAGTGGTGTTGCTTAACATTCATCATTTCTCCCTTCTGTTGCAAAATGACACATAGTTAGAGAACACGGATTACTTTTTGTTACTTATCTTTATTGATCAGTTGTGTGACTGTGGCAATTCTTATAGAAAACGTCCCACTAATACCCTCTGTAATGTGCATCAATTATTCATCAAGTAATCAGTTAATTGTTTTTATTAGTACTGCAAGTGTAAGGTGGTCTCAGTGCCCATCGACAAACAGCAAAGTCTAAAAATATTTTGTTGCTTCTAAAAGAATAATAATTGCTCTCAGCCCAATGTAGAATCACATTCCTCAAAACAGCTTCCATGCAGTTTTAGCTAATGCTCATTTAGATGGCAAGCTTATCAGCTAATACTGTTAAGTCTGCAGTTGGGGGGCTGGCAGATTTACAAATCCCAGCAACCACTTCTCCAACAAACCGCAAGCAAAGATGCTTTGTCTCTGCTGTGGGATTTTCTCCCCTCTAGATCTACTGTATTTCTCTTGTTGTCTGACTCCCATCTCTTACACAAGAGAGCTCAGACAGAAGAGAGCGCTTTCATGAAGAGCAGCAGAAAAAGACCACTCGCGTTGAGATCAGAGCAATTAGCTCCACAGAACACAGAAGCCTCTTAATAAAAGCCGGCTATTTAACACAGCAGCAGCTATTCGGCTATGCAGCTATTCTAATAGCTCGTGAAGCTCAGTGTTTGTGTGGGTGTGGCAGTCCGGTCCTCTCTGCACACTGTCAAGGAACAAAGAAATCCCATCTCTGAAAACAAAATGATGTTTATGTTGACCACTGCAATCTGTTTTGACATGTATGGCAGTGCAAAAAAAACATATTTAAACCATAACTCATATGGAATGTTTTGCATTTCAGAGTGGTGATGGGACTTAAGTTTTCTCTGGACATCATTCCACTGCTTTCTGCCTCACCGTACAGTAATAGCAGGAAACCACATGTGTGCAGCCGGCTCTGGATGACAGGTTGTAGTGTAAATGGATGCTGTGTTTTGCAAGCGGTGCGCTGTCAGGCGGAGGTGAAGAACGAGCTTAATCTTACACATCTCAATTGAATTGACTTATATTGCCACCTGAATTGGATCAACATTGATATTCATTTTGCTCACAGAATTACAGTCACGGGATTCAATTTGATCATTTTACTTTCCCTCCTGCTGTGTTCTCGTGAATTCAAGTCAGTTCAAAATTCATCTCGTTGGACATAGATGTAGCTTACAGCCAATGATCACACTAATGTTTGCTGCAAGATTTTGAAATTTCTGGTGTTTCTTTGCTTTGCCTTAGACAGGGAAAATATATAGGTAATTAGAATGAAAAAAAAAACTGACAGGGAAGTGGCTCGGATAAAATTTGCTGTAAAACTTAAAAAAAGAAGGGGTGAAGCAGATGAATTGGGTGCTAATATTATTAGCCCTCGGTCTGCAGCTGCTGTGAAATGAAAAAGATAGGGTAGCTTGAGAAAAGATTATAACATAAAGGGAGACTTCACTGAATGCAACATGTTCAGAGGACTTGAGGAAGTTTGAGTCTTTAACAGTCTTTCCACCGCAGTTAAGCCTTTTTTAATACCTTTTTGTTTAAGTTCTTTCATCTCGTTTTGCACACCACTTCACCATCTTCTGATTATACGTGTATTTCATTGACATCTTTTCAAATTCAGTCTCCCTTCTTTGTAACCATGCAGAGGACTGTAGAGTAGTAAGAAGATGTCTGACTGTGGATCTCTGCATCCTCCTCTACTCTGATGGAAGAAGTCAACTTTTGGTTGGGAATTGAAAAGGTTTAAAGCCAAAAAGCTTTTCAGTTGGACAGATAAAGCGTATAAGGCTTAAGATCTTTAGCAGATAACTTCTGACATTTTTTTTGGTTAATGGATGAAGATTTCTGTAGACACAGATACAAGTATGAGAAGCACAGAGGACTGAACGTCATCTCTAGATGAAGCTGATGGCAGCTCAGCATGAAGCCAGGAAAATTGCATTGAATTTGTTGTATACACAACAAATGTGTAATGAACTGCACTGTAACATAAATAACTATGTGATGCTTTCTGGTCCTGATATCCTTTCAAGTTACATTATGATTTTTTTATGTTGGAGACAAAAACTGTGGTTTTTAGTGTTTACAAATCCCAATCCGTCTTACAAAAACAAAAATCTAAATCCACAATATGTTCTTTTCTATGATTTAATTCCTTTTCCCCATTTATGTTTTAAAAACTATCATTCATTAATCTGATAAAACCATTTGCTTTAAATGTAATTTCCTCAACTCTTCTGTATATTGAACAGGGGCTCTTTATAATGTCTGGCCCTAGACCTTGTTTCTGTCTTTTGTGGGTTCCTGTTTTCACATCTGTTTGCTGGGTGTCATAAAACCCAGCAGAGATCCTGTTTGTTCTATTTCCTATCAGCTCTGAATTATTCAACAAAGAGGTTGCTAGCATTCACAGGAACACTGGTGGACAGGCGGATAGCTTTGAGGCCGATAACAGGATACGGAGAAGTCTCAGAGAGGCGCTGGTGGTAAACCACAGCTGTTTGTCTCCTAGCAGTGAGTTTGTCCAATGAGGCAATGAGTGGCACATGCTCGAGTAATGCATTAAAAGAGATCCACTTTGAGTTTGATGCTTATTAGTTCCTTTGTATGATTTTTGTACTGGAGGGTAAACTGGTAATATGGTTGAAAACAGGAATTTAAGATGAGATTTTATAGTGAAAATATATCCTCTGTAGAAAGTTGTTAAATCCCTGATTGAGTCTTAAACAGCATGTTTTCTTTTAATAGTGAAATCACCTGCCAGATAGAAAATAAATAATTCCACATGTTATCAGTATAAAGACTGACTTGATTGTCTTGTGATTTAAACAATCACGAGCAAATGCTGCCAGATGTATTTTTCCTTGAATGAAAACATTCATTTACATTCTAGACAAAAAGTATTAGAGTTGGACTTCGCTTTTCTACTTGGCCCATTGGACCTCATTGGTCCATTTTGATGCTAGAATAAAAAACAATGCTGTAAAAAGTGAAAATCCACAAGAGGTGTAACACCACAGTACCAGGATATCTTTTATACAATTTTGATGAGCTTCATATTGAGACAAAGAAAATGTAGGCTGGTTCTCTGTACACATCTGGCCCAGTCTTAAATTTGCCCTTAATCTGACTCTGACATATAGATGCAGCAACATGACAGACAGCCACTTCAGATGTAAAATCATGTCTGCTCTTTTTTGTGTCCAAGATATCCACAGGCTAGACAGGAAGGGACTACCCTTTGCCACTTCCCCCCCAATCTACCTCCTCAGGCTACAGTGTGACCCATACAGGCACCCAACCGGAAGGCCCACAGCGCTTTGTCTCCCACCATCCTCCCCTTTACAGCAATATATATGATCTCATTAAACGAGCTCTGCCCTCGTACAGTGCCTCGTCCTTTACAGTACAGTGCAATGTCAGTCTTTTAACCTATTGACCCTAATGAGAGAAATACACAACCCTCTAACTTCCTAAACCTGACCTATATAAATGTAAACAAGCATGTGGATGCAAACCCGCATACACCTCAAACATGTGACCCACAATCTTTGCCCCTCACTCCCATTTCTTATTCTCAGAAGTCGTGTTGAGCCAATTTCTTCCAATTATGGCTTTAACTTTATATAATCACATTTTTCAGATTACCATATAATTTATTGCAAACAGAAATTCTAAACTTATCAGTCAATACAGAAAAAAACTGTTGAATTTGGGAAATTTTAATCAGATTTGGATAGGATTTTGGGCATCATGCAAGATGTTGGACTTCATTAATCATCACAAACTCTCAATACCTCTTTTAATCTATGTTATGTAGACTTATTCCTTTAAGTACCCACAAGCTGTCTTCATCAGACATGTCCCCCAAAACAGTTTGACTTGTAAGAAGGGAAACGGCTCAACAGATTTCTGCCAAGTGGACAGACTTCATGGTCCTTCTGACGCAGTGCTGCATGCAGTCGTGGGCGCATGCATCACTATGTGTTCTTCTGTGCTATTTCTGTGTGTGTGGGTTGAGATAATGTCAAGAGCGCTCCAGATTTCATGTTGCTTGGTGTTTCAGTTTGCACTGTGTATAAGTTGAATATCTAGAGCAGACAGTCTTTTAAATGAGGTCTCTGAATATTTAATCAAAACACTAACTGGAAGACGTGGAGCCAAATTAGCCGAATCGTTGGTAGTAGATGAAATGCTGGAATTTCAATAGATAGATAGATAGATACTTTATTGATCCCGAAGGAAATTTTAATAGATGGTGTTCGGACAGACTTCTTTTGGCTAACTGTATCTGCAATATGAAACTTGATGGATGTAGCTGTAGGGAATTAGAATAAGTTACTGTATACTATTGGAGTTGGACAACACTACTGTAGGTGTCTTGATGGAAGGAAGTTTGAAAAATGAAATTGACCAGTCAAGACTAAATTTGTGCACCAAAACGAAAAGCGTACCACTGTCAATCATCATGGTCTGACCTCATTTCTGCAGTACAGTAACACACTTGTTTTTAAGGATAAGAAGTTACAATATTGATTAAATTACACCTTTGATGGAGAGGGTGCTGTAGTTGATAGAAGAGTGCACATTTTTTCTAACTAAATGTAAATACTGGTTTCCATTCATTCTTGAAGACGTATGGCACAGTTACAGTTAGACTTTGTTGCATACAGCACCTTTTTACAACTCCAAAGTATTCAACCTGGAAAAGCTGTGGAAAATTGTTGTAATACATGAAAATATCTGACTTATCTTCTTTGTTTTTATTTCTTTTAGTTGGGATGAGAGCAGTTCCATCAGCAGCGGACTGAGCGACGGCTCAGATAACCTGAGCTCTGAAGACTTCAACACCAGTCCAACTCTCAACTCCCTCCCCACCACTCCCATTGGCTCCCGCAGAAGCTCAACCACTGTGGTAAGGGGCATACACCTCAGACACACACACACACACACACACACACACACACTGCTATTTGACACTGATGGATAAGCAATGCATGTGGTTACAGTTGTATTGATTAAACTGTTTATCCACTGAGGAGTGATGAGGATCAGACTGATGTGTCAAACACTTTGAGGACACAAACAATAGGCAGCAGGATGCTGATACCGGAGACACCGTCTGATTAGGTATTCTACACATGTGCATTGTATTTATCACATCTGCAGCGATCAATGTTTGCTGCAACAGATACTCTGCATGAGGGTAGCTCCGTTCTTCCACGAGATTCCTTTTTATTATCTGATGTAGGAACTGCTGTGAATTCAAACTTTTTTTAATCAAAAGTGAGTAATGAATAACCAGTGAAACTATGAACATAGTTTTTGTTAATGATACCCAGTCTTTTCAATGTTTCTTAAAATAAAAAATGTGTGTTGTGTCATATCTACGGTAGAGATTTTGAGGCTTTTTGATTTTGTCTTTAGGTTTTTAACCATCTGATTCAGCTGATCCAAAACGTGCAATTCCCTAGTGTAGCAACATCTGTCCGAAGGGAGAGTATCTGAACTCAAAATGGATTGATATACTGTCTGTATGCTTCAGTATCAGGAATACGCTGTGATAGTGGTCCTTTGAATATTTAGGGTTCATGACCTCAGTCTTAAGGCCCGGTCACACTGCGTTTTGCGGGCGTATCGCGGCTGAATCACGGGTAAAATTTTGCGATTTTTTTTTTGCCCGTGGTTGCCCGCGGTGGAAAATGT
>JBBBVU010000014.1:13009324-13023165 GCA_037177055.1 Atherinosoma microstoma
TGTGTGTGTGTGTGTGTGTGTGTGTGTGTGTGTGTGTGTGTGTGTGTGTGTGTGTGTGTGTGTGTGTGTGTGCCTGATTTAGGTCACACCTCCGCAGTGTGGTGGATGTGACTAATGTAGTGGGATTTCAGAGGCAGAGAGACGGCGGTAGACAGAAGGAGGCAGAGAAAGGGAATCAGTGTAACCATGGCAACCAAAGCACAGGGATGCTGAAAGTGTGGGCCTTTGTCTTTTCTAATATACTGAGGAACAGGTCTAAAGCATGGCCATCTGCATGCACACACACAAGGACAAATGTGCGCACACACACATAAGGCCATCTGCAGTCCTGCACCCGGGCCAATGAGCTGGAAGAACCTCCTACCACGCCTAGCACTAGAAGTCATAGCAACCATTACACCCCATGGCATCATTACCATGACAACCAAACATCCCATCACCATGCACCCCACATTGTCTATCACACATAGCTCTTTGAGTTGTATCCATTCTCAGCTGACATTTTTATATATTTGTGTTTTGCTGCAAAGTAATTTCCCTGTCCTCGTTTTTATGATTCATCTTTCCACACATTCCTTTTTTAGTTCCTGTTGTTTTTAATTTTCTCAAAGGCAACCCTAACTTTTTTTAATCCATCCTTCCTCTCTCCCACATATTGTATAACCAATTCAACACTGATATGGGGGTGGAGGAGATGGATAATGGAAGTAAGGGGGTGCAAAGAAAGCATTTTAAGAGAGAGGGATAGAAGCATGAAGCATAGCAATATGTTGGCAGTGGCAAAATCCTGGATTTCATCATTTACCACACGGAGGTGAATCAAAGATTCAAATGAATAAACCTTTTCTTTCATCTGTGGTAGCATATGGTCCTATCTATAGGACTGTATCTGTTATAGATGTTTTATCACGTTATCTGTCCTGATGTCTCTCCCAGTCCCCCCTGTTTCAATGATAAGGACATGTGTGAGAGGAAATAACAATGTTTCATTAGCCCGGTGTGGTCAAGCAGGACACACACTTGTGCAGAGAATATACACTCACGCAAACATCCACCTCAGGTAATGTGAAACTGCCCATGGGGTCTATTGGTTTTAATAAAAAAGGAATTCAGCGTATGAGTCCTCGTGAGAATCAGTGGGTGCAATGTACTGAACTGACACGCACACACATACACAACCTAACGTTCACACACTTTTTGATCCATTGTGTAACTGGCCGCTTTCTACAATATGGGAGAATCTTGTCATGTCCTCATGTTGACTTTCATAAACCCTCACATGAACTCGGGTGTTTTTATTGCACTCACACATGCATATAAACGCACATAGACAAATCTTTGTCTTACAATAACCTGATTTTCATAGTTTCTCGGTCATATATAATCTGCTTTATTGAATATATTATATATATATATAAATGATATATATATTTAAAGTGTTTTGTTTAATCATCTGTATGATGTCAAGTCGATGTCACACTTTGTGTCTGATTTGATAGCTTGTGGTAGTGCATGGTGAGTCTACATCATCTTTTTGTGTTGGCCATTTTCTGACCCCGCTGTCTCAGTCCACTTCTGTTTTGAAGTGTTTAAACAGGGCGTATAATAGGATTTAGACTGGGAAGATGAGACACCACTGAGTGCTATTGAGTTGACTGAGTCGGACGTGTTGTTCGGCTCAGAATGCATCAAGTAAAGGCAGAGTCTGAGGAGCTGTCCAGGTTCACACATCTTGATAAACACCCCCTTTAAGCATCCACAACCATTTTCAGACCCATTCCTTTTTTTTGGGAAGGTCCTCATGTCCTTATCTTATGAATGCAATATATCCTAGATGCCTCAAGGGATAAGGATAAACTTATTAAGATGTGAAGATTAAAGGTCATTTTTAAAAAATATAAACATTTTGACCTTTTATTGAACAATCCACACACCAACCATTCACAGGCATACTAACACAAGGCAGTAGTGCTACTTTCAGTCTGTCTAATAATAAGATACACAATAGTCAAAGTACACAATGTTTCCAGAAATCATGCAATGCGCTTTTCACTTAGATTCTTTTTTCCCATGAGCAAATTTGCACCGAAGCAAGCACTTCCTCTTCAAAGAAAATCTGACTCATCCAAAATGAAATGAGATGATTAAGTTTATTTAATAAACTGTATTTTTGTAGAGTCTGGAGGACTAAATGAATGACCAACAGTTCATAAAATTGGTCTCAACATTTTAAATGCCATTTAATCTTAATTCAGATGCGACACATGATACATTACTTATCTGTATGATTTTTTTTATGCTGGAACTGGAAAATCGGACATTTTCTCTTGTAAAATGGTTGAAATCAACAGCCCAAAAAAATGCAGTGAAATATTTATTTCTATACTCAATATAATCTCAATAATATCTCATTTCTAGCTTGAGTTTTCGAGTTAACACATCACAAATCATGGAGTTGTTCATACATGTGCATGAAAAGTACAAATTTCAATATAATCCCTGTTTATGGGCTTTTCCAGGTTGACCTGGTGAACACATAAAGACCCCAGACTGTTCATAATATGCTGATTGCAGCTTGCCTTTGTGTGTTGCCCAAAGTAAACCCAAGGAACAATGCTGTCATACTACTGTTCATGCACTTAGATAATGCTACTGATTTGAGCACAGCCATAAATAGGCTTAAATGGGATTTTTGTGTGAAGCGGGAGCTCTTGTTTAGTGAAATTACCGTTATAGACTACTTGTGTACTGCAGACAGTAGACTGATGAGCTGATTCTGCTGCAAACAATGTGGATTTTGATTGTCCAGAGTAGCAATTTCTCTCTGTCTGAAAAGATGCTGTTTCTTTTGTCTTGATAGTTACTGTTTTTATTTCCATGAAATTGATGGAATATTAAGATTCCTGTCATACGGAAATCATTATTTTACACATACACATAAGGGCATACAGATGTTTGTTTAGCAGAGAGATGTATAAATCATAGTCAGAAACTGTCTAAGTATACCTGTGTTTTTCTCTGTAGATGCGGACCGATGCAGAGAAGAGATCTCTAGTGGAGAGTGGTCTGTCCTGGGATTCCGATGAAAACAAACCCGGCCGCAAGAGTCAAGGCAGAAGTGGCTACGATACAGGAAGTCTAAAGTCCGAATCCGCCAATAAATGGAAGAAAACCCGTCCGCAAGGGGATGGGCTGGAGGGAGGGAAAGGTGAACTGAAGAAACCGCAGACCCTGGGTCAAGGAAATGTGTTAAAAAAAGGAAGAAACCCACCTGTGGGAGTCACTTCCCCAATTACACACACATCTCAGAGTGGGCTGAAAGTAGCAGGTGAGTGGTGTCACACAAACACACACACACCCATACATATCAGGGTACCAAAGCTACCTTTAAAAATAGTTTAATAACCTGAAAAGACTGACATACATTTCTCAGGCTGTCTGTCAATCTTCCTCTTCTTTCTAGCTGT
Organism: Atherinosoma microstoma; assembly: GCA_037177055.1. NCBI lineage: Eukaryota > Metazoa > Chordata > Actinopteri > Atheriniformes > Atherinidae > Atherinosoma > Atherinosoma microstoma. Next base: position 13,012,792 of record JBBBVU010000014.1, read on the forward strand.
CTCACAACCACATCGTTACAGACACACTCTCTGTCTTTGTCAGACACATTCATCCACAGCTGCAGTGCAGCCCACCCCCCGGGCCTTTAGAAAGCAGTGCCATGTATCAAACGCCCATCACCACCCACACCCTTCCTGCCTGCCAACCACACACACACAGACACATGGAGCAACAGTGTTTTTTCTCGCCATGGCCTTTCCTTTGCAAGCTTTATTTTTGTACTGAACAGAAAGAATTTATAGCACTAAAGTAAAGGTTTCACAGATTGTGTGTGTTTCTTATATTGTGTGTACGTGTGTGTGCATACAGACCCATCTGAGACAGTGCCAGACTTGAAGAGTGTCACCCATCACACTTAACACACTCTCTCTTACATACACACACAGGGAGCACAATAGTGGGGATTGTGCAGCTGCCTTTTTAGCACGCCATCTGTGCGCTGTTTACGTAGGCACACACATACACTCATACACACATAGACGAGCAAAACAACAGGATATTAGATGTGATGTTGTGCTCCAGTCTAGATAGTCGGGGTCTGTGCAAACAGTCGTCTTTCTGTGGGACTGTCCTGTGTTTGCATTGCCAGCTGTTGAAATGATAGATATGCCAGACAAGTGTGTTGAATCAGCCTGTGATCTGTGTGCCAGGCTGTTATTGTTATTAATGTCAGCAGTTTGAATCTACCATCATGGTTATTCAGACTGCCACCGAGTTGGAGAATGGGATTAATCAGAGGATGAAACCAAGAGAAAATAGATTGGAAAAAGTTTTTGTGGTGCATCAGTGTGGAACAGCCCATAAATGTGGCCACATGAAGGCAGAAACTCTTCGAGTTATTGGAGGTCTTTAGCGCTCACGTTTGAGTTCAGTTCATCCCTGAGGTTTGGCAAGATGCTTTGCTCTGTCTGGGTCTCATTTGTTAAGTGTCTGCATGTTTGTGGAGTAACACAGAGTGAAATCATTCAAGGAGCGGGCAACCGCTGCAGCATATCCCCCTACTGTTAGCAATAGATCATTTATATGTACCGTATACTTACTTTGTTATATATTTTTGAAGATAGTGCATAGAATTGGTGAATAGTGACATTTATCAATTTTTATAAAGGCAAAATCCTAAAATCTCCTGGTCTCAAAGACAGCTTTAAAATAGCACATCTTTATGTTTGAAAAACTGGAAGCCATCATTTTTTCTTTATTGTCCTTCACTCAAAATAATTAAGAATGGTCATTTAATTGATTTACAACAAATTATTTCTGTACAAGTGTTGTTGTCCTAGCAGGGGTCTCACTTAGGACAAACAACACTCAGAAATCAAATCACGTATCTTTATTTTTCCCCGTGAGGAAACTTTTCCTGGCCAAGCTGCTAATTTAGCTGCAGGACATATATTGTGTAACACACAACAAACAGTTCACTCCACAGCTGTGACATATTATATAAGGCACAGGATCAAACAGAAAGTAAAAATATGATGAAAATAGCAAACTGCACACTGGCCCTGCAGATGTCATTCAGCTCAGGGACAAACTCCACCTCCACCATATTGGACACCTGGCGAAGGTAGTTGTTGATCAGCTCTTGGGGACACGTACAATCAACTAGAGGAAAACTCCGGCCAAAGAGGAACAAGGAATATGGTCCCCAGCTGCAGTCTAAGTCTGTGAATTATGAGAGTGTGGGATAAGGGACTCATTTGAGAGATAACTGAATGACAGTAACTTGGCTGATTTACAGGAAGCCAGCCTTGAGGGATAAGTAAGCTGTTTACCAGAAACTGAACTTTAAAGAATATACATTTTTTTGTACATATTTTAATTGTTTTTTCCTCAAATGTATGACATATATCTTAGTGCTACTCTATACTGGGGAATAAAAGCCCCTGTTTCTTCTGTCCCAATAAAAACGATAAAATTAAAAAATATATATTTAAAGGTGACAGACAACTAAGTACAATAAGTAGAAATAAAAATGTCTTACTGAAAAATAAATCATTTACATCTCATAAAATCTCATAAAAATAATTTCCATCTTCACTTCATCGAGACACTTCATTCACAGTCTCTTCTATGCACATCATTGGATCAGTCTTTGAGCTTCACCGTCTCCACTGCGGGTGTCAGTCAGTCGGCCTTCATTCATGTAAAAACGAATACACAATTCTGCATTTTGCCCTTGCGTTTCACTGTTAACGGTGTGTATTTCTTCGCCCACTTGCTCTTGAACGGGGCGACTTTGCGGCAACACAATGGATGGATTTTATGACTTGACATGTAAACCCAATTTTCACATTAACAAAAAATCTCCAGGCATAATCTGTTGTCAGTGTTACATTCCTAAAGGGTCCAATCACTGAGAGCTCCAAGTAAGTGTGGTATACATGTCTGCCTAAATATGTGTGTATATGTCTTTTGTGGGTTTCTAAATACTCCTAAGTGACTCCAGATGTCCTCAGGCAGCACGCCGGTGGGTCTCATTCAACAGCAGTTCTGTGACTCTGTTAATGCCTTGTATATAAACCTCACATAACGAATTCTATTAGACACAAATTAAGCGCGTGGGTAGTTTGGACTTCTGTCTGGGATTCATACTGTAGGTTGCTCATGTGTCTAATGAGGAGTTATTCTCTTTCTTACTCTATTTGTACTATATTCTTTCTTACAATTAATTGACTAATTGGGAAATATTTAGATGGGGGGGGGGAAATGACCCAAGTTTCACCAGGTGATCTCTCCAACCACCTTATTTCCACAAAAAGCCTTCAAGAGTATTCATTTAGCCTGCGTGTTTCGTGCAGATTTGTGCCCGCAGACACGCTTCATAAACGTGAACACACTTTTTCCACTGCCATGCTGCACATGTTCATCTCAGTACTCCCCAGCTGTGACATTCAGAAATGAACTTACTGGAAAACTGAAACTGGAACTGGAAAGAGAAAACTATTTTAGCCCATCAGGATGGAAAAGAGGAGTAACTGTGTGATAAGTGTATGTGTCTGTAAAGCTGAGTCTGGTCTGCCAGCTGTCTCTCTGCTCAGACAGGGGTTTGCTTCTATCAGCAGACAGTCAGACCGTGTAGGTGTTCAGATTAGATATCATGTCCTGTTATGGATTGATTAATCTCAGTCTTTGTCAAACACTGCTTATATGAGCTGTACAAACTCATCACAATTCTTTTTTGGCTTCAGGTTCTGTGAAGTCAGATGGGAAGCCCATGGATAAGTCTCGGTTAGCTATGAAAACTTCAGGACTTCAGCGTTCTTCCTCTGATGCTGGTAAAGACCACCGAAATGGCACCGGAACTGGTGAGCAGCGCAAACCTCCATCAGGCCTGGTCAGGCCTTCAACTGGTGGAAACTTCGGTTTCAAGAAGCCCACCACAGCTACCAGCAATGGCACAAACAATGCCACTACACCTTCTGTAAGGGGTACAAGTGTGAGCTTCACACCCAGCGGGTCTGCAGCTGCTGGAAAGATTCCCAAAATGTCTGGTATTCCTGTCAAGCCAGGTGCAGGTGGTGGAGGACGTAAGACCAGTCTAGATGTTTCAAACGGTGACCAAAGTGGTTTCATGTCTCTAAACGCCAGGACGTCTCTCCAGTACCGCTCTCTGCCTCGCCCTGCAAAAACAAATACCCTGACTTTAACTAGGCCGAGCTCAGCTCGACCAGTCAGCACCACCATGGACATGGGCTCTGGACTAAGTAAGCCTTCCACCACAGCACCTCAGGGCTCTAAGCTCAAGGAGCCTGCCTCTGGGATCAGTTCTGGAACAGGGTTGAGTAAGGCAGGTGGGCGTGGGATCCCAACTCCCAGTCCTGTCAATCAAACGGACCGAGAAAAAGAGAAAGAGAGAGCCAAAGCTAAAACTGTTGTATCTGACTCGGAGTGTGGCGGTGGGTCGCTGAAGGGAAGTCCTGCTCAGACCCCCTCAGAGAATGGAGGGAAGCCACATGGACTGAGACCTCCCAGCAGTGGAAAGAGCATGGACCTGCCCTCACCCAGCACACACAGGTACTTCAAATAGTTTACAGTCCTATTCAGAAACAAAAATTTCCACTTGCAACATAAGTTATTTATAATACAATTGCTTCAACATCTTTTTTTGTGTTTCTTCAGATTGTCTGGGATGCGCAGCCTTGCAAAGCCTCCATCCATGGTCCAGCTGGACAAGCTGAACTCCAACAGCCTGGAGATAGAGGTGCAGGACGCCTTGCCTCCAAAGATTCCTCCCTACTCCAAGCTCCAAGACCTCTGTAGTTCAGGAGGCAGCTCCACCAGCACCTGTCTGACCCCCAGCCCTGCTCCTTTACTCAATGTGAACTCATCAGCTTGCTTTTCCAACTCAGGCATCGGATTGGGACCTAGACAGGTCACTTCCCTCGGGGTTGTAGGCAGTGAAAGAAGCACCTCTCCTCTGCTCTACCCTCGTGTGTCTGGGCTGCATCGTAGTATGGAGTCTCTGCCACTCCAGATGAGTCTAGCCCCAGAGCCCCAGGAGAAAGAAAAGGATAGGGGGAGGGAGACTTTGACTAGAGGCTACACCACATTAGAATCCCGGGACAAAGGGAGACAGGAGGACAGAGGCCCTCCATCTAGCTGGAGCTCTGGAAATAAAATCTCACTGCCTCTCACAGACAGGTTAGTTGAGTCCTGGTTTATTTCTGCTCACATTATTGTTAATCAACCTAAACAGAGCTCAAATGCATATACAAAGTAGCCATGTAGCCCCATCTTCTGGTCAGCTGAGGAACTGCACCAAGTGTTTAAGAAAAGGCTTTAGTACAGGCTCTCCTACCTACTCCTGAAATCACGGCATTTATAAAAATCAATATTCATCCCAATGAATCTTTAAAATTAAGAAAACGAAGAAACATTTTTTTTATAGTAGGTAAATTTTAATTCCCTTTAAATCAACCCTGTCTGGATATGACTGTAATAGCTTTGGCAGAGGTTTTGCTTAACATTAAACAAGGGAGAGAAAACATGCCTGATGATAAGCTAAATGCGGCTCAAATTTTAAACATAGTTATTTGATGGTACTTCTTCTTCTTTTTTTAACGGTAAAGCTAAAAATCTTGTTTATGCAATAACCTCAACCAACAAGTAGAGGCACACACACACACAGACTGATGGGCTGCTGAGCTATTATTACTGTGTGCCTGTTATCAGTGCTGTACAAGCCTACTGACTAAAATCCTAATTACGGGCTGACACCAGCTGTATGTCAGTCTTACTGTGCCTCTTTGTGTCTGCTGGCTGTTCGTGAGAGTTTAATAACTCCCTCCACTGCTGCTTTAATAATGACATTGTTTAATCTCCACAGCTCTCAGAGAGACAGAAACACGCTGCCAAAGAAAGGTTTAAGGTATGTGGGTGCATGTAGCTACAGTCTTAAACACACATATACACACATAAAGCTTGTTTTATACTTCCACATTAGACAATTCAGAAAGTATGCAGTTGTTAACGCAAATGTACAACACTGATGTCTGCAGACCACCACAACATGAGATACACTGTTACTTTAGCACAAATCTAAGCTTCTTTTTTTTGTGTGTGTGTGGAATAAAGACAGAAGTTACTGGATCTTAGTCTCATTATTCAGCTTTATATGTAGCTCGAAGTCTCAGAGTCTATAAATATTAAATAAGTTATTTTACTGAATTTCTGCATCATAGAAAAGAATAAAGATGTTTACAACCAAAGAACTGATTGACTCTATGTACAGATTTTCAGAGCTGTAAAACATGATAAGCACTTATAGCAACAGAAGCAAAATACCTTGTATCTGTTTAACTAAGAACCACAAATCAAGCTGGACTCAACAAACTATCAGGCACTGATGGATTGACACAATCTTAACACTGCCTTTTGGTTGCATGTGTACACAAATGCCATGGGTATGATTCACTCGGAGTGGCAGATGTTGTTCCTGCCCATTAGACTGTCACTTGTCCTAAAAAACGCCGTGTGATCTCTTAAAAAAATAATCTTATTGTGTCCAGCTCAAAACATTTGTTTTTTAGAGTCATTATAAGATAGAAACTACAGATTCTATCACAAACTTTTAATATCAGTGGCACTGACTTTGTCCACTGTCTCTGTAGTTTCAACAGAGCTTCCCAGGCTGAGGAGGAAGGGAAAGAGAAAGGAGAGAGGAGGCACTCTCATGCTGCTGTCAGTATGACTGATTCACTCACTCTTCCATTGCTGTCCTCACCCACCTCCCTACCTCGCACTTCTAAGACCACTATAGGTGTGTATCTATGAGACACTGAAAGGAACACACTCTATAATAATCTATGCAGTAATGTTTATGTATTTTTGTGATATATTTTGGTTATTAACTTTGTGATTTCATTAGTGTCAAGCCCTGTTGGCGGACCTCCAAGGATGACTCGGTCCAACAGCATCCCAACCCATGATGCCTCCATGGAGCTGTACGGGGCATCGCCGCTGGGCAGCACACTGTCACTAGCTGATCGTCCACGCAGCATGGGGATGGTTCGATCCGGATCCTTCCGGGACAGAGAGCCCAATGACGAAGGTGAGTCATACCATTCGCGTTGATGTTTGTTGAGTAGAGCTCCGTCCTGTCTGTTATTAATGTGGCTGCTTGTTGGTTTATTACGTTTCTTTTTTAATTTTCACTCTCTAGTTCACGGCTCTGTACTCTCCCTGGCATCCAATGCCTCGTCAAGCTACTCTTCGGTGAGTCTGGTCAGCATGCACCCTCAGGTAGATACAGATCAGTGTTTGTAGTGTGTTTGTGTACTGATGGATGGAAGTGATGCTTTACTCTTGTTTCACACTTGAGACTATACCAGATACTTCATTATTCCCCTCTTATTCCGTCTTCTCTCCGCTCCTCTTCTCACTTTTCTGTCTAATTTGACATCTTTACTTTTTTGCTTCTTTCTACCCAAGGCTGAGGAAAGGATTCAGGGAGAGGTAAGTGTTGTCTTTCCTGCCCTGTCTTTCTTTTCTTTCATCAATCACCCTCATCTCTGTTCCCTGTGGAAGAAGTCTGTTATTCATTTCATGAGCACCACCCACCCACCTGTGTAACATGAGCCACTGTCAGTTTTTGCAAGGTTTTTTTATTTTATAGTGGGACATTGATATTTTTCTTCACAGCAAATCCGCAAGCTGAGGAGAGAGCTGGAGTCATCGCAGGAGAAGGTGTCTTGCCTGACCACACAGCTGACAGCAAATGTATGTTCTGCCTGTTGCCCTTCTCAACCTTAATTAGCCTGGTAGATTACTTTTTGTTCAAAACATGTTGAGCACTTGCCTGTATTTTCTTTGGGATTTCTTAAATATAGACCCATAGCAGCTCTTAGAATCCTTTAAAATTGGTTTTTGCATCACACACACGGCACTGCCAATGAAAACAAGTGAAAAGGCTGCTTAAATCACCTTTCGTGGCAACTAGTTTCATCTTCAGACAAACAAAACCAGCTAGAACCCTTTATTAGATTCAGCTCCATGCCCCCCCACCTAACCTTCCCGAATGGCATTTTAACACCACAATTAAAGCTACAATATGCAACCTTTCACCTCGAGGCAGCTGAAGAATTTGTATTAGCCCCTCCTTCTGATATTGCACCACAATACCCATCAGTCATCTTGATGCAGCCTCTGCCTTAGTGACAACTGCCTTGAGGGTAGTGTAACTGATACTCAAGGAGGCACCACACATGTTGAACAAGCAACAGCAAGCCATCAAGAAACCGTGCATCAATGTTTTTCTCTTGTCGTTTTAGTACTTTCATAGTTTGATTTTTATTTCTGATAGAAATTTTAGGTGAATGCAGGATGGTATATGAGGTTAGCGTAGCATCTCATTTTATTCTTTTATATTTTATCATTGTTTTGCAGATTTGCACGCCCAGATCTTAACACTTTGCCTATCATAGTAAGGCTTTGATTGCGTTGCAGTCAAATAAGATCTGTGTCTCAAATCCAATTTTTAGGACAAACTGTTAATTGTGAACAGCATGAATAGCATGTGTAGATTTGTTTGTTTATTTGTTAAAAAGGATCCTCATCTCCATGCTGCCAGGTAGCAGCTAATCTTCCTGGGGTCCGTCAGTATGTCGCTAACTTCTCTCCAGCGTGTCTGGAGATGAAGATGACACTTTAAAAGATGTTTTGAGCAGTCAAAGACTCTGCAGTGAGGGAGCATCCGTAGAAATATCTGATCTGAAACATACTTCAAACTGCCAAGTGATGTGGATGTGATAACTAAAACTCGGTCCAAGAAAAGTATCCAAAAGAACAAATTCAAGTCTGAACATAGTTTTACATCCTCTTACTTTCTTACTGTGAAAAACTGCCCAGTTCTCCACCCACCTCGGTTTCATTCTCAGCCCGTCATGTGTTGCTGTTCTGACAAAGAGATAACGGCACAATGTGTCTGTTGTGTCACTGATGCAGCAGGGATATTTGACTTTTCAAAAGCATGAAAAGTCTGCTCTATAGACAAGGGAATTGGTGGAATAAATCACAAGACCAAACATATTTTTGTAAAAGATTATTTGGCTTTCAGTACACCTATTCACAATGTAAATCCTGCTTCATTTAATAAAGAGAAGAAAAGGGACACTTAAAAGTGCCCCATATGTCACAGTCTCTCACGGCAGCATCCTGACAAATGCATGTGACATGCTGGAAGCGAAAGCAGCTACTACTCACAAAGAAGATATGCAGAGATTTAAAACCCATCCTGTAATATGTCAGTCAAATCATTTCTGCCCCGTCTCAGCAGATTTCTTATCCATGCTTTGCCTGAATAATCCTAACCTCCTCCTGAACCTCCTAAAAGCCACTTAGCTTGACTGCACACACATACATACCATTTTTCTCCTGACTGAAAGGTTGTGTTGATATCACCACCTTGTCAGCATTTTTACTCGTCTAGGCATTAAATGAGGCTTCATAAAGAACACACCAGTCATGTGATTCTGTGTGCATTTCTTTCCCTTGAGAATTGTTTTTATACTGCTGACCTTATTGTAAACCAGACCAAACACCAAATGTCAATGTGCTTGATTAATGTCACGGCAGATTTTCATTATTTTACTAGAGTAATACATTCTGTAAAGGAGAATAGAAACTAATTTTCTCCTCCTCCTTTGGGCTAAGTGGGGGGGTGGAGGGGTGGTGGTGGTGGTGGGGGTGTCTTAGAAAGAGATTAGGTCAAATGGGATTTTCCACACACAACATTCTGTTCTGTCTTTGTGCTTTATTCATCCTCCTCATTTGAGAGGGGTAAAGGGGCAGAGAAAATGTACTGAATCTATTCTTTTGTAGGTGCTCATTTCTAGCTTCATTAATCTGCTTCTACACAATGCTCTGCAGTGCCCTTCACCTAATATATATCAGTGTATTTAAACCTCATTGATGTCTTTTTATGTGCAACTACTTCTGGGGATGAAATAAATGATTGCTTTTGTCTTTCATCCTTTCTGAACAGGCAAATCTGGTGGCTGCCTTTGAGCAGAGCTTGGCAATGATGACAGCTCGGCTGCAGAGTCTATCAATAAGCCATGAACAGAAGGTAGCTTCACAGCTGCACTTTTATACAACAAACACACATAAACCCAAATTCCAGCCTCATTCCAGCATTATGCATGTCTTAAGAGCAGTCAGCTGAGAGCTAACACGGTGTGAGGTGACTTTGATCACAGCCTGCGGCAGAAGCTGAATGCAGGTTAGAGGTCCAGGCTGCAGAATCTTGAGGTGAAAAGAGGAGGACAGCGGATCAAAATTAAAAAATGTTAAGGCTAAATGACAAGAAGTTTGCATGCTACATTCCTGCGTTTTACTGTCTGTTTCGGTGTGAATGAACTGATCAGCGCCTGAGGCAGTGTGTGTGTAAATCTGAGGAGTCTTTCTGAGTTCTTCATGCCTTGCTGCTCCCTCTGAAAGCCCTGTCTAGACCGCAGCAGAAAAGTCTTTGTTGTTAGTGCCAGCGCACTGACCTGTGCAGCTCAGCCTGGAGCACACACTCTTTTTAACCTTGAGGAGATGGACCGGGTCGCTCCATTTAGAGTAAAGTGGGATAGACTTTAGCAGATGATAAGCAGCACAGAAAGGCTCTGTTGTTCTGGACTCTTTGTCCTTTTGCTGACATTGTGATGGGGATCAAACCCACCAGTTGTATGAGCTCATGATGTTCATTTGAGTTGCTGTTGGACTAAACAATCAATGGACATTAAACAATATTAACCCTATCCTCAACAATATATCTACTTTGATCATATTATTTTGCTCATTAATAGCATAAATAAAATGCCTATTATAAAATCATGCATTATTTACGAATAAGAATATATACCTTTCTCATACATTTGATCATTAAACTG
>JBBBVU010000014.1:13023265-13061006 GCA_037177055.1 Atherinosoma microstoma
TGTATCTCAGTCATTTTACTTTGCACTTTACAGCATACGATGAATGAATAGCTGCTTTAACTCTTTTAACTATAAACGGCTGATAAATGGGGCCTAAACTTTGACACATACTGTAAGGGAATCTGTTATGGTTTGGGGAAAGTTTAACTTGCATGACTTGGTAGAAAGCTCTCTCCTCCATCAAAATTAAAGAGTATTTTTTTGGAAGAATGCTTTTCATTCCTCTTGCAGAGTTCCTCAGACTTGTAGAATCAATGTCAAGGCACATTAAAGCTGTTCTTGTGGCAGCTCTGTGACATTTATTAAATGTTTGTGCAGGACTCAGAGCTGGTCGATCTGCGGGAGACCATTGAGGCTCTAAAAACCAGGAATGAAGAGGCACAGGCTGTCATCCATGGAGCCTTAAACCAGCCAGATAACATGAAAGGTGTGTGGACTAACCAACTAATCCTTCTTTTTCTCTCCTTTGTATCCAGAACTGATACTTAAGTGTAATTTTTTTGTTGCAGACCTGCGTATTCGACGTCAAAACTCATGTGAGAGCATCTCCAGTTTGAATAGCTTGACCAGTATGTCGAGTGTTGGCAGCCTCAAGGATCAAGATGCCAAGAAGAAAAAAAAGAAGAGCTGGGTACGAATAGATTGGTTTACAAAGTACTGTTTTCTCCTCACAGCCTGGTGTTCGTCTGCTTATTGTCCATAATAAAAATCACCAAACAGCATGGATGAAGTATGACCAGTCTTTCCCTCCTTTGTGTTGTATTATTTGGCTGTTTCAGGTCTTTGAGGTAAGTGTAGTAACCATGTCTGTAATCAAGCTTCTATAATTGTCTGTCACACAGCATGATGGGACATCTAAAACAGCAACACAATCCCTCCATCTCTGCTGATTTACCTCCTTTATTATTCATTGGCTGCCTGTTCTGTGGATTGGTTAGAGAGGCAAACAGCAGACATGATGCTTCATAAAACCCAACGTTTACAGCTTAGTTTGAGTTCATGAAATGTAATTTTCAACTAAGTTTATCCTCAATTAATTTCTTGTGTATTTGATTTATTTTTCAGTAAAAAATGTCTGGAGTCAGTGCTGCAACCAACATCTGTGTTACCATGTAACAATTTACTAACTCAGAAGTTGGTACTACATGTAGTGACTGAAAGTTTAATGGAATAAAGGAGTAGTTTGCCATTTTGGAAATGGACTTCTAATTGTTGTACTTGTCTCATACACAAGGAGAAACTAAACAGAAAATGAAAATGGAATTTTTATTATTAATAGCTTATAGACCATTATGAACCTTCCACAAATTATTACTTGTATACCACCATACCATTTTTCCCCCCAAATTCTACAAAAAGTTTTGTGTGAGGCAGTACATGCTGTAAACAAAGTGGTGAACTATTCCTTAAATATTAAGCATGTGTTTACTTAATAATTCTAACACTTCCCCTTTTTTTTGTATTCTCAGTTACTAAATGATGGTTTATAACCCCATATCTCAGTTTATCTGTATACTCTCATTTTTGTAGTTAAGGAGCTCCTTCAACAAGGCTTTCAGCATAAAGAAAGGCTCCAAAACCTACTCAGATATTGAGGAAATCGTCACCCCAGACTCCTCAGCTCCCAACTCCCCAAAGATGGCTCATGAAGGGGGAGAAGCAGGCGAGAACCAACCTTCAGTTCTCAAAACCTCAGCCTCTTCCACCTCTTCGATGTAAATATACAGACAGCAGTAAGCAGCTCAATTCAGCCTTTATGATTGTCAACCTCTGACAAGAGCATTTTGGCCCTTCTAGGATCATAGAAACGGCAGAAGAGGAAGACAGCGGTGAAACAGCAGTATCAGAGTTGCGCTCAGAACTCTGGGAGAAAGAGAGGAAACTTACAGACATCCGGTTAGACGCCTTAACCACTGCACTTCAGCTGGAGCAGCTCAGAGAGGCCATGAACAACATGCAGGTTTGTTGTGCTCGTCTGTGTACATGCTCAGTATTGTACATCCACGAAGGTGTTTGGTATTGCAGCTACCTGTCAGTGCAAACTGAATATCATGTTTTTAAATCCTTTGCTGTAGTCGACTGTGGAGAACCTAAAGGTGGAAAATGATCATTTGAAAACTGGAAGTGTGCTCCAACTCCCTGGCTCTGGTCCCACCACCTCCACCTCTCAGCCTTCAGGCCTGGCCTCTCTGCTGGGACCCTCAATGAGGCAGCCAATGAGCATGTCCCTCACCAAGTCCTTCAGTCTCAGCCTGAATGATTGTAAAGATTCAGGTGAGGGGATGAACAGAACTTTTTACAACATTTACATTAGTTAATGTGCAGCATGTATTTATTTATTGTTTCCTTGCTCTTTTCAGAGGTCTATCCGGATGACTTCCAAAGTGTGTCCTCTCAGCATGAAGAGTTATGTGCAAAAGTCCTGGTCCGCACCGGATGTCATACAGAGGTAAATGCAGAACAGATAACATTCACAGAATCATTTGATGTGGAGTCTTTACTCTGAACAGTTTGCATTCCCTTCTCTTGCTGTCTTTGTAGGACAGTAAACAGCAGCAGGAGTTTTATCTGGGCTCAGTGCCAGTTAGCGTGAGGACTGACTGGACCTTGCTGGACTCGCTCATCGCAAAGACCTTCAAAGTAATTATAGTTTTGTTTTCTGCTACAGCTTCAACAGAGGACCCGACATTGATCTGGTAGCTCAATCTTGGTTGTGGTTGTCTTTTGCTCTTTTGTGCAGGACTACTTAAGTCAAGTGGACCCGACTGCCAGCCTGGGCCTCACCTTTGACTCTCTGCACATGTATCAGCTGACCCACGGAGGAGAGAGGCTCATAGGAGGGGATAGTCCCCAGGCCTCACCATATCGATGTCTCGGCAGTGGTCCTGCTAGAATTTTACTTACTTTGAAAGGTTAGTGGTACAAATGTATACTTAGTTTATTAGTACATTAAAAACTGGGACCACTGCTGTTAAGCACCTTAAAAATATAAATTTGTACCATTGAGTGTATAGCTCCGATTTACACTGCATTCTAGTTGGTGGTTTTGGTTTTTGGCAACATTGTTTGCAATCTGCCATAAAAATCAGTCTGATTCTGTTCTATATGAATAGATGAGTTTGGTCAGCATGCCAGGCCACATCACATGCAAACCCACACATTACAGACAGCCTTAGTAATGTTTTAATGTAACATCACTCGGCAGAGATTTTCAAACTATACAGGTAACCCATATGAAATTAATTGTTAAGGATGCATAACTCTGGTTTTGGGTGAAGTGTAACTTGCTTTTGCAGCACAGACTAACTGCAGTGAGGAGGGAAAACATATATTCCATCATCACTTTGTTTTTATTGGAACCTTACGTCCACTTTTAAGATGCTGCACATTTACACCCCGCCCCCACAAACAAAACATAAAGAAACTGAATTATGAATGTTAATCTTACTAAACCAGACTTTTGAAATATAATGGAAACATGTTATCAAATCAAAGTGCTCCAAATCGGCTTAAATATTTAGATAATATAGCTGGAGGTTGAATCAATCCTGTATCTTCACATTCAACTAGGCCTAAATGGCCCTTGGTGCTCCTCACATGATCCAGAGTTCCACATTTCTGCATCTTTCTGTAAAAACTGTAAAGCATAAGTGTTTATTAATACAATAGAATTCCCCCAAAAAAAGCTACACCCATACACATATTGATTTATTTTTTCTGTTGTCGAACTATTTCTCAGTAATCAGAAACTGTGACTGAAAAGCAGCTCTGCGTCAGACTCTGTCAACTCACAGTCACATAAGTGTTTCCAGTCTGTCACTCTGCTGGAATATAAGCCTGATTATTATAACCACAGCATCATCTGACAAAATCACCATGCAAGTAACTTAAAACCAATGTTTGATCACCTCTCTTGGTTTTGACCTCACAGCTTCAGTTTGGCAACATTACTCATACAGCTGCATACATACAGTGCATCACATGGTCACAGAAATGAATAAAATTTTGATTAGCTACAAAAATCACAAAGTTAATGGTACTTAAAAGTTAATGTCCATTACCATTTCTCAAAGCTTATGGCTTTCAGCGTTGTTGTTCATTCTGAGCAGTTTTGATTTATCTATTTAATTAAAACAGTATTTTTGCAGCAAATGGGTGAACAACACTGTAAAAATTTGTAGTGATATTCAGCATTTTAAAATCAGCCTGAAGCAATAATAGAAATAGGAAAATCACATGCAAAATATGAACTTATAAAGAGTCTATAAATGGAAATAGTTGATGTTAGATGTCAGAGCTACAAATTTTTTTTTTAATTAAGGGACTCTGACCCTGCTCTTAGATAACTTCAATGCCTTTCTTCTCTCTCTCCATTGTGTCTGACATTCTAAAGGTCTCAGAGAAAAATGCGTTGACTCACTGGTGTTTGAGACTCTGATTCCTAAGCCCATGATGCTGCACTACATCAGCCTGCTGATGAAACACAGGCGTCTGATTCTGTCTGGGCCCAGTGGGACTGGAAAGACATATCTCGCCCAGCATCTGGCCCATTACCTCCTTCAGCGCAGCCAGATCGACTTATCTGATGGTGACCACGAGCCATGTGTCCTGGGTCGCAGTGCTGCTGTTACCTTCAATATGCACTGCCAGTCTCAGAAGGTAAACCATGAGCTGTTTTTCTTTTGTCGTTTTTTTTGCCAGTCTTTGTTTTTGTCTTTTATAGGAAATTATGAAAATTTTATTTTATCAGAATGTTGTGTTAACTTGTCTTCTTGTGTGCAGGACTTGCAGTTGTATCTGGCAAATCTAGCTAATCAGATTGATAGAGAGAGTGGAGGAGAGCTGCCATTGGTTGTTATCATAGATGACATCAGTGATTCAGCTGCGATCACTGAGCTTGTTAACGGAGCGCTCACCTGCAAATATCACAAATGGTGGGTTTTTCAGTTTCTTCAATTTTTCACCAGAGTTGTTTCATAGCAGCTAAACGTCATTTCCTCTTTTGGTGTTTCAGTCCTTACATTATTGGCACAAGCAACCAGCCTGTGAAGATGACATCTAACCATGGCCTGCACCTCAGCTTCAGGTCAGCACAGAGTCTGATAAAGTTCACAATATTTACTGTTAATTCTTACATTTGTTTGCACAAATAATGGCTCATAGAGTGTGAAAGAAACATGTTTGGCATCTGGAAACAGGATGGTGACGTTCTCCAACAACGTGGAACCGGCAAACGGGTTCTTGCTACGCTACCTGCACCGTAAAGCCATGGAGACCTACCAGGAGGCGGAGCAGGACTCAACACGCCACCAGGCTCTTCTACGTGTTCTTGACTGGATCCCTCAGCTCTGGTACCACCTGCACACTTTCCTGGAGAAACACAGCACGTCAGATTTCCTCATAGGTGAGAAGCAGAGGACAGGGGGTCATTTAAAGGAGTGGAGTTAGAGAAAAAACATGTGTTAACAAATCACGTTGCCTCCCTCAGGTCCCTGCTTCTTCCTGTCATGCCCAGTGTCTGTGGCAGAGTTCAGGCAGTGGTTCATTGACCTATGGAACCAAACTATCATAACATACCTGCAGGAGGGAGCCATAGACGGCATCAAGGTGAGCACAGATTCCTCCAAAAGGTCACAACAACTCCAACCAGAAACCCCTTACGTTAATATTGCAATTCTACAGCGGCCCTCTATTTCCTCTTTCAGGTGCACGGTCATAAGGCGGTGTGGGAGGATCCAGTGGAGTGGGTGAGAGGTACCCTCCCCTGGCCCAATGCACAGCAGGACCAGTCCAGGCTGTTTCACCTACCTCCTCCTAGCATAGGTCCATCAATTGAGGAGAAGAAGCCCTCCAAAGATACACCTCCACCCAGTACACTGGAGTCAGACCCTATGGTGAGTGTGCATTTTAAAGATAGTAAAGAAGGTGTGTGTCACAGCTTTACCAGTCTCTGTAAAGACATTAGCAGGTTATTGATTACACAACAACACCAAGAAGTAAAGCTCATCTTACTGAAGCTCTACAGGTGTAGAACTAGTCTGCTGGTAGGAAATCTAAAAGCAGTTGTATGTGTGCTAACTTCCAGGATAAAACACTCCTAATTTTCTCTGTTTGCTTCAACAGAAATGTTGTTTTGTTTTTTTATTTACATGTTTTTAATGTGGCTCAATGGAAGCAGAAAATGTTTAGTTTGCATTAGAAAAGGGAAGAACGAAGGTGGTTTCACATGCTACGTTTAAATGGAGTTTTGATTTCAAGTGCTTTACAATTTTCCTCCCATTTACCCACTCTCACCCACACAAAAAGGACTAATCACAGAAAACCACCATGCAATTCAGTGTCATGCCTTAGAATTCTGAGACTGAGTTAAAAAGCCATAACTGGTTAACTTATTCTTAATGTTCACACTTAAGGAAATGAATGTAAGTATGTAAATCTGCAGGTTGAATCACATCTTCTTCTGCTTCCTAGATGGCCATGCTGCTGAAACTCCAGGAGTCAGCCAACTACATCGAATCTCCAGAGAAGGAAGGCTGTCTGGATCCCACTCTGCAGGCTATGCTCTGAGCTGGCTGCACATAAAACTTAGAAACTCTACATCGTGGCAGACATGAGTGCGGTTCCAATGAGAATTTTAAAAGACTCAGCAATGAACTTTA
This sequence comes from Atherinosoma microstoma, assembly GCA_037177055.1. Taxonomy (NCBI): domain Eukaryota; kingdom Metazoa; phylum Chordata; class Actinopteri; order Atheriniformes; family Atherinidae; genus Atherinosoma; species Atherinosoma microstoma. The sequence goes on from JBBBVU010000014.1 coordinate 13,029,925, forward strand.
TTGTGTGCTCAGTGAGCAGTTAAAAAGCTAAATGTAAAGAGAGTGAATATGGACAAACGGCTTTCATAGGAAGCTGTGATGATCACGTTAAGGGAGGGAAAAATGGACTTGTCCTTCCTCTTGATTCAGCTCGTCCCAGATGAGTTGTTGTTGTTGAATCTGCAAGTGCATGGTGACCGGAATAGTATGATGCAAAATATTACCTATAATCCTGTTGATCAAGACCCATTTGCTCCCTTTTATTTTTGTTGAACAGCCACTAACTTCACAACTACTGGTGCTCACTGGTTTTCTTTGAAGAGGATTTTAGAGGATAACCAACCTGTGTCCGTCTCCCCCAAAAATAGGACCACCAGTCGACTACAGCCAAAATGCACTTTATTTTTTACTTGTGATAATTGGGTTTTAGAGGGCTGTGTCAGTGACTGCAGGTCAAATGGGGGTCTATTATTTTGGCCAAAATGTGCAGTTCATGAGTAACTCCTGTAGATGGCAGTATTTATTAACTTCTGCCTCAGTGCTCTGACGTGCTTCTGTCTTTTCAAAGGTGCTCAGTAGAAAACAATACACCTTTAAATAATACAAATATAAACATGGCCTTGAATGTTTTCTTCTTTTCAGCTCAGCCATTTTGTTGTTTGTCACAAGTCAAATAGCTGACCTGTGAAGGTATAAGAAGAACATGCATGTATGAGTAATGAATCAGTTTCAGGGTGAACGGAAAGAATGGAAATGCAACAGATAAGACATAAAAATGCTTGTTGATCAAGTCTACCATTACTGACTATGCTTGCATACAGTATATTCTGTATTTAAAACTCAAAACTTGTAAAAGCTGAAGATAAAGTCTTGATTTTGTAGGATTTTGTACTAAGTCGTCTTCAGTAGTTGCCTCACCTTCTTTATGAACACAAAACATGACTAATTCAGAGAGCCGGTGGCAGCAAAAAGCGCTGAGGCTGTAATAGTCTGATCATTTTTCATACATCACTCCACAAGGGGAAGTGGTTAACATTAAACACAAAAAACTAAAAAAGACTTTACAAGAAACATTTTCCTTCCTCTTTGCATTTCCTCTTAAAACCTTGCGATCGTGTTACTTTTAATCAAATTGAAGACGTATCCTTTGCACACATTTTAATTTATAAAAATGATTGAATCCAAATTTAAGTGGCTTCCTCCTTTTCCTTTCCTTTATTGATTTGCTTAGAAGATTTGCTAGAAAGTACTAGATTACAGTATTTATTGCTCACATTATGACTGTTATGTGATGAAGAAAGAAAGTTCTGTAGGAGGAGGACACTGCTGGTTTTAGAGAGCTCTGTGCCCCTCGATCCTTAAGTACCTCAAGACTGCCATGTTCTATCCAGATGTTCCTTTACTTCCCACTGAAGGTGCTGGTGTAAAGTAGAGACATGATGCCTAAGTCTATCTGTGCCTGAAACACAATTTGGCCTAAAGCTGCCGCTGAGCTGCTTGGATATCGCACACGGAGGCCTCAAATAGGAGGAAACAAGTGCTTCCTCTCACCTACTCTGATGTCACTTTAATGTTGTCACCTAGATGGCCATATTTTGGTGTAGAGTGGGTTATTGATTTGGACCTTTGGAGGTAGATGAGCTGTTAATACAGATGACATTTGTGTCGGTTAGCTCTGGAGCGAATGAGATTGTGAATGGGCTGCTTGTGTACGAGTAGACACAATTTTAAACTTGAGTGTGAAAGGCTTGACATTTTTGAGGAATTGCCTGAAAGCGACAAGCAGTGTTAGAACAGATTCCAGTCTTGAGATATAATGCTGATGTGTGGATTCCTGGTTTGTTCCAAATATTTTCTTTCATTGGACCTACCACGCTTAAACCTTATCATGGAAGAGATTTTTAATAACTGGATATCTTCCTGTTTTCATGTTGTTTTTAAGAACAGAAGTTTTTTTTTTTTTTCTTATGCAAATATTTGTAAAGGTTTCTTTCTCTTTTGTACATGACATCACTATTGTAAACACTGTAAATATTCACTGCATCTGCGACAACAATCATTTAAACTGAGAGATCTAAGAGAAGCCCGGGCCCTGTATGCAGAAATTGGTCGTCTTCCTCCAGCAGGAAGGAGCACTTGGCTTAAATATGGGCTTAATGGATGTATAGCATGTGTCTATAACTACATCAACTCCCATATGTCTAACATTGAGCAATGGACATAATAAAGTCATCCATTCTTCACATCACTACCTATCAGGGTTGTATGTTTGAGTTTGTTATCCTTTATGTCCACTGGAAAGTGTTACACTTTTTTTTATCATACAAAATTTTTGTAATCGTCTGTTCACTTCCACTTCAGACTCTTAAAAATCAAGATTAGCGATATTGAAGTAAAAAAGATGTAAGACAACTTATCTGTTAACTTTTTTTTGTCAGTGTTTGGCACTTGTTAAGATGAACAGAGTAATTAGGCTATCACCAAGTGCTCACTCCTCAGCAGGCTATTTATATTTATAGTTTGACAAAAAAAATTGTTTGTATATGAGCACTTCCATATTCAACTTTTCATATCTGAGGTACTCTTTGGATAAGGTTGAAAAAACTGATTATGAAAGAGACTCCAAGGCACTCTCTTTTAAGAATAACTTAAAATGTTTTGATTTTCATAGCTTTGTCACAGTGACTTTAAAAACAACACGTTTCGGCCCACTGGCCTTCCTGAGGGAGGTAAATGGTCTTTATGGAGTTTAAGGTGTCTTTATTGTGGAATCCCACCAACAGGAATTCTCTGTAATTCTCTGTAATAGAACTTTCCATCAATGGCACACTTCAGGAAACACAGAATAAACTACCAAGAACTACAAAAATGGATACATAAATATAACAGGATATGGATGGTATCATCTAACCCATAACATCCCCATACTGATGGTCAACAACAGCACATCATCAGTAAAATTACAAGCCAGTTTCAGAAAACAACCATTGAACCCATATGGTAACTGTTCACAGAAATGTTTTTTAAAATAAATAAATAAATAAACTCCAGGCAAATCTAACTCCTCCTCAGTATTTGGTTTGCTTTGCCTGTCCCCTTTTCTTATGGAAAGGGGATATAACCAATTCCAAATGTACACAATGTCAATGGACCCCTGTTGTGATGCTCCACCAAATGTTTGGCCACGGGATAGTTAATACCTGTACCAATGGGAATGTTATGTCCTGCCAATCCATCTTGAAGATATCTGATAGTGGGGAAAAAAAACAAAAAAACTTTAACTCTTGGGAATTCTAGCCTGTACGTAACAAATTGAGATTTACAGTTCTATAGATATTTGTTCTACATTTGTACAATGATTACAATGATGACATTTGTGGGACCCTTTTGGTTTTGACTCCAACCAGTATGTTGGTTGTTTGGTCGAAGATGAACATGGACCAATTTCTTTGTTTGTTTGTTTTTAATCCACTGATGATAAAACACCCCACTGTTATTTTTTATTCTATTATTCTGTTTTTTTGTTTTTTTTGTTTTGTTTTTTATTTAAATGATGAAATCATCTGAAGGAAGACATAAGGTGCTGATGTGACTGAATTGGGTAGGCGGATCTGTGGATGGGTGGAGCTTCCAACCAGCCTTCCATCTTTCCAACTTTAGGCCTATATATATATATATATATATATTCCCGAGGGCTGCTCTGGGTCCCAGTCCAGAACTCTGTCCATCTGTGATCAAGATGCCAGGCAAACCTGCGCCCATCAAGAAATCTCCAGCCAAGAAGGCTGTGGATAAGGTGCCCGAAGCCGCTCCCGCGGAGGTTCCACCTGCAGAAGCTCCACCTGCGGAGGATCCACCTGCAGAAGCTCCACCTGCGGAGGCCCCTCTTGCCGAAGCAACTCCCGCCGAGGCTCCAGCGGAGGCAGCTCCTTCAGCGGAGGGGGAAGCGGCTCCGCCTGCCCCAGCTGAGGACACCCCCGCGGCTGAAGGAAGCCCACCAGGTAGCCTACCAGAAAATATCGCGAAAATGACCTCTTGGATTTCAAATCTAACTTTACTTCGCAAGTTCAGGATTAATGCTTTCTTGAAACTATTTCAGAGAGGCGTTGACTCAATATTATGGGCATTTTGAAAAGTTAAACGCCAGAAACACCTGTAGGCTATAATGTTCCACTCTAAATCAGTTACATCTTTGAAAATGAACAAGACTGAATTGAAAATGCAGGATTTGTTTTAAAGAATAATGTATTATTCTACAGAGTATGCACAGAAATGGGAAATACGCTCTCTGTTTTTCTACTCTTTATGCACCTAACTCTTCAACAGTAATATTAAGAATTATCTTGACCAATGCTACTATAACGCACAGCCACTGAATCTCAGGAAATGATCACAACACACAAATATAACTGCTCTACATCATGTTTTTGAAGCCGTCTTAATGTTTCCTTTTGGCTGCATGTCCTCTTGACCAGAAACTGATGAAAAGGTAAGAACATTGTAGCTACATTGAAACAACAACATTGTAAAAAAAAAAGAACAAGGATAAGTGGAACATTAACCAACATAAGATTGGGTGCATGTGATTTGGAAAATACTGAAACTATATAAAGTTTTCGATGATTTTGGAGTCATTCCACCTTTTATTCTTTTCTGGATCTGCTTTATCTCTCACCATTTACAGTATTGCACATTAATTTGATTCACATTAATAGTGAATAACTATTAGGTATTTATTACCGGTTTCACGTTGTCTATTGAATAAGCTCCAGTCTAAGTTCATGCACTCTGCAGATAGCTGCTAATAGAACAAGTAGGGGCACAATGTGCATAAGACTTCTATACATATTGAATTGCAGGACCCACCACTGATGCCTACATCACCATCCAGGTCTCTCCACTTGTCTGTTAACTGTGTCAGACAGATTAAATACACCCCTATTTCTGTCATACAAAGATTCTGATCTCCAGATTTCGGTGCTGATGTACATCACTGGGGGACAGTAGAATGGCTCACAGTCGTTTTACCTGCTAACCTGAACATGCAATCTGTAACTTCAGCAAATCCCACAGAGGAATCAGCAGGTTCAACAAGTTGATCTGAGGGTAAACACACTGCATGCAGTCCATACACACAAGCTCTAATGCAAGATGTGTGTTTGTGGCCTATTGTGCACCACATGTGTTGTTTGTATTTCTTGGGTTTATATTTGTTAAGTCTTTTATATAATCACTGTATTTGTTGGATCTTTTATTGCTGTCTGTTTTTCCATACCTCACAGTTTCAATTTATGCACATAAAATGATCTTTTTCTGAGCTCAGTGCTCCATTTGTGCTGGTCCCTGTGGATACATAAAGCTCCCCCTCCTCTCTATTCTGCTGCTGCACTTAAGAGAATCCATGTTCATCAAATTCTCCAAAAACTTATTGATTACCTGCACGAGTAATGTCTTAACCTATGTCACTAATCGGCTTCCCTAATGGCATTTTAACACTAGCTGCCGCTGCTGAAGATGGTGCCGCTGCTCCTGCTGCAGATGCTCCAGTAGATGGTAAACATAAACCACAACACACACATCCACATTAATACACAAACTACACTTTGAGCTGCAAGTAGTGCATATTGCCTTATTCAAAATGCTATCAAACAAGTGCTACGCAAAGTGTGAAGACTGCTTTGAAGACTGTTGCAGATTCTTCGCAATATTTGAACTTCCTGTGGCCACAGGAAAAATTATATCCTAAAGTTCTAGAAGATCTTGCAACATAATATGCTGAAATGTTACTTAAAAGAAAATGTGGTCTGCATTAACCTCCTGCTTGTTGGACAACAGCTGCTCCAGCAGAAGCTGCTATAGTTGAGGAGCCACCCAAGGCACCCACACCTCCACCTCCTGCAGGTAACCCCACCAACTCTGCTGCTAGCTTGGTCCTGCTTTGTGCACCTAGTCTATTAGAAATAATAAATGGGGATTAACTGAACATCTGTCTTCTAAAACCTGTATTTTGTTCTCAGTTGATTGCCAAAGAAAGCCATCAAAATTTAAGGAAATCTTAATAAACTGTAAACTTTGCAGCACTACATGTAATCGTGCTGTCAGAATGGGGAATTATTCTGAAATGTGTGTATTTTCAACTCATCTCCGTCCCTTGTAATGCCTTCAACTCATACAGTCCCAACCAGTGCTCCTCTCGAAGTATCTGTGGACGATGTGAATGACTCCAGCCTCACCATTAAGTGGAAAACTCCAGAGGCCATTGGAGACTCCGGCTTAGATGGATACACTGTTGAGTACTGCAAGGATGGAAGTAAGTGTGTGCAGAAGTGTGTATGTGTGTGAGAAGCTGCACCTGTCCTCAGAGTGTCAGAGGGCAAATATCTGGATCCAGACCGTATACGGCAGGCATCAACTCACCGGCTGTCGCTGTATCCCCTCACACCACTTTTAGAAGTTCTCATTTACTCGGATGACAGCGTGCCTTCTAAGTTTTCATCATGTTAGTCCTCAGTGTACTCCTTATAGGCAGGTTGTTTGTAAACTTATGTGTCGACAGGTGATAAAACACTTAACATATGCTTGTGTGCTTAACAGTTTGGAAATTTAAGTCAGAAGGCTATAATTCTCCCCCATTAAAGGCTGTCATGACATATATACTGTATGAACTTAAAAGTATCATTTTCCCCAAAAGCCTCACTAAGAAGCCATTGGTTTCCTCACAGCAACAGACTGGGTTGTAGCTAATAAGGAGCTGACCCCAGCTAACCGCTACTGCATCAAAGACCTGACAGCCGGAGACCTGCTGAATGTGCGTGTGGTGGCTGTAAACCCCGGAGGTCGCAGTGAACCTGGAACGCTCGCTGAGCCTGTGCCGATCCGTGAGATTGTTGGTGAGTAGCAACCAAAGTCAGAGCACTATGGGTTCTAGATAGAAGGGATTTTCATCAGACCTATTTTAATTTCATAAAATGTTTATCTAAGCTTGTACAACCATCCACCATGCTGTTATTCATAATGCAGAAGGAGCTGCAGCTCTCTTGACGCAATAAGATTTTTTATTTTTTAGTAGAGCTGTAAATAAGTACAAGTGTGCAAAATACCTGCAGTTCAGAATTTCGCCGGTGATAAGCCAACTTTAAAAAGTCTGTCAGGAGCTCTCTGATAGTTGTAACTTATGACCTATCCTTAAAATACCATGCTGCAACCAAGGAGGTGGAGGTGGTATTAGCTGCCAGCCTCAGATGGACTGCACAGATGTTTGTATGTAAATCCTGTAGGTGCTGACAACTGCTTTCATTAGCTGTAAATCAAGCTTTCACTTGCATATCTTCAGTCCTGACTGCAGTTTTCATAAGATGGCTGAGCGGTAAGATTTGGTTTATCGCCATTTTTATTCTTCAATAAATTGAAAGCAGCATTCTGTGCATATTTGTTTCTACCGAGTAACAATCTAAAGTTTAAAACTGAAGTATACAAATTTTTTCATTGATCAAAACTAGCAGTGAATGCTTCCTTAAAAGAGAGCATGAATAATTAAAGAGCATCCGGGCATTGCTCCTCTAACAACATTGCAATGGTTAAATCTAAATAATAGATTTAAAGTCAGCAGCAGTGGATGAGACGCACTAATCCGTAGTGGCTTGTATTGGAAGCAGCAGAAACTGTCATCTGGGTAAAAGCTTCATCAAACCTGCTTGCTGCAGTGGGAGACCGGCCACATAATGAATAGTCTGATGCTGTGAGTTTGGAATGATTTAATGGCAGCCTCAGCCAGGCAAAGGAAAACATTTAGATAGTGAGCCATCTGGCAGTCATGTGATTTATTGGCATTAACTCTGCCACTTCAGCCTCACTCTCACTTTATTTATGGCACTGCTTCTCTAGCTGTCTTGTTGTCCCACACAGGTATGGCTTAATGACATGATGATCGATGTCAACTACATCAAACATATGCTACAGTTACGTTTTCAACCATCCTAGCAGAGTGGTTCTGAAGATGTGAATGTTGGGTTAAATGCGAGAAGTTCCTGCATCAGGCCATATGTGGTCAGCTCGTGATCAGCTCTATTTTTGTTATGTTGCCGAGCATGGAGCAGTCATGAAATAAACATGTTTATTGGTACTGTTTGAAACTTTGTTTCTTTGGCATTAACTTTGAGAAAGTTGCAGTTAGTAAAATACATTCAGTAACATTGTGGTCTATTACCGCTGTTAAGTTCATTACCTATTTTTTCATCAAGAATTTTAATGGATATTTTTTTTAAATATAGTAGTGGGTGGAATAGGAAAGTTTTCAGGAGAAAAAATATTCTATTCCTTATTAAAGTGGTTTCCAAAAAGAGTTCATGTGCATCAGAGGAGATGGAAATATGATTTTTTATTTTTTTTTGCACATGACTATCAATATCTTGGAAATGAAGCTCACATAATTCACAAGAATCATCAGTTGTCTCCACCTTTGTGGCAGAATAATGTCCAGTAACAGCTGTGGTGACTGTTTTTTGCTTGTTTTGTTCCTCTTTGTCTGTGGTTTTGTTTCTGGTTGGAAACTTCTATACCCGCTTCTCTCTTTAGTACAGCCACACCTTACATAGCTTACACCGCTGACCTCTGATGACACTATGTAGCCTATTTCAAAAGTTTGTTTCAAACGTACATGACAAATAAAGAGAAACATAATTTGTGTCACAAGGCTGTTTTTATTCTTCTTTGTTTTTTTTGTGATAGTTGTGATAGAATGACACGAGGTGTTGACTGGTGCTGATGTTTCACACTTATCCATTTTCAGACATGTTGAGCTTAATATATCTGGACATATGTTCTGGCTGCGGTTCAAACTGCTGCGAACAAACGGTAAACTTCGGTGAGAAATGCGGTCATGCAAACAGAACTGCCGGTCAGCTGAGGGGAGTGAAACTCTAACCTGATTGATGGATTCTGCGTGGCTTGTTGGGGGTAAATTCAGCTGTGTGTCACTCACATACAAGTTTCTGATGAAGAAACTGTCCTACATATGCCGAAAGCCCCCTGCAGAGACACTTTATCCAGAGACAAAGAGAGATTACATTTTGTTTTTATGGGGATTTACTTGCTTCTGGATGCGGTGATGCCATTGACACTGCATTGCTAGCAGATTTGTTGATTAGCAGGGATTAGAGTTTGAGCCAAATCTGGAGGCAGACCTGATCTTCCTGGGAAATGATGGCTCCAGGAGCCGGATCCCAGCTCATGCAACAATGATATGGTGACAAATGTAAGGACAGGAGGTGATGAGACACGTAGACAGAGAAATTGGGGCAGTGTGATAGCTAAATGAAGATGGACAGATGGGGTGATGGAGTTTGAGATAAGGGGACTTTTCCAGTGGATGAGGGGAAATATGTGATGGAGGGCAGCAGCTTCGAGGTTTTATGTATCCTCTAAGCCCAGAAGGCTTTTGAGACATTTGCTGCTTTTGCAAAAACATGTGAAGGATGCTGTCTCTAATACTTAGCACCTGGCCTGAACGAAACCAGCCAGCAGGATGGTTGCGTAGATGTCACACAAAGTTCCACCCATGCTGCAATTTTATCCATATGAATTTATTCACAGCAGAACTTGTTTCAACTGACTCTAGATGGGATGTTGGACCTCACTGGTTGAAAGTGATGACATCTTTCTGTTTCTTTGGACATGATGACATGTGGGGGCAAGTGCAACAGTTCATCCAAGACTCACCAAATTTATTTTTAGTACTTGCTGGAGACAGGGTTTTACTCTTTTGCCTCTCCCTGCCCAGAGACTGTAGTTTTTTACGGACACTCAGAATATTTTTTATAGTTTCGTGGTCCTTTTTCTTCATTATAAACCAGGATAATGTACAAGCCACATATATACTGGGCTCCTGAGTGGAACATTGGTGTTATTAATGCATTTTTCAGAATTTATGGCAGAAGCAAAAAATAGTCAAAGTCTATTTTAAGTGTTTGTCTCTAAAAAGCTATTTCCTCACAGTGATTTCCCTTTAACCAAAGGTCCAAATCTAAGATATTTAATTTAGTATTTATATGACAAAGCAGCAGCAAATTATCACAGTTTAACAGCTCAAATCGGAAAACATTTGTAAGTTTTGCCTAAAAATATACAGAATCAGTTAGTCTATTAGTTATTGACCTCTTCTTTCTCAGAGATAGCCGTGATGGGCTTGCCTATTAGAAAAACTAAGCCAATGCCACTTTTCTAAGGTTCAGCACATTAAAACTGAAGGGCCACATCATGCATTTGTTGGGTTTCACTTCTATTGCAGTAAGTTTGATGAACCTGGAGCCCTGAGGATTTTCATGTTCATTTCTATGACGTTGCCATTTAGTCTGTGAATTACAGAGGCAGGAGTAAAAATGTGACATTTACTATTCCTCTGGCCTGGTAATAAGAATTAGGATAAGAGTTTTTCTCTTATAGACCTCAAAGATATTGGCTTAGCTGTCATAGCTGTGGAGCAGTTGCTGACTGAATGTGAGGATGGGTTTCAGGTGGAAGTTAAAATAAAATGTCTTGTGTTTGAGCGCTGTACCATTCATATAATCATCAATTCTCAAAGACCAAATTAAGAATAAATCTGTATTGTTAGCTTCAAATAACAATTAATTAAATAATATTTGGGGATATATTTGCATGGCTGGACCCTGTTTGATAACATGAGGATTAATTATAGCCAATTCAGTCATATTCTTATGTCAGCTTTGCTTAGCAAAGTTTAGTCTATTTAAGTCTTGTTTGCCTGCTATTTTTGATAATATCTGACCCCACTTTGAACAGGACAATTTGGACAGCACAGTTTGTTCATGCACCTTTATAGCTGAAAATACTAACTAATGCTGGCAAATGGATGATTTGGTACAAGTTATGCAACATTCCCATGCTGTTATTAAGATTTAAGAACTTGGAGGAGGATGAGAATAAACAAGTTTGACTTGACTTTTCAGACCGGCCCAAGATCCGCTTGCCTCGCACTCTCAGATCCCGCTACGTCAAGCGGGTTGGAGAGCAGATCAACCTGGTCATCCCGTTCAATGTAAGCTGGTACACATACTTAACCAAACCCTTGAAAACATAAACATGAGTTGAGAGGTAAAAGTTGTGTTTTATCCTTTATTTCTCCAAATCCTCAGGGAAAACCTAAACCCGCAGTGTCCTGGCTAAAGGATGGCCAGCCTTTGGATACAAAGAGGGTCAACATCAGGAACAGTGACAAGGACAGCATCATGTTTATCCGCAGTGCTCAGAAGGAGGACTCTGGCGTTTATGAGATGGTTGTTAAAGTGGATAGCTTTGAAGACAAAGCCAGCCTCACTCTTCAGATTGTGGGTGAGTCATGCATGGCGTGGTTTCTTTTGGATAACGGATGATGTAAAACAGGCATAAAAGAATGGATAAATGTGTGGATGCAGCATATTGACTGGATTCAGACCTCGCTGAGGAATCTTCTCAGCTGAGTTGTTCACTTTTTTGTTTGAGACTTGTGACTTCTTCCAAAAACATGAAAGACTCCTCTAACAATGATGCCTTGTGATGCAGTGTTTGAGTCAGTCATCAACTGCTGCTGTCAAATGTGAGGTCAGATGTTAAAGACATGGTTGACATATGAACTTGCTTGGTTTGGAGCTGGCACCTGCCATGCTTCGAGGAAGATGCCGCTTCTGATTTGAAACTTTTTGAATGTGATGGCATGTTTCCTCAGATCGTCCCGGTCCTCCTGCTAGTGTGAAACTGGTGGACGCCTGGGGCTTTAATGCTGCTCTGGAATGGACTCCTCCAAAGGATAACGGCAATTCAGACATCACTGGATACACCGTTCAGAAGGCGGACAGGAAGACTGGGGTATGACACATGTTTACATTAAGAAGTTAAATGTTTAGAAAGAGTTTAAAGAAAGACAGACAGTGAGAATAGCAAGAGCTTTGGATCAGGAAGGAGCAAATAGGATATACGTGTTAGGAACATGGACTCTCATCCAGAATGGATACATCATTTTCCATGCGTGCTGCAACAACATGAGCAATCTGTTTTGTTTCCATCTGCAGGAATGGTTTTCTGTCCTAGAGCACTACCACAGACTAACTGCCACTGTCTCAGACCTCATCATGGGCAACTCATACTCCTTTAGAGTGTTCGCTGAGAACCAAGTAGGCATCAGTGAGACATACGCTGTCACCAAGGAAGTGGCCACTATCCAGAAGACAGGTGTGTGCAATGCTTTAAACTTCTGCATCTTTTTGTTTTCTATGGAAAAGCGCTTTAGCTGCAGGGCTGCAGTGGATGCAACGATGAGCTGCAGTCAGTCTGTGAGAGACTGAAGTGGAGACTTAAGGAGTGGAAATGACCTTGGCACTGCTTTAAACCTAAGAGGGTAACCCCCTTGGCCAGTATTCAGCTATGACTGAGATGAATTTTAAGAGGCTGTGAAAACATTAAGGCCCTGGCAGAGCTCTGTGTGTGTGTACGTACGTGTGTGTGCTGGCAAGTGTTTATATATGTGCATATGCTGCCGACCCTTCAGCAAATGTCATTGGTGATGTGCGTCACTCTCTGTTGTAGAGTGTATGGTACACACAAGTACAGCCCACTGACTCTGTGATCTGTACTTTGATAGCATTGACTGATTACTGATTGCAGGGGATCATTTTGTCATATAATACCATAAATCTCAGCATTATTAAACCATGATTTCTGTTGTGTTTGAATATTTATGTCAGCTTTACCTGCTTATCAGAGTTACCATGTTATTCCAGACATAACTACAAAAAAAATTTTTTTTAAAGTAACAGCATGTGACAACTATTGACAACTAGTGATCACATTGGTAGCAACTATCTCAAATATGAAGACAAAATGAGCTGAAATTACAAAGTTGAAATACAAAATAGAGAGGAAAAAATACATAGATAAATAGATAGTTAAAGTTAGTTGCAAAGAAAGAGAGGTTTGATTGAATTACAGATTGCTATGAATGCACAGGGTTAATACAGGTGAAGTCTCTGGATACACAACATGCAGAGCCAACATATTATTATCCAGGTGCAGAGATGCTCCTTCCCAGTAATATCCAGAATAACACCATCTGGTAACAAACTATGCAATCTCCTCTCATTTACTCCTCTCTCTGCAGTCTCTAGCTGAGTTTTCATTCATGTTTTCTATTCACATGTATGACATGTGAAGAAGAAAGAAAGAATGGAAACATTTAAAGTGAAAAAAGGCACCCTCTAAAGTATAAAAAAGTCTAGATGTCCATATTATTATGAACAATTGTTCTCCATGTAGAAGAACCTGCTTAGTAAGTATATAAATGGTTCACCCTAAGGTAACTATGCAAAGCAAAGTATTTAGATACTCATTAAAACACAGTTTTCACTAATATAATTATTATTTCTCTTAAATCTTTGATATGGCCACACACACTAACTTGAAGCATTTGATTTAAACAATATGTGATCCATCTGCTCTGGAGTTTCACACAAACCTGATGTGGAAATATTCTCTTCTGGGCTAAACTGGGATAACAAGTACTTTTAAGCCTTTGTTACTTGCATTTACATTTTAGTTTAGAGTTGAATCGATTGGCAACCTTTTTGCAAACAAAAACAGCAAGAACATGAATATAAACATATAAATGACAGTCTTTTTTTTTTTAAAGAATAAATGACACATTCTGCTTACCTTGACAAAACTGATTAATCAAACAAAATATTGCTACGTTCAACTCACTGCAACATTTCAGTTCTGGCCTTTTTTTGCAAGCATCATGTGACCAGAGCTTCCTGTTTGTTGGCTAATGTCTGCTAGAGTAATTGCAGTATAATTTATTACAGTGCGACTTTGCTCTCCTCCACTTGTGCTGTACATTACATTAGCTTACCCCTTCAGTGTCATGTTGCCACAGTGGCTGTTGTCCAGGAATTTTTGAGCTGCTTCACAGTGAAAACGTCTTTCCAGTGTTGTTAGGTGTTACTATTTTGTGAATAGTACAGTAGTATGATTTTACAAATCTAAACCCAGCTGTGTGTGAAAACAGGTATCGTCTACAGGCCTCCTGAGTACCAGGAACACGACTTCAGTGAGGCCCCCAAGTTCACAACACCCCTCATTAATCGTGCAGCCACTGTAGGATACACCACTAAGCTGCTGTGTTCTGTTCGTGGATGTCCCAAGGTCAGTACACTCATACGCTGAGGTTCATGGATAAGCACAATCTTCTGTGGGGCTTTTCCCAAATAAATTAATAAAACTGCTTTACTTTTTTTCTCCTCATTAAATAATTTTAGTTTGTGGCATGCTGATTCAAATTAGGTATTAGTGTCACAGCTAAAATGATCCACTGTAGATGCTGGGCAAGGCTCACGCTGGTATGTCTGAGCAAAGTTTCAGCATGTCTCTCACTCTTCTTGGCGGCTGCTGCTCTGGTTAAACTTATCTTTACAGTTGTCTGACAGACTCAGACAGATTAAGTGGCAAGCCAGGGTGGAAATGCAGTTGATTGTTCGTCCCAGCTGTCCTTGGCCTGTCACTAAGGACAGCGGTGAGTGGAGACTCTACATATGTTGATGTAAATTAGACAAATCAAACAAACTTGTACAGAATTCCTGACTATTCTTAAAATGTAGCCATTGGAGATCAAGAAAAGAGAGATTGATGGGTAAGGAATGGGAAAAAAATTGTGGATAAATGTTTCCAAAACAGCTGAGAATCCCACCAGAAAGCATGGTGGGATTATTTTTTGGTTTTTTTCCCAGTGTCATTTCTGTGCATGTGAGTGTGGTACAGTATGTTTTTGGCTCTTTGCAAATAAGGACCACGTTATCTATTTTTGAGCTGACAAAAATATCTGCAGCCTTAGACTTGCCATGTCTGAATGAACCTTTCTTGCTCGTCCCTTTGGATCAAACGTTTAGTAGCAGCTGTGTGAAAACATATCCAATAATCAACTGTGTGGCATCATGGAAAGTAAGCACGCAGCACTGCTTTTGTAAATGAGAACTTCACACTCTGCATGTAAACTTATCCCATCCAAGTACTCTGATAGATGTGTCCCTCACTGTCACCTAACACACACTTTAGTTCTTCTATACAATACCATAAACCACGTGATTTGAGATTCTCATCTTCTCTCTGAAAACTTCTTCTGTCCCTCTTGCTTTGATTATCTTCATCTCTTTATGTAACTACTATCAATCTAAATGTCATATTAAGTGGGCTGTAAATGTTTAGCATGTGGTTATAGAGCTATTTTCTTTGCTGGCATGAACATCACAGCCTGGTGAGAACCGTTGAGGAGGTCCAGCAGAAAGGCATGTTCAGTAGGCTGATAAGCTATCCTGCCAGCTCTGATAAAGAGCTGTCACACACAGATGAAGAAACTACATTAGGGGCTGAGAGAGGAAGACAAAAACGAGACAGCGATAAGAAGTTCATCTCGCTGTACTGTCCTGTCTGCTTGGAGATGCTGCTGTATCATAGAGGGTCCTATTTTTGCCACCTGTCCAGACTGTAGCATATCTCCATTATCAGTGTGAATGACAATCTCAGTAACATCCACACTCATGGGAGGGGTTGGGGAGGAGTTAATGGATTGGTTCACAGTCTTTGTTTAGCCACTTATTTCTGTTCAAATGAGATTAAGCCTGAAGCCATTCCGATAGTTCTTTAAAGCACAGGTGGCACTTTGAGCTAATGTCCTGACATGCTGATAATGTAGTTCTAACTATGTAGATGAGTTTAGTGCCTTGGTATTCTAACATTTCTTAACTTCTCTTGAATGATGTTTTAACAGTTTATCTGCTCATTTTTTTGCCAATGAAGAAGATTTTGGTGTTATTTTTATTGGCTTATGTTAGAGGTTCATTTGTAGTCTAAAAAGTCCTTAACATTTGAGCGGGATTTTATGTATACACTATACAGGTAAAGAGTTTAGAGAAAAACAAAAAAGTTGATGCATGTTAGCCAAAAGACTGCTATTATCAGCTATTGTGTGGTAATTGTTTAACTTTTTATTAGTTGGAGTTGTCGTCTGAAAATATCTGAAAGGACAAAGTATTATCCAGTGTTCGCAGAGACCTAGTCAGAAGACAATGGATGGTAGATTTAACTAGTGCCTGAATTTTCATTTATACAAAGTGCAGCTGAGGTTGAAAAAAATGGTTTTAATGATTCAGGTTATATGCCAAGCAGAAATTGATGTTTTTACCAGATATTTAGAATGAATTGACTCATGTTATTCCAGGATTCTGCTGGGGAACAGGAAAATTATAGGAACATCACACAGTTGTAAAGAACTCTTACTAAAATCAGCACGTGGCAGTAGAGCATCACAGTCACAGCGATCATCATCAGGCTTTTTCATAGTAATCCATCAAATAGCTCTTGAGATATCCGATGCACTGATCAAAACAATTTTCTCACATAGCTTTTGGTTTAGATATATAAAAAAAACTATTTGTTTGGTTATATGCATGTGACCAGCACCGACAAAACTGAAACTACATTAAAAAAAATTATGTGATTGCAATTTCAGAGACGTGGCTTGATGATGGCAAGGTGGGAGAAGTGGGCCTTGAAGGCTATGAGTTGTATACAACCAATAGGAATAATAAGAAAGGGGGAGGAGTCGCTCTGTATATAGACCAATCATTAAATAGTAAAATGAAAGATAATGTCTCATATACAAGTGATATTTTGGAGTGTGTTACTGTTGAAATTGAAGTTGAACATCTCAGAAATGTAGCTGTTAGCTGTGTATATAGCCCACCAGGAACAAACTTGTTGATATTCAATGAAAAAATTGCACATTTGCTGAGCATTATCAGTGAAGAAAAATAATTTGTTGAGACTTCAACATGGACATAGCTAATTCACACACTCTTAAAAGTACCTCAGAGTTTATTTGTACAATGTACAGCAATAATTTATGTCCAATCATCGATAATCCGAGCAGAATTACACCAGAAACTGTTACGTTGATATATATTATTTTTACCAACAAAATTGAGGAAAAAATTGTTGGTGTTTACTTATCAATGACATAACTAATCATTTGCCCGTTTTCACTATTTTCCAAAAAAGTTTTCAAAAAAGAAATGAAATATTGCTCATCAACAAATCTAGAAGATGTTGTAGTGGAAACAATATGGTAGAGTTTAATATGGATCTTAGTAAACAAAACTGGTGTGAAGTCTATACAGCAACTGACACAAATGTGGCCTGTGATGCTTTCCTGGACAGATTTATAGAGCTGTATAACATCCACTGTCCAATAAAGAAAATCATAACACATAAAGTCAGCAAAAAAGCCATATATAACCAGAGGTATTGAAAAGGCGTGTAAAAAGAAAAATATTTTACATGGCAAATTTTTCAAATACGGGACTAAAGAGACGGAAGATGAATATAAAAGATATAAAAATAAATTAGTAAGTATTATTAAAAATAGTAAAAAGGAATAGTTCCACAATCTATTGACTCAACAAAAACAAAACATGCAAGGAACTTGACAAGCGAGAGAGCCAAAGCTACTTTCGAAATGACAACAAAGACCTGATTAAAATCTTAAAAGAAATAGTAAATGAATTAAAAGACTTTTTTGTAAATGTTGGATATAAGCTGGCCAGTGACATTACTTCCTCTAAAAGTAACAATATACTGAGTTGTGAGTTGTGAGATTTGCTTTTGTGTAAGGAAAAAATGAAATAAGGAAGTAGGAAGGAAGAGAAAGTTTAACAATTGTTACAAAATGAGTTGTATGTATGTACTCAATATTGATGGGTAGATGTGTTGCTGTAATGAGAGTAGGTGCAATAAGCAACGGCTTCAGCCTACGCCTTTTTGGTTACTCCTTTTTTCTTTTCTTTTGTGATGGAAAAATGTTATTTGTTGCATTTCTGTAACCGAAATAAACTTTCATTCATGCATTCATTCATTCAAACAAGTCTTCTGTCAGCTTATCATGAGATCTGCATTCAGTGCCTCCATTATGTAAACGCAAGGAACTGACGGTCTAACTTACAGACCTGCAATGTCAAGAAGAATTAAAGATACTGCTCATTTATAATACTGATATTATAATAATAATAATAATAATAATAATAATAATAATAATAATAATAATAATAATAATAATAACGGTTTTTATTTGGTATTGCACTTTATATTTGGAAATAAATCTCAAAGTGCCACAGAGAAAAAAAGGAAAACTATTTAAAACAGGGATTAAAGGAAGAGCTCAAAAAATACAATTAGAAGAATGCTTTTCTACAAAGATAAGTCTTAAGGTCTTTCTTAAAAACATCTGCAGTCTGGGGGGCCCTTTAGGTGATCATTTAGTTATACAAGAGGTGCAGCTAGCTTTAATCAAGTGTGTCACAGTTTTTAACAATAAAATGTAATTCTTCCAAATGTCTCTCTGCTGTTTCCTCTTTGCTTTTCATTATGCTTTTATTTCCTTAAGACATGTTCTGTGATACAACACTTTCAATGCAAATTCATGCCGACTTTCTGCAAGAAGAATTTTGGTATTTCCTTTAACTTTGATTTAATACACTACAAATCAGCAGAGTTGGTATAAGCTTTAATACGAAATGATGCAATTTCTTAGATGTGTCTAAGAAGGATTTTACAAAGATTAAACCAAAGTAAACATCTTAATAGATATCTCCCCTCCTCCCCCCCCAGCCAAAGATCGAGTGGTTGAAGAACCAGATGGTCATTGGTGATGACCCCAAGTTTCGTCAGTTGTCCAATCAGGGCATTTGCTCCCTCGAGATCCGTAAGGCCTGTAGCTTTGATGGTGGTGTGTACACATGCAGAGCCAAGAATGCCCAGGGAGAGGCCACTGTCTCCTGCAAACTGGAGGTCAAACGTATGTATCAGAATACTTATCCACTCATTTTTAATCTTAACAACATACATGTTGGTGTTGCAGGTCTTGGCCAGAAGCCTCAGAACCACCCAAACCATCTTGATTGTAATCAGACTGACAACCAGAATGATTGACTAAGCATATTTTAAACATATTTTTCTCCCAACAGAGACTATCATTGCAGAGGGTGACAAAGAGAAGGGCAAATAAACCAACATCTTAAATTCAGCAGGTGAGGAGCAGAAAAAATATCATGTGGTCAACAAACTTCATGACATTAAAACAGGTTTTTAACTTCTAACTTCTCATCAGACAATGATTTTCGAAATTCAGATGGAACATTGCAAGATCTGGACATTGCAAGGAAAGGAGAGTATCAGATTAGACTGAATTAGTACTGTTTTTCATGTTTCAAAAGCAACCTCTTGTTACACAGTAGAAGCGGAGAAATTAGCTGGTAAATAAAAAGTATTAAGATCATATTATTTAACTATCATCAATCTAAGGCTAATTTATTCTTGGTGCCTTAATCCTGCTGTTAATGTGATTTTTTTTTTTAGTTTAATGAAACCTCAGATTGTACTTGCTTTATTTATTATGTTTTGATATTATTATAGTGAGCCAATAAAAGCCCCGCCTGCCACAACCTTAAACATCTCATCAGACACAGGATGGTGGGTCATGGTTAAAGCCTGTGAACAGAAGCTTTCACTGTGCTAGGGTTTATACAGTAGCCTATGTGTTGTACATCTGTAAGTCTCATATTATTCAGCTAGTTTCACCAGAGCAGTTTTCACCCCAAAGTCACTCCAGCAACTTTAGATGGAGTTTAATTTAAAAATGTCTTACAGTGCTAAACTGACCAATAGTGCCTCAAAACTTCTAATTATTTGACAAACTTTGAAAGGCCTGTCAAGCATCATAATCTTCCTTACAAGCACCAGTAGCATTCTAATTTTCAGTGGCACTTTGCTACTTTAACCTTGCTATTTACTCTTATCAGTTATTTTTCAATGTTAATCATCAATTCATCAACAGCTAATCAGACGTTATTCATGACCAACATCACTTAGCTCTCAATTTAACAGTTTTTTCATACACACATCTGTACTGTTGGCCAATTATTTCCAACTTTTCGTTCTCATTATAGCTAATAATGTTAACCTTTAATCCACACTTTTAGTTTGAATTGCTAGCTGTTAGCTTAATTCATTCTTCAAACCAAACTTTCACAAGTTAATGCAAATTTCTAGCTCATAATTTGACAGTTTATTTATAATTTTAGCTAAACATTGTCTGTTTGGGATGTGACAACTGATTAAAAGTTATTATAATCGTTTTATTTATTGATTCATACTGTTAACATACAGCTTTAACTAGCTGTTTATCCATTCCACTTGCTAATGCAAGTCTGGCATGGTGAGGGTTCCCCGGCCGGTAGAAGCTGACATGTAGCCTACTGAAAGTGCTGGTGTCAGTACAGAAGATGAGAAATAACTTTGGAAAAAAGAGGGGGAAAAAATCATCCTGTCCTTCTTGCCCTTTCCTCCATCGGCTTTGCTCTCTTTTAACCTTTATCCTCTATACACTGTGTACAGTGCTGTCTTTGGACATGGTTGGGTGGTAAAGATTTATGTAAGTCACACAGGAATACCAAATTTGATGTTTTATAGCTTTCATATATCTAAATATATTCACACTATCTGGCAGCCATGTTTGTGGTTCAGTATTAGTGTTTTAGTTGCACAAGCGGTGTAACATTTCAAAAGCCGCTTGCCAAGAGCCTTACAGTGTCATTTTTACTGTTGACAAGAGATGCCCTATTAAAGACTTCTAAAAGCACAAGTGGGGAGAGAGGATGACAAAGAAAACCGATGTGGTGTGACGGCATTTAAGGGAGTACTAAACCTGTCTGTTAAAGAGATGCTCTGGTTAGTTGAAGGTTGTAAAAGAGTTCAAGATTAAAGTATAACAGAATAATTTTACTGCAGAGGGCATACCACTGAGTCTTTGTACAGCAATGTGACACACTATCACTTTGACCCACTGTACTGACAATTACATAAGATCATTTTTACACGGCAGTGTATCTATTTCTCTTCTCTGCTTAAGGTCACCTCCATAATTTGACAAGATCCTCTCTGAACTTGGACTAGATTATAACATGCAATAAATACAGCTCAGGGTCATCTGAAAACACATTATTGTTTAGTTTGTCTAAATGTCCAAAATGAAGTAGTTTTAAAAGTCCATAGACAGAAATCGTAAGATGGCAACATATCTGTAGGATGATTTTTGAGGTGTACAAGTGAGATCAGTAACTGTGATCCATGAACTGTAAAACATGCACACTTTTGTATTATTCCTCCAGAGCATTGTGGAGAACTTGGGGACAAGCTGTTGAGAAGATCCATTAAATTAATGCGGTGTGTAAGAGTAGAAAATCATCTCAAATATGCATGGCAGTGGCCCTGGAGGACTAGATTTGGACAACCCTGGTAGATGGTGGTGACACGTCATGAGGATATAGTGACACTGTGAGACTTGAGCTCTGTCTCCATCTATAAAAAGGGAAAAGAGGCAGGAAGATGTATACTGTACAGTTTTTAAGACTTTCTCACAAAGCTTTAGGGCTGTTAACCAATGAACACTTTTTGAGGTAAGGTTGATTTCAAAGTTAGAAAAAGAAACTGAAGATCAAGGAGAAATTCACTTGTATTAAGCACTTTGGAATGGAAAATGGCTGAATTGATATAAATGTAGCTAAAAAAAGAGACTTCCTCGACTTTCTCAGTTGGCTGTATACACCAAGCTGACAGTTGTCAGTGGGGGACGTCGGGAAGGTCATTGAATGTCCCCTTGAACAACAATGATTTTTTTTTTTCTCTTTTATTCAGTCAGAGAGGGATTATTCTGATTGGCTGTTTGATATAATGAATAAAAGCTATATGTTGATGTGACATCAAATGAGATTGTTTTGATATATGATGTTAAAATAATACAATGTATGTTATGAATTGAAACAGATTAAACTGTGAGACTGAGACTAAACACACAGAGAAACACCTAACTGATCTTACACCAAATTAGACGCAAAAAAACTGGATGTATTATATTCAATTTGTTGTTCATTTAGTGTTTGGTTGGTTGGTTGTTTGTTTAGTCTGAGATATGTTGACAGTTGAGTTTGTTGGTGGAACATAGAGCAGAAATTTGCACAGTTAGAAGTGCTCTGTAATCTTGATTATAAAGTTACATTTTCCTGTCTTTTTTTTTTTTTTTTACTTCTCGCAAATAAACTGGATGCAGTCGCTGTGCAACATGTGTTCTAAGTTGACCTTCATTTGAGCCAGGTGCATGTGTGCATTTACATTATACCATAAATGGGTTTACATGCCTTCTTAACCACCTCCAAATGATCACGGCTGCAGTGATTATACCTCAGTGCATCCTGTGTTTAGATGCTTTCACACCTGTATTTACAGCTGTCCTCTTGTGATCAAATTACCAAAGGAGAGGTTTCATGCCAAGCGTACACAGTGCCCAACAAATGACGCATTCATGGTAGGAAGTGTCAGGATGTGGTCCCTGTAGGCACAGCCATACATGGGAGGGCCCCCTCAAGGGGAAAATAAGGGATTAAGCATGGAGCGCCTTTGGGTGGGAGGTAGGGGTGATGTCAGCACAGCACTCCACAGCTTCTAAAAATGACTCCAGATGATCTGACAGACAGCCAAACTCTTCACATTACCATGAGTCGACAGGCCAAGTGGAGTGCTGTGAGAAGAAGGGAGAATGGGCTAAGAGGGCAGAAACCGAGCCAGATAATCCCTGGTGGAAAGTACGCAAGGACTCTCATGCACATACATCTTCAAGGCCTTGAATTCACATACACTCTCCTAGAACATTCCTAGATGAAGTGATGATTGACACTTCATGACCCAATTTGACTCCCTTCTTTAATTATCTCTCCATCCATCAGGGCCTTTAAGGAACCAGCAGAAGTCCAGGTCTTATGTTTTGAGGTTAGTTTTTGTTTGTATATATTTCCCATGTTGTGAGGAAATGAATAATAATGAACCTCTTTGTGATTGTGAAATAATTTTGAGTCAGTGTAATGTTCTCTGCAGTGATGGAAACTATTGTGTTTTAAGCTCAAACAAATTATAAATCATTCTGTTTTTAATCTTGTTTTCAGAGTGCTAGAGGAGGTGAAAGAAGAAGTTATAGATGGCTGTGCAGCAATGTGTACATATAAAAAAAGAGGGACAGAAGAACTCACAAGGTTTCCATATTTATCTCCACACACTCCTTTCAGTATGCGAGGAAGACCCACACCACACCCATCCCAGCTATCCCAGTATGCCAAATGTTGTATGTTACTTTGACGACATGTATGTAAGACCATATTTAGCTGATTTTTTTCTGCCTGTGTCCATTTGCTGTTTGTTACTGCATATGTACAGTATGTGCACTATTCAATTAAACAGTGAAGTCATGGACAAGCTATTGCAAAAATTATGTTTAATAAAAATTTTATTTTATCAAATCTTATGTGACTTTTTCCTCCAATTTCAAGACAAACTGAATAAAAGCTTCACAAGTACAGTTTTATATTTAGATGCATTGCAAATTTTGGATTATGATTTTTTTTAAACTAAAATAACTCTATAACAATCAATCTTCTGTTTTAGAAAAATATGATAAAGTTGTTAAGACATTGAGATGGGTTTGGATTTATTTGCTGAAGTTTCATGACATAGTCTGAACCCATGACCAAGAATCTCCAAATAAAAACAAAAAGATGTATCATAATGACCAAATGATCAGAACCCATGGTCATAGACATTAACAGTATTGATATATAAGTCTACACAGTTTTTTTTTTTTTTTTTGTCACCTTGCTCTTGAAAACTATACCAGGTGGGGATCTAAGGACTGAGCTTGACAGGGACCTGAAGACTGAACCTGAGATAGACCTGTCATCATCTCTGTAATTATATTATTATTAGTGATTTTTTTATGTTGAATACTGACTAGGGCTGGGACATAATTCCATAACGATATCGAACGATAGACGGGTGTGCAATAGATAAAATAGAGTGTCAATAAAAAGTTCGATAAAAAAAACAAACATTTTTCTTCCTTTTTCATAACAACCTATCATGGGGCTTGATACTCGGTGGTTACTTCCTCCCAACCAATCACAAACAGACCCAGGCATGCTCCAAGACCAAGCCCCGCCCCTCTCAAACCACAACAAGAGTGCAGTGTAGCTGAAGACGTTTTGATGGCACTACTTTTTTAAAACTGTCGGTGCAGTTCTGAGGAAGTTACGCAAAACTCAGGTTCTATGTTCTGTGTACTGAACAAGGGGCAACCTCAAGCTTAGAAACGTGAAGCCTATGCGGAAGTGCCAAAAATTGCAGTTCCCCCCTCACCCGCTAGGTGCTGGCTGCAAAACAGAGCACATCCCCATAGACTCCCATGTTAAACACAAGAATTAAATTTGTTTACAGCCCGGTTCAAAAAACCATTTTAGGTGTAATAGGTCAAGTTTACCTTCGTGACAACTGGGGGGGGATTGAAAAAATTCTACCTTATCTGTTTAGATGTTATTTAATCTTAAAATTCTTCATAATTAGGGATGTGTCCTTTTGATTGACAGGCGGCAGATATCCGGCAAAATGGGCAGATATCTTAGCCCATTTTTGGGTTTTCCAGGGAGTCGGGAGACTCATAATGGTGGGAACCTCCCAATGAACTTCTTTTCAGCTCTTCAGAAACAATCCACCTCATACACGGACAACTACAATGCTAATAACCAAATCAAGATAAATTATGTTTAGAGTCTATGTGGGCTTCCTAACAGCTTATATAAATATTATATCATTGATAAATAAAGTGTTCAAAATATAATAAAATAGATCAAATTGAAATAAAACAAATATGATAAAAGAAGAATGCAATTAATTGTGAGTTAACTGGACATGTATGTGTTTATGGAATTTAAACATTGATTTTAAAAAAAACATGCTAGCCTTAGTTTCCATCCATTTCCACCTTCAGCTCTGATAAAAAAAAAGTAAAAAAAAAAAAAGGAGGTTGAATAAAGGTTAGAACTTGATTTTAGTGTTTGTGTGTTCTTTAGTAAAAGTAGGTCATTAGTCAATAGTTTGAAATGGCCAAGGCTGCACTTGAAACATTTTTAAATCGTTTTCATAATTATCAATAATTATCAATATCTATCAATATGATTTTTCTTTTTATCAATATACTTTTTTCTATATCGCCCAGCACTAATACTGACCATGGATGCTGAATTTGGAAGTGAGACTGAGACTTTGCCTCTTTCTTTCACAATTTCCCTTAGAGGATATATAAAGGTATTTATCTATCTCTATCTTATCTATCTTATATCCACCTCCCAGTGGGAATAAACCTTTAGATAGCCTAATTGAGAATCTTCTCCTTGATTTTTTACCCCATAGTTATTGATATACACAACAAATATAAGAAAATTTGGTGATTGTAATTTTAAAGTTAAACAGCAGTCTCCATGTTCACCATCATGCAGTTTGTGAGGACACTGGGTGCCAATGCTCTTTTCAGGTATCTGTACTTTACTTAAGTAGATTTAGTTTTGGAAACTTTTGACTTTTACTTCACTGCATTTTCCAGCAAATATCTTTTCTTACTACTCCACTACACCTGCACTGGTGGTACACCCACAGTCAACGGTGGGCAGAAAAGTGTACAAAATTGCAACTTTCGGTCCTACACATGCACTGTAACCAAACATATGGCATTTAGTTGGGTAAGCTAAAATGTCGAAAAAAGGTAGCTCAGGCAGGTGAAGTCTTAGGTGGAAAAGTTAATCCACAGAATATTGAAGAATCGGTGTAACAGCTTCAAATGTTAATTCAGATAAGCCAAGTCCATAAAACTAAACTATTGAACCTCATTGTGGCCAATGATTATAGCCCCAAAATCCTGGTAACGTGTAAAGGAACACAGGGAAAAAACAGTCGGAGGATACACTTTTAACGTAAAAAATGAGGTACAACTGGACATTGACAATAAACTCTTGGTAAAACTGTGCATCAAATCCATAGGGGCAACAATAAACAGATTTTTTTGCCAAGAGCAGCAGCAACGAGTCACAGCAGCCAGTCACCCCCCCAGCCAAAACAAAGTTCATAACCCCACATCTTTAGCATCTGTTTGTGACAGACTTGTGACCCAATCTAAGTTGTTTTTTGTTTTGTACTTTGTTTTTCATGTGCATTTTCATCGTTGCACATGTTGGTTAATTTGGATTTCTTAAAGCTCTTTGACATCTCAGTTTTTATATATATATATATATATATGTGTGTGTATTTAGACAAGGACTTCTGATCCTGTGGATCTTGTGCTCAATTGACCCACTAAGTTATTTGTCACTACAGATCAGAATGAGTCAGATTTTCACAGTTATATTTTCCAAACAGTTTGTATAAGATAGAATTGACACCCTGCTATGTGCCGTTAGTCTCGGGTACCGCTGGATGAATACAGTGTGATAATCTGTGTTATAATGACACCTTATGGTGAGAGTGGTAAATGAGAAATGAGAGGGAACAGAAACCTGCTGGGTCCTGACACATGACATCTTGTGCCGGAAGGAACTCGTGTTTTACCATACAGCCTTACAAGCTCAGCATCTAAATCCATACTTTACACAGCAAGTTGACTGTGTAGGATCATTGTGTTTTCTGTTATTATCTGCTTTATCCAATGACTTAACATTTATGTCTATGTAGAGTATTTGCAATTATTTCAGTGAGTGTTTTAATGAAAAATAATTTACATTTTCTTTTCATTTGCATCTCTGGAATGTAGCTTTCTTAAGGACAACAGGCCGTCTTGTGGTTAAAAGGAGAGTTAGTAAATAAAACACTGTTGCTGCCACTTGTACACTCAAATTGTGCCACAAGAGTCTTTTTTTTTAACAAAAAAAAAACTGGTTGAAACTGTGCTAAGGTTTAGAAACAATTTGGGTTTACTTATTCTTACTATAAGTATCAGCAGTACTGATCATGATGCCCCTTGTCTTCTTAAATGTAGGTAAGAGATCAAATATGTCTTTTCCAAATTCTCACACACCCAACCACATTTTCTGACATGCAGGAAAGACAAACAACCTTTATTTGAAACATTCCTAAATTTGAGCTTATTTTTTTTATAAATTCTTTAAATTCCCATAGCCTCTTATTTTCAGCACAAATCAGCACTTCATTTGAATGCACAAGCATGTCAGTGTGGTTCACCGACACATTTCCTGTTGCTTTAGCAGCACGTTAAAAAGCTGATGTCAGAGTGACAGGAAATTTGCTTTCCTGAGGTGAGTTCAGAAATGAATTTGTCACATACGCCCATCTTAAATGCAATCTATTTCCTTTACCGAACTATTCTTCACAACAGATTTATGACTCAACCCGGTAACAGCCATCACATGTGAGTTTGGATGGAAAATGTGGCTTATTAAGGTTGTCGCTGTCATACGTAAGTGTTTTACTGCTTTACTTTTACTAGAGTTAGAAATTGTTGTATAATTCAAGTATATTCAAATTCTAAATGAACATTTCTCGTAATTTGGCTTAACAGATTTGACTGCTGTTTATGCCGATGTGGAGTCTGAGAGTGAATATGGTAGGAACACAAAAATCTTTACTGAAAACTGACATTGTGAAATATATTATTGCACACTTGTTGAGCAGATTGCATTGATTTGATAGTTTGAAGCTAGGTTAGCATTTCTTTAAGAATAGAAAATTTGCATTTCCATCTACTGAAAATATATAAGCAATATCCAAGTTAGCCTGTGACTGCAAACTAATTTATTTAGTGCGATTTTTGAATAAACAAGTCATAGTCAGACTGAAGTCATATATAGGAAGTAGAACACAGCTAAAATTAACATGAGGAACATGCAGTTCTTTGTTTTTGTGAAGATGGAAGTTCCTACACTTAGACATCAACTACAAGGGCTCTTTCTTTACTCAGCTGTGCTTTTTAAATGGCGATCTTAACGCAGTCCAATATTGACTATTTTTATGGTAGTGCGAGAAAAAATGTGGGGTTGATTGGGTGTAAGTCAACTGAGAATCAATCGTTTACGACTACAAATAAGAATGTGTCGTGCAGTTATAACTTTAGTTTTGTTTTTTTATTTAGTGAAAATTCTAATTTCACACAAGATGTCTTGACACAGTCACATCATAAATTACAATTTCTGTCAGTTACTTGTCTTATCTGTCAGTGGTCTGTTCAAAACTATCATTCATATGCAGATGAATTTGAAAGTTTGCTCATGTCTTTATTCTCTTCCACCAGTCACCCAGTCTTCACTCGTTCAGTCAAAATCAAGCACTCAGCCAGAACCTGCCTATGGTAAGATTTTAACAGCTAATATTGTGCTTGCATCATACATGACAATGATCATGCATATTTCAGGCTTTTGCTGCAGATTCTCAGACATACAGGTCAGGGTAATTCTAAATGTTTGTACAGAAAGCCACAAGTAAAGCAACACAATATAAAACTTAATAACTTAATAATTTACCATCATGATTTACAACTGAATTTGATCCTTAAAGAACTGTGTCACCATGAGCTTTAACAAAAGGTTCTAGCAATTATCTTTTGAAGATTAAGAGTAAAACTAACATGGTATATTTTTTTTAGATATATTAGGATGCGGATGAAATAGTTTAGTTTAGACTCATGAACAGCATTCATGTGTGTTTCTTGTCACGTCTTTTGTTCAAACCACATATGAACCACATCCTTTACATTTTGAATTCCTTCAGAACCTCCAGTACCTGTGCTGCAGCTAAAGTCAGCCCATACGAATGTCTTCTCTTCTGAAAAAGTGGAGTTAAATTGTATTGTCGATGGCAGCTCTGACTGGACCTTCATCTGGAAAAAAGATGGAGTGGAGCTACATTACGGTGCAGATTTGTCACTGTCAAAAGATACCTCGATGCTAACAATCACAGCAGAAACAAAGCATGCTGGGGATTATACCTGTACAGGTCAACACGCAACAAATGGTGTCTCCACTGATATGAGTAACCCAATCAAAGTCACAGTTAACGGTAAGTTTCATTACAAAAATAATCTTTCTTTCCCAAGAAGGTTTAGTTTGTCATATTATTCCAGCATGATCATTTTCTATTTCAACAAGCTCAATCTAGATACCAAGATATTTAGGTTTATATATAAAGGCCATCCTCTACAAAATCTCACCTTTCGCTGGTTTGCCAGCAAAAATAATGCAGGAGACTTGCTAGCCAGAAAGTTAACTCTTTTCTTCCGTGCACAGCAGGAAGTTGAACTTGTTTTACAGTGTTCAACCATAGCTGCACCCACACCCACATACAGCTAAACTAATTGATTCAGTTACTTATTTTAAAGTTTTTAATGTTTATTTATGTTGAAATAAAATGTTCCCTTTTTAAAAAAAATCTTAAACAGCAAACAAGCTCAGATATGCAATCTGAAATCCATGCTTAACCCTTTAATATTAGCAACAAGGGAAAAAAGCAATGGAAACATTTTCTTTGTTTTTTATCCATTTCCTTGGGACAAAGATAATAAGAATCAATGTTTTTTTTGCAATCAGCTCTGTTGACGTGAAAGTCTATCTAGAGTTTTAATACTTCTTGAGACCATTGCAGTAACTTTTCATTCATCCAAATGTCCTCAAGAGACTAAAATCCATTTATAATGAAATTAAGGACAGTGCGCTATATAGTACCACACAAAAGGTCATATTGAAATGTGTGAATGTCACAAATACTGATTATCTTTGGAGACAAATTAAATCTAAACCAGCTTCTTTGGGGTTTATGAGGCCTTTTTAAAGACTAGATATGCTACTCCAAATGAAGAATTGTTGCTTGCTAGATCTACACACCATAGATCATATCTGTTTAAGGTGTTGACAGGCTGTGGTTTTTCTCACACCTTCTTTAAGTTGCTAGGTTACACAGTGCACAGTGTCATCATGGATGACTTACAGCCGACAACTAACTCATTTTGGGTTGCATGAAAGAGCATGAAAATACAATAACCTTCAAAAACAGTCCGTATTTATAGGTTTGAAATCAGTCTTTAATTTCTTTACACGTTATACACAGAACTCTACACTCAGTCAATGGTGAAGCATTTAGCATTCTTTGTATGAGTTGTAGATAATTTTAAGGCAGCAGAAGCATGTGATTGAAAATGAACATAAACAGTGAATTCAGAAAATCCCCCAAAAACTTAGTATAAACACTCAGCTTATTTTGGCAAAAATATTCTTAGTTTGTGGGGTGAATGAGTTGGAATTTCTCATGTTTGTATTCAGGCAGGGTATGTAAGTCGCTTTGGATAAAAGCATCTGCTAAATGGCTGTATAGTGGTAGTATAGTATGTGGTCTTCATGCTTATTGACCATTGATAAGTTTTGATATAAAAAAAAAAACATTAAATGGAAGAATGTCCTGTTCATTACCCATCTATATGTACCAGGCATTTTTACAAAAGCTGATTATACACATGCATTTCTGTGTTGATTTAAATCATAACAGGTTTTACAGGTCATACGGGTTTTGATTTTGAGGATGTCTTTGCTTATTTTCAGACCCACCTATTTAGGGTGTTATTGCAGGACCAATCTATACACATCAAAATTAATGTTTTTTTTTCAAGAGGTGTCGACATATCATGGCTATTCTAACATTTTGTTTATGAAGTCGCTAGGTTAGGCAGTGGACAATGGGTTGTGCTGCTGCATCAAAGACAGCATTTATAGGCTTAAAAACAATCCTTAATTTCTTTGGAATTACCCTTTCTACATATTCTACACTCTTGTAGTTGCTTTAGTAGTCAGTGGTAGAGCATTAAGCATTCTTTGTACATGTTTTAGGCCATTTAAAGGCAGTAGAAGCATGTGATTTAGAGTTGAACATACAGATTGCATTTATAGATAACTAAATGTTCTCAACTCTTTCCCAGAAAGTAATTACCACGCTGTGAACATTTTCTTTGTAAAGTATTTTTGCAGCATTTACTCTCAGAGTGCAGTATTATGTTGTTGTAATGTTTCCTTTTCTTTCTTCATCCTGAATAGCAAACACACCAAAGCCTACTGTGACTCGAAGTTCAAACTTTAACACGATGTACC
>JBBBVU010000014.1:13085969-13098919 GCA_037177055.1 Atherinosoma microstoma
CTGTGCGTGTGTGCGTGTGTGTGTGCGTGTGTGTGTGTGTGTGTGTGTGTGTGTGTGTATATATGTATATATACATATGTGTACATATATATATATATATATATATATATATACATTGTAGGGTCACCAGAAAGCAATTTATATGTATACATCCATGAACTTTTATGATCTTCCTCTTTTCTCATCTGCTATTACCATTATTAAATATTTACCTGAATTAATCATCATTTTCATAATTTTTATAATATTTTAATAATAAGAGACATGGTTGCCGAAACATATTCTTGACAATGTACTTCACATGGTCTTCTAGCAGATCTGCATCCACATTAAATTAGATACGAATTGGAAAAAAATGTCATGGACATCTGTCCATGACATTTTGTGTTATTCTGCTTGCACACAAACAAATGGTAAATGGACTGTACTTGTATAGGACTCTTCTAGTCATGTTGACCACTCAGTGCTTTGACACTACATGTTAATTCACCCATTCACACAAAATTTATCTTTGAACATACTGAGTGCTTCTATACTCATTCATATCCTATTAGGCACATTGGGAGGCAACGTGGGGTTCAGTGTCTTGCCCAAGGACACTTAAACACGTAGTCAGGGGAATCAAACCGCTGACCTTCTGGATCTTAGACAACTGCTCTTCTGTCTGAGCTATAGCTGCCAACAAGTTAAGCTTCTTGCCTCCTTGATGAAGGTAATAAGCTCAGCAGCATGCAAAGACATATACCTGAAGTTTGGAGAGTCCACATCACGAACTTTTGGAGTGAACAGCACTTTTCCTGGATCGGCTTCTTCATTTTGGAACACCTCAGCTGAGTGTGTCTCGAACTCTGGTGGGTCATTGTCATCAATCATTTTCACTGTAATATTGACAGAGTCTGGAGGTGGAAGTGCGCTTGCATCACAAGTTAATTTCTGATCTTTGCAAACACATAATTGTTGGATGTTCTCTACTCCAATCTTCAGGTGGACCAAAGTGGTTATCTCATAATTCTTCTCCTGGTGAAAACATAGAAGTTCTGGTAAGTACAAGAGCAAAATCCTGCTTATGATAAAATATTCGTCACACTTCAATCAGAGTAAGAGCAGCAGTTACCTTGATGATACTAAGGACGCCTTCATTTGTTTTTTGGTCCGTTTCAAGTTTGAAGATTTTGTCCTCATTTCCGCTGATGAAGAAGTACTCTGCACGCCAGCCATCAGTGTTAGGAGTGTCTTTGTCCTCTACTCCAAATCTCAAAAGATTTCCATATGTTTTCAGTTCCCAAGCCTCAGCTTCGTACTAAAAAAGAAGGGAAGTTACAAACATCATACATGACTTTGCAAAGCAAACTGAATAATGAAACTAATGAAGATCTTTGCCTTTCTCTCTGTGAACACTGGCAGGTGACTGTTTGCATTATTGATATCGAGAGTAACAACTGTAGTGGAGGAACGTTGTTTTTTCCCATGGTCTTTTGCTTCAACAGTAATTTTGTACTGCTTTGCTTTCTGAAAAATACAAAAAATGAGGTTTGAGATATAAGATAATTATGTCTCCTGAAATGTGCATGAGCACGAAATATATACTGATTTAGATTGAAAAAACAAAGTCTCACTTCATAGTTGAAACATCCTGTAAATTTGAGTCTGATCATTTTATCATCCAGTTGTTCTGCTTCAATCTTTGGTTCTTTAGGGTCCTGTGAACTCACTCTGAAGGTGATTAAAGAATTATCTGTGCCTTCTTGATCTATGTCCCTTGCCTCCAGTGAGATTGGCAGAAATCCTTAAAGATGAGAAAAAAACAGGGAAAATTAAATTTTCATTTTACATTAAAATAGCAATATATATATATATATGTATATATACATACATATAAAATCAGCTTTTAAGACCTTTTCAGTGCAAAGCAATTCATGCAATTTCTCACCACACATTTTTATTCCTCACCTAACATGAACACAAACCAGTGGCTCCATCTCACTGGCGTATTGGAGCGCAGACACTTGCTTGTTTCCCATGCAATATCGTGCCTGGGTCAGGGAGAACCACCCCTAAAAATTGATGAGTATTCAAAGAGAAATATAAACAGTAAAACTATAAAACCCTGAGGAGTCAGAACAACCTTGACCATCAAATAATGGGTCGATTAGAAGATGAGTTTTTGTTAATGATCACACACATTCTTATTGTACATAGATGTCAAATTGGGATTGAAATGATGAAAAGATTTGCTTCGTTTCCCGCAAATTATTAAATGATTCTGAAATGACAGTGCAATTGACGCCAAATTAACCTTAAAACCGTAAACATTTATAAACACAGACGAAAACAGATATGTATGCAAGGCTGGCAAGTTTGCTTCAGATATTACAGATAAACTACCTGCTCGATGAGAGAGTTGAGAGTGGCTCGTTTCTGCTCCAGTAACTCGAGCTGGTCCATGAAGCGGAGTAGCTTTTCGTCCAGTAACAAACAGTGCTCCTGTACTTCTGATAAACCCATGTCGACTCTTTATGACCAAAATATTTTGCAGTTCTTACCGCGGTTAGGTGAAATGGGTGAAACCCTAAGCAGACCGAAACAAGTCTATCGCTTCCGTGTAGGCTCATGTGACACATCACGTGAGAAAGATCACGTTATTATTCCCCATTGCTTTAAACCAACTTAAATTTTGAGAGTTTCTCACATATTTTAACCTTTAACAATTAATGATGAAAAAAACAACGTTAAAACGTATTGTCAAAATATGAAAAGCTGTTTAATTTATAGACGACCAACTTCATATTGCACATTTTGAGAGCAAGTTTTTATCATTGTTATGCTTACAGTTTAACTTACTACATTAATTAACAGTTAAGTTTGGTTGTAAAAGACGAGTTTCTAAAATCAACTGATCCCAGTTCCACAAAGTGGAAACATTAAACAAAATAGGTCAACGTTCCCATACCGGGAGTCGAACCCGGGCCGCCTGGGTGAAAACCAGGAATCCTAACCGCTAGACCATATGGGACTGATAAACAATGATGAATATTTGCCACTTTAGAGCATCTATTCGGCGGGCAAAAGTGGCTCTTTTGTTTGTTTGTTTGCCCTAACGCGAAAAAACACAACAGAGCTGTTAAATACGTACTAAGAACAATTGCTGAAAAGAGATTGCTGACCATAAAATTTGTTATCCCTGAATCATTTTGCTTTGGGAGGCTTTACAAGAATAACTTTGCCAACATACTTATCTAAATTACCTAATTTGTTGTCTGAATGGTCCCGTGGGTCTCATTTGTAGCACAATAAAAACACCAACAAATCCACAACACGCACTGTTCCTACAGATACACAAAGCCCTCCCTCAATGTTTTCTACATCTCACCCAGTAGCTCGCCGTGATCGTATAGTGGTTAGTACTCTGCGTTGTGGCCGCAGCAACCCCGGTTCGAATCCGGGTCACGGCAGGGAATGTTCCCTGACACGGCATGGGTGAATTTTTTGGCTTTAGTATAGTTGGG
Organism: Atherinosoma microstoma; assembly: GCA_037177055.1. Classification (NCBI taxonomy): domain Eukaryota; kingdom Metazoa; phylum Chordata; class Actinopteri; order Atheriniformes; family Atherinidae; genus Atherinosoma; species Atherinosoma microstoma. Next base: position 13,089,476 of record JBBBVU010000014.1, read on the forward strand.
GTTGTGTACCGTGTGCGTAGTGTACCTAGAGATGATTCATGTTCTCTTACAGACGCATCTTGTTTTTTCGTTTTAGCTCTAACTTCGCATGCAGGTTTCCATTTTTCATTTACACGATTTACACAGTGTTGTTACATTCGTTAACATTAACACTTTGACAACTCTGTATTCTTTTCGTTAAGTGAAACCAAACTGCATTATAGAAGAAGCGACTTTAAATGCAATACCTTAAGATAAAATTTGATAAGCTGCACCTCTAGCTGCCCAGATATTTTGTTATTTTGCCCCATCGTCTGTGCTCTGTCCACTTTGGCGAGGGAGAGTCTTTGTAAGCGGAAGACATTTGTTGATTGGTGGTTGCCAGAGATAACGTCAATGTTGCAAAATAAAGAGCCAATCATCCGAGCCGGCAGATCGCATGAGGCGCTGATTCTATGAATACAGATTTTTGATTGGTAGGCTACTACGACAAGCAACAGCCCCCGATAGAACAGACCTCCGTGTTAGAGTTCAACTGCACTTGTACAGTTCAGTTTTGATCTAAAGACACATTACTTTTCATTTGATAAAATATTCTATTCAGTAGAAAATACAGATAATATTCTTTTTAAAAATCTAATTAATACTACTTGAAATACATATTGATAACATCACTGGTAAGTGCAAAACACATGGCTAACTGTTTTTGTGACAAATGACAGACAGATCATTGTCAGTGCAAGTAGGCTTACTTCACTTTGAACTTTCAGTTTTTAAGTCAATCATATGTTTTCACAAGTGCTGATCCTTCTGTCTTCAAGTAGGTGATGGATGCCTCTTCGGCAAATGGAGTTCTTCATCCTTATTGGCCACGGGACCTTTTGATTCCCACCTATGTGGCTAATGACCGATCCATGTCAGAGATTCTGGCATTTCTTTTTTCTGTGTCTGGGGCATTTCTCTTTGCAACCTGGCTGATTACTGGGACCTCCGGCAGGCTGGGAACATGGAGACGCCTGGCAATATGTTGGTTTGCAGTTTGTGGTTTCATTCATGGTGTCATTGAGGGCTGGTTTTCACTGTATTATGATATCTTACCTGGAGACCAGAGCTTCCTGTCTCAGCTATGTGAGTACCAACACAGACAACTTATTTAGACAATGGCAGTATGTTATAGTCTTAAAGGACATTTTGGGTCAATGTTTTATATTTATGTCTTTTTAGGGAAAGAGTACTCCAAAGGAGATAGTCGATATGTAATGTGAGCACATTTTACATTCAGAATCATTTTTTATCAATTAAAACAGAACAACACCTGGTTAAAATTGTGACTCGTGTTTTTTTTTTTTTTTTTTCTAGAGCTGATAACTTCACTGTTTGCATGGAGACTGTAACTGCTTGGTTGTGGGGGCCTTTCAGCTTTTGGGCTGTATATTCCTTTTTAACTAATAAGCCCTACAGATTTGTACTGCAGCTCGTAATTTCATTAGGTAAGAAGCTGGAATTAAATTAGTCAAAGTGCAATCAATTGTGGATTGTTAAAGTTAGATGTCTCATTCTCTATTATCTCTCATTATCTCATTCCAGGTCAGCTGTACGGGGCGGTCCTTTACTTTTTCACAGAGCACAGAGACGGCTATGCTCACAGTGAGTTGGGACATCCAATCTACTTCTGGTTCTACTTTGTGTTCATGAACGTGCTGTGGATCGTGATACCTCTGGTGCTCATTGTGGATGCGTGGAGACAACTTTCAGCAGCCCAAACACACAGAGACAACACAATGACACAGAAGAGTAAGACAAAGTGACCGTCAACAGGCAGAGAGGCAGATGGACGCAGATTCAAGGACACGAGACAAATGCTTGAAAAGATATGGCTAAACAAATGCATCACATTAATGATGTGATGTTTCATTGTGCCAGTTGTCAGACTCCCTTCTTATGCATTTTACTATAATAAAAAGAAAAAAATCACACATTTTGTCCTGCTGTTTTCATTTTGTTGACATATTTCATAACTAAATAGTGCCTCAGGATAGATATTTTTATTTGCCTAATTAAAAGTAAATATACTACATTTGAAAAACAAACAAACAAAAACAAAACATCCGTACATCCATCCACTGACCCATTTTCTGCACCTGTGTATTCCAATGCAGGATAACGGGCAGGTGTGGTGTCGAAAAAAGCCGTGAAAAGCGCCCCCTCTCAAGGAGCGCAGTTACAGCATCTCGCCTGTAGATGGCGTGTATTCATTAACTTACCAAAAGCCTGTACTACTCTGCTGATAAAAATAATATAATATATATTAGGAAAGAGATTTAAAAAAAAAATCAAACAGTAAGGCTTTAAATGGTCTGTATGGTCACATAGAAATGATAGGACCAACAGGGACAGATTTACTGGGGGGTGCATATTATGACAGTGGGGTCTGGCTGAATATGCACCCTCTCTATTTGACTCCAAACCACTTGCAGCCCCCAAATTCACAATAGTTATCGATCATCATGGTCTGAAAATACTCTGAATATCAAAATGCTGGGACCAACAGAGAGAGATTTACTAGTGGGTGCATATTCTGGCAGACCGTGCTACCCCTAGTAAATGGCAGCAAGGTTTGCCGTAATATGCACCCCACCCCGCAAATATGTCCCCGTTTTAAAATTTCCTTTGGGATCAATAAAATATCTATCTATCTAATATATTATTTTCTTATTTTTATCAGCAGGGTAGTACAGGCTTTTGGTAAGTTCTTAAGGGTATTAATGAATACACGTCATCTACAGGTGAGATGCTGCAACTGCGCTCCTTGACAGTGGGTGCGTTTCAAGGCAGGGGTGCTTTTTTCGACACACACCTGAGCCCATCAGCACAATTCAACAAACATGCTGATAGTGTCTGTATTTAATGTACTCGTCTGCACACGCCACGCCGAAATAGCTCAGTTGGGAGAGCGTTAGACTGAAGATCTAAAGGTCCCTGGTTCGATCCCGGGTTTCGGCATTTTGAAGAACTTCACAATAACCAAAACAACTGCAAAGCGACATCTTGTGGCCGCCATTTGAAACGGTAGTGTTCACTTTTTCTAGTTTTCTTCACATAATTCTCATGCCACACCGTGATCTCATTCATGTCACTTATTTAGTTTTATTCAGGGAACAAAATATAAAAGTACTGAATAATGAAAAACCAAGGCACCTACAAATCATAGTCTTTAGACTAAGAGTAGGAAAATATTATTTATATAGCACTTTTCAAGAGCAAATGTCACAACAATAAAAAATAGTCACAACAAATAAAACAATTTAAAAAAATTAAGTACATAAAATGGAACAAAAATATAAAAAGTGAAATGAATAAAATCAGAATAAAAACAATTATAAATAGGTCTGTTTAAATAAATAAATAAGAGGCAGTGTTGTGAATGTGTTTTGATTTAATGGTGAATCATTAGAAAAAAACAAAAAAACATTCATTTTGTGTTGATTATATATTTTCAGTTGAACATTTTGCTCAGTCTCAGTCCTAGCTGTGCATTTCTTTCTTTTTCTATAATTGTTATATCTTTCAGTGCTTTTACAGCTGCAGGTAGTTCTGGTTGTAAATCTAGCAGTGTCCTGAACGCCTTTTTGCCTTCCTCCAGCTGATTCAGCATCTGACATGCCTGGCCAAGCCGGTACCAGGCTTTCACAGAACCAGGTTCCAGCTGAGTGGCTTTAGTGGCATTGGCCTTAGCTCGCTCTGGTTGCTTCAACTTCAGCTGGCATAGAGACAAGTTTGAGTGAAGCTCTGCTTTAATGACTCTGAATTCATCAGCTGAAGGAAACGGTTGTGTTTCATCAGTAGTGTTTGTGTCTCTCTGCTCCTGCACTCCATGCTTTAGTCCCTTTGTCTCAGCCTCATTAATGAGGCCATAAAGAGGGATGAGGAGCTTGAGGGCTCGCCTGTAGCTGTCCGTAGCTCCCCAAACGTCCCCACTACGAAATCTAACTCCTCCCCTCTCTTTGTGTGACTTCACCCACTCCCATTTTTCACTGGCAGACATCTCCCAGGATTCTTTTCCTGGTGTGAAAGTTTGGAGTTCAACAGTGGTACATAAAGGAAGGTTTCCATCTGAAGGTAGGGAATCGGAGATATCCGGTCCATCTCCATATGGAGTAAGTAGTATCTGAGAAGCAAAAAAAAATTTAATCAAACTTGTGATACAAGGAAATGCATCATCAGGTTTGATCAAGTCATGAGAGGGTCAACTCTAAGGCCCTGACTTATTGAAGGTTTGCATGTGTTAAAACATATATTCTGTCTGTGCCCACACCTTTCTTGTTTGCTGAGGTTTTGTTAAGAGCATTTTTTTCTTTTGTTCTTTGTCTGTTTGCGCCCGTTATCACATGCGCAATCAATCTTAGTTGATCATCTGCAAATCATGGAGAAAGGGCCCAATCTATTTCCGCTGCACGCAATTTTTGCGCTCTCTATTGGGGATCTAAGTAAATCAGGGCCTTAGAGTCCACCCAAGTCTCTCCAACTACATCAATCTTTTTCAATATTAATATTGGTCAACATATCATACATATCAAATACTGTCAACTAAATAAACGTCACAATGAGAGATTTTTTATCAGTTTTTCTTAAATATTTGCCTTCAGTTTCATTGAAAAAACAAAACAAATATAGCATAATATACAAAACGTTAACAAAAGTTGTTTTAGAATTAAATTACATCTAAATAAATTCCTACCTCACACGTCTCTCCAGCTCTCATCCCTTCCAAACACGTCTCTACGATATCGCACTGACCCTCCCCAAGCCTTAGCGTTGTCCAGTCTCCCAATGGGAGCTGCAGCACAGAGTCTTGATGCCTGAGAAAAGGCATGGCCACTAATTCTGTAACGTCAGAGAACGACGACTTCTCATCTCTTTTTTCAGTCACATCCGTATTAACTTTGAGCTGCACTCGGACCCGACATAGTGAACCCAACCTTGGACAGTGATCAGATGAACATGCTAAAGGAATAAAAAAAACATTATGTGAGCTAGAATATAAAATACAGGTGCATTACAAGATTTTTTCCTTGAAAGGTGGTGATCAGGATCATTTATATTTACAAATTATGTTAAAAAGCATCATACCTTTAACATTTCCTGAATTAGAAATGGTTTGTTGACTCCACTCTTGAGTTTGTTTTCGCTGGACCTTCCAGAGGCCTCCAGGGCACACCGACACCCATGAGGTGACATCAGCGTCATAACGCTCACCTTTATCGTGTAGCATTTCTACAAGGTCAACAGGTTCCGTCACTGGTATCAAAGAAATAAAAAAAATTTAAAACATTCAAACAATAACTACATTTTTAATATAATTTACTGCACATGAAAACACTTTTTTCTTCTTTTTAAAAAAAAAAAAAAACTGACAAGTGGAAGTATTGTTTAAACATTGGAGTTAGTAAAATCTTGTGTGTGAGACCAAACCAATTACAACCCCATTCCAAAAACGTTAGGAAACTGGGTGAATGCAAATAAAAACAGAATGCAATGAGTTGCTAATCTCATAAATAAATATATCCTTCCCAAAAGAACATAAACAACATATTACATTTTGCTATTTTATGAAAAATAAAAAGCTAATTTTGAATTTGATGGATGTACCACATCTAGAAAAAAGTATGAACAGGGGATGTATACCACGGTGTAGCATCCTCTCTTCTTTTGACAACTATTTGTAAACATCTGGGAAGTGAGAAGACCAGTAGCTGGAGTTTGAGGAGAGGAATGTTGTCCCATAAGAGGTACGAGCCTGTTAATGAGCCATTAGTTTGGGCCAGTAGAGAAGCAGCTAAAACCTGTAGGACAGTGGCAGAACTTGACAACAAGCTGTTGAGGAGAGCCATTTCATTTGACTCAGGTGTGTTGGATCAGGGAGTGTGTTGCAGTAACATTTCAAACATCTGCATCTCTGATGTATGGGGTTACATTAGCGCAGTGTTTCTCAATCCTGGTCCTCGGGGACCACTGCCCTGCATGTTTTAGAGGCTTTCCATACTTTAACACACTTGACTCAAATGAATGACTCGTTAGCAGGCTTGCAAAGAACTTGATGAGCAGTTCAATTATTCTGATTCAGGTGTACTCGAGTCGGGGAGAAGTAAAACAATGCCGGGCAGTGGTCACCGAGGACAAGGGTTTGAGAAACACTGCAAATGCCTATGATATGGGCAGTTTACACATCTGTGAAGTCAGCAATGCTGAAAAGTACATAGAGGTTTTAAAGTAATCAGCTCCCATCCAAACACCACCCTGTTCATTCTTCAGTTTTTTTTTTTTTTTTGTAGTTGTTTAATGAAAAACATTTAAAATGAGCCAATATATTCCACAAAATAGTATATTTTTCAGTTTCATCATCTGATATGTTGTTGTGTTCTATTGAGAATATTTATCCATGTGATTTGCAAATACTTGCATTCTGTTTTTATTAAAATTTTACGCAGCATCCCAACTTTTTGGGAATTGGGGTTGTATGACATTTCCAATGGTTGTTAATCACAACTTAAACACCTCATTCTAATATGTGCAGAAAGCTGTGAAGTTTTACAAGTGCATAAAACAATCATGCTTTGACTACAATGTATTGGTAATCTTTTTCATTTTTTTGTAAACATAGTTCACCTGCTATAAAGTTAACTTATGGCTGTATCTATTTGATAGAAATTTAGATTTAGGTTTTTTTAGGCGCTTAAGATTCAAGTAAGTTTTGTTGTTCAACTTCATTGTTTTACATCTTTTCCACGTTGTGTTTCATCTAAGAAGTTAACTAACTCAAATACTTGTCTGCAAAGTTAAATAAAGCTCGTTCACGAAGAAGAAGAAGTGCCTCTGTCTAGGACTTTAAACAAACAAACAAAAAACCCGTTAACGTTCAGTCTTTTTGTGCTAAAATTAAAGTCGTTCAGTACTCTCCCTAACCAAGCTAGCATATTTGCTTATGTGAATTTAGAAACATTTAGACAGTTGACACATGGTTTGTACTGTCTCACGCGTGCACTATTTTTTAACTTTGCATTAGCGCAAAAGGCCGATATTGGCATTGCGCGAGTGTTTGATAGCATCACACAACACTCGTGTCAACAATAATGTTTTTCGTTATACTGTGTTTAACTTCAACACACGACTATAAACATCAACCTTACCCCGAACACGAGGAGCAGTAATCCCATCAATGACAAAGCAATAAACAAAAACCCGCCACCAAAACAAGCCAAGTGGTTTCTCGTTTTGTTCTTCACTTCTGTCGCTCTTCTGTTTCTTCTTCTTCTTCTTCTTCGTCTGCTTCTTTTCTTCTTCGTGTTGAAAGCTGGTTGTCAGTTACACCGCAGTAGAAGCATTACCGCCACCTTCAGGAACATACGATTCACACAAATGGCAAAGCAGGTATTTTCCTTGCTTGGTTTTCTGTCGTAATCCATGCTAAAATGTTCATACCTATGCCGTCTTACAATGTCTAAAAGATTAAATTCTCAAAAAGACAGACTCGGAAACAAATGTCATCTTTGTGTGTGTGACCTTTCATGTCTACCACTCATGTTTAAAGACTGAGTGTTAGATCTGTCCAATAGTATGAGAATGGGTAATCTATCCCTATAGGAGCCATTTACGTCTGCCAGAGGAACATCACAGTATCTGGGCAACAGAAACAACATGGGAAAACAGTAATTTGTCTAATACAAGGTCCTTAATAAATGAGACAGTAAATACTCCATAAATGAGATTGCAGCTCAACATATCAGGAACCATGCATTTTTCATTATTACTGGGAATAAAGCAATGGATCTCCTGGAAGACTTCACTTGTTTCCTAGAGTCCAAAGAGCCACATTTAAAGTAATTAATACAATAAGGCTGCTATCATTTCATTCAGTTATTTAGGAACGGTGCAAGAATGAATAACCAGTAAAAAACTGAAGTCTGGACTTCAATTAAAACATTTTTAAAAATCTAACTCATCTCAGTAAAAAACAAACTTTTAATAAGGGCATTTTTGACTTTGTTGATGTGTAAAATTACATTGTTTGAATAAATTTGCTTAACTTTCCAGTAGAGGTCCCTCTTTCTTCAGCAATTTGACATGGCCAGGTACAGTAAAGCCCATTGAGGGCATCACTGCCGGGTTCATGTCAACCAGGTTCACTTAGGTGCAGAGAGTTGTCTGAGAACAGCTTGGTAAAGTTGGTCCAGCATGCTATGTGTACTACGCTAAATGTGAGAGCTTCACTTGGAGTGACTGAGCGATAAAATTATACTAGTCCTGAAAAGGGCTTTATTTGCTGATGCATTCATGTTGTAACATTTCCATTTAAATCACAAGCAACGAGATTATCAAGAGGGTGCAAGTGGTTAAAAATATCTGGAAATATTTTTAATCTCTTAAAATCCTGCAATTTCCGCCTCAAACTGATTGTTATGGATAAGACTTAATGTGGACCAACTATTTTACTGGACTACTTTTACTGGACCCTTGCTGTTGTAACAGGACCGTTTTTGTTGCAGCATCATCTGCTGGAGTGACCAGATGCGTATGAGTATGGGTATGATGCGTATAAGGTAATATACGTTTTAAACATGTTGGTAAAATAGTCATTAAGGGTCTGAATCTTCAGAAATAAGATATACTTATTATGGGCAGTATATGAAAATTGATTGTTCTTGAATCATCTGTAATAAGAATAATAAAAAAGCATGGGTAGTATTGATTTTCAAACTGCAGTGTGAAAACTGCAGAAAATACAAAATCACAATACTTGTAATTGTCTTTATACATTCATGACAACAAGGTCAATAGTGTGTATGTACTTGCCATCTGCTTCTGTAACTGTCTTTCCCTCATTTTGACACAAAAACAGAGCATTTCCTTCTTCAATATTTCTCCATGTGTTACCCATATAATTTTTTTTCTCTTCTGCTTCTGCAGTTTACCCTCTTTTGCAGCCCCCTCACCTTCTTCTTGGCTCCCACTGACTTCTCAGCTGCCTATTGTGAAACATCCCTCTGGGTACGCTCAGATGCACGTATCCCAGGGCCTGCGGACTGCTCAATGTTCGTCAGGAGCCCGTTGTTGCAACCTGCCAGTGGTAGGATCCAGGGAGCAGCTGCAACATCAGTAGCCAGGGCTTAGAGCTGGAAAGAGGGTTGGTGTGACCTCTGCTAGGTTCTCAGAGGGGTTCAACAGACGCCATTCAAGGAAAAGCTGGTAGATATGAGGAGATAAAAGGGAGATAGATAGAAATGCTGAAGATTGAACTTCTCTAAAATTCTGCTAGTGTTTGTTTTTTCCTCGTGAAAGGGGTGGTGAGCTCTCCTGTAATCCCTCCTCACACATTCCCTTACTCCATCAGACAGTACACACACACACACACACACACACACACACACACACACACACACACACACACACACACACACACACACACAC
>JBBBVU010000014.1:13101690-13114032 GCA_037177055.1 Atherinosoma microstoma
AGGGCACTTCACAGACAATCAGTTTGAGCCAATCTGATTGTCATACATTGATTCATATAAGCCAATTCATAACAAATTGCCTAGATAAAGAAATCAACAGAGCATCGAATCTCATCTTCAAACCAATCCCCCATCCTGAGCATGCTTGAGGCGACGGTGGTAAGGAAAATGCTCTGATGTCTCTACATCAGAAGTTCTATAACCCTTTCAATGAAATAAGCCATATGGTTGTAAGTCATGGATCTAAAATCACCATTTTCCTTACCTGAATACTCCATTCGTAACTGAAGCAATGCTTTTTCTTATTTTACTTAATATTAGGAGTGGAAGTTGGGAAAGTGGTCAAAAAATAAACCACATTTTTGTGACTGTTATTGTCAAAGTTTATCACCTGAGGCAAAGCAAGGCAAGCTTATTCATATAGCACATTTCATGTACAAGACAATTCCAGGTGCTTTTCATAAACATTAAAGGCAATACAGCGGGGTGCAGAAGAAGCATAAATAAGTACATTTAAAACCAAAAACAAACTTTTAAAAAAAATAGAATAAATGAAATAAAAACAGAAGAAAAAAAGTAACCCTAGGTCATTTAAAATCAAAAGCAAGCGAAAAGAAGAAAGATAGGACAATAGATTAAAAACATGATCAGGAAATGGTACAGATTTGGATTTTTAAATAGAAACTAAGTGCAGCAGAGAACAGGAGGGTCTTTAACCTGGATTTAGATAAACTTGTGTGTTTCAGCTGATCTAAGACTTTCTCTGAGTTTGTTCCAGACATGTGGAGCATAGAAGCTGAATGCAGCTTCTCCATGTCTGGTTCTGTCTCTGGGAACTGATAAGAGACCGGATCCAGATGACTTGAGGGGTCTGGTAAGTTCATACTGGGTCAAGAGGTCACTGATTTATTTTGGTCCTAAACCATTCAGAGCTTTATAGACCAGCAAAAGAACTTTAAAGTCTATCCGCTGATGGACAGGCAGCCAGTGTAAAGACCTCAGAACTGGACTAATGTGATCCACTTTCTTGGTCTTAGTATCGACTCGAGCAGCAGAGTTCTGAATCAGCTGCAGTTGTCTAATTGATTTTTTTGGTAGACCTATAAAGACACTGTTACAATAATCAAGCCAACTAAAGATGACAGCATGGGCTAGTCTTTCCAGGTCCTGCTGCTACATCAGATCTTTTAACCTTGATATATTCTTAAGGTGATAGTAGGCAGACTTTGTGATTCCCTTAATGTGCTTTTCAAAATTTAGGTCTGAGTCCATCACTCCTTCCAGATTTCTGGCCTGGCTGGTGTTTTTTTAGGTGTATAGAATGAAGCTCAGTGGTGGTCTTTAGTCATTTCTCTTTGGCTCCGAAGACAATCACCTCAGTTTTGTTTTTGTTCAACTGAAGAAAGTTTAGGCTCATCCAGTCATTAATTTCCTCAATGCATTTACCAAGAGCCTGTACTGGGCCTTGGTCTCCTGGTGACATTGTGATATAAATCTATATAATGTCTACTGCATAGCTATGGTAACTAATTTTGTTTTTCCATATGACTTGTGCCAGTGGGAGCATGTAGATGTTAAACAGAAGAGGCCCCAGGATGGAACCTTGGGGAACAACACATGTAATTCTTGTCTGCTCAGATGAAAAGTTACCTATTGACACAAAAAACTTCCTGCTCTCTAAGTATGTTTTGAACCAGTTTAGTACAGTGCTAGAGAGGCCCACCCAGTCCTATAGTTGTCTGATTAATATATGGTGGTCAACAGGATCAAATGTAGCGCTGTGGTCCAGTAAAACTAAGACAGACATATGCCCACTGTCTGTATTCAAACATATGTCATTGATGACTTTGGTCAGAACAGTCTCTGGTTCTGTCTAAACCTGACTAGAAAACATCATAGCAGTTGTTTTGTGTTAAAAAATCATTTAGCTGTTAAAAAAAAGACATTTCCAATGATCTTACTTAAAAACAGAAGATTTGAGATCGGTCTGTAGTTGTTAATTTGTGTCCTGTCTAGATTGTCCCTTTCTTATCAGAGGCTTGATCACAGCTGTTTTCAGCAGCACTGGGAAGACGCCTAAAGTTAAAGACATGTTCACAACCTGTAACAGATCTGGCTCCATAATCTTTGAGACCTTTTTGAAAAAACCTGTGGGCAGGATGTCCAAATAGCAAGAGGAGGAGTTCAGCTGATGAAAGATGTCCTCCAGATCTTTGCTTTTAATGGGATTAAACTGTGTAATGGTGTTACAACTGGTTTTCAGTGAACACAGTATATTTCCTGACCATGCTGTTGATAAACCAACCGCTTGTCTGATGTTCTGAATTTTGTCTATGAAGAATTTGGAAAAGTCATTGCAGGCCTTGGTTTAATAAAGTTCAGGTGCTACTGACACCAAACTAATTGTCTGTGAAGTGCCCTGAGATGACATTGTTGTGAATGTCAGGTATATAGTCATTTTTATAGAGGACATTGTTTATGTCAAGATCAATGTCAGCTAAATATAACAATTGATATTTAACTAAAATATGTGTTCAAAACGTGATGATTAGTTTGACTGCCAATTTAGTTAGCCTGTTCACCAGGCTTCATTATGCCAGAGTATTCAGGGCTGCAGCCTCCAAATATTTGCTTAATAGTTCTTGATCTCAGGGCTGAAGAGATAAACAGTATAAAGAAAAAGTCAATTCTATTGTAATCATGCTTTAAATCCTGGAAATATGAATATGGTCATTTTATATGTTTGCTTGAAGACCATTAGGCTGTGTTTGGGTGTCTTTGCATTCCATACAAGCAGAATCTGCATCACTCTATCACTCACAACTGGCATACACTATCTGTGCCAGCTATCTGCATATTTTGCACACTGCCAAAGCAGCAGAGTGGCTGCTTCATCTACAAACTCTGGTTGGTGAAGAGTAAAAGATTTTTATCCAGTTTGTCTGACTCAGTGGTTTTGAAACATTTACTTTAAAAAAGCTACTCTTTAATGATCTTTAACATCTTTATAAAATTTTGCAACCATGGCATATACAGTATATTGCATACTTTATCTCAAACTATGAAATTTTTTTGTTACAGCAGATCAATAAGGGAAAAAATAGCTAAAAGAAAAAGTATAGTTAAATAAAATAAAATAACATATGTTGAAATAAACAAGATGGCAATACTAAAATACACAGTGTACAAGGACGAACAAAGAAAAATTATTATAATTCCAACTTTTTTAAGGCATACTTGTGTTCAATTATTTAGTTAGGTCTAAGCACAAAATAAATTGATAAATAATGTAAATGTACCATTGTGATCACATGATTTTAAACTTTATGTGAGCATGACTGGAAAGAAGGAAGAAAACAGAATGATCAGAGAAGATAAAGAGTGTAAATGACAGGACACCATAAGATTTGGACAAGTTAAGAAGAGGGGGATATTAGAGAAGATGGATAGTTAGTAACAGTTCAAAATCAATCTTTGGCACACAGTAGGAGGAGAAACTCAACATGAATAGGAGTATCTAAAGAAATGTTATATCACAGTTATTTCAGATGCACCACTAACGCTACGTTGAAATTACAGGTCTCAATGCTCAATTCCAATTTTTTGTAGAGATCAGAATTTTTCATGTGGTCGTTCACACTGTTATTTAAATGTGACTGCCTTCAGTGTGAACAGTCTATGGCCCTGAAGTGGCCCACATTTGAAGAAGACGAAATGACATATGCAGCACCCTGTCTTTACATACTAGTAACATAACTATAAATAATAAATAGTTATATTAAGGAAATATGGTGGCTACTCATGTCAGTGTGTGTCAATCAGTTTTGAAGTTGTTGAACAATTGGAGTCGACAAAATTATGATATGATGATAATGTTAAGTCCACCGTGTTCCACCTCTTCCAGCACAGAATTGTGACGTCTGTCTCATTTCAATGACGTAAAAGTTGGATGAAATGCAGCATGAATGTTCCGACTGAGGTCAGTTTGAAAAACATCAGATATGTATCCAATTTAGTACCACATATGAAAGTGTGCTGTTCAGACTTTCACACAAAAATCCGATATGGTCAAATATGGGCAAAAAAGTCTGATATGGGCCACTTTCACTTGCAGTGTAAACATAGCGTAAGTCTTTTCTTTTTTTTTTGTTTTACTCTGCTGCTTAAAATAGAAATAACAACAAAGTTGAATGACATCCCATGTTTGACTCTTTTGGTCTATTTCAGATAATAAAAGCCAGTTTAAGCAAATGACTGGTACAAAACACATTATGGTTATAGTTATTGTGGTCTTAGATAAGTGGCCCGTCATGAAAATTTAAAGAGGCAGGGCTAAGCCCCCCAATGTGGAAAAGGCTAAAAACACCCCTGTTGTTTATGATTTCTTTTTCTTTCTTTTTTTTCTTTTGTGGGACACAGTGTGGTCTCTGTGAAACACACTGAAAAAGTTACTGTTTCAATGTACTCAAGGCAAATTTCTGAGATTACAGAAATTCCTAAAAGAAATGTAGAAATAAGACATTAATCAGCTGAATGGGCTGAATGATTTCCATTTGTCTATTTTTGTACTATTCTGCTTCAAATTTTACAATGAAGTGGAAGTGAATCTTTGCTGGTAAATCAAAAAATGCCTGGCTGAATACCTTCCTAGAAATGACTGTTTCAGCATATATACAGAGCATCCTGCATCATGGAGAATGAAAGAGAGAGCAGAACAGAACTGGGGAGCCCACCCATCGCAGTCCAACATGCGGAGGGCAGATGTACAAGGCTGATTCAGAGTACAAAAGGTTGATCTAAATAAGAGCCAGCTGATGGTGCCGTTTTCTCCTCAGAACTGGTCCTCTCATTTTCTAGTCTTCCATCTCTCGTTCATCTTTGTAGGCCTCTATCACTAATCCTCTCACATTGTTTGACCTATGACTTGGTGCCCATACTTTCTCACATCCACACTCCCCCTCTTTTGTTCTGCTTTGAGCAGGTGTATGTGTGGCAGATCTTAGGGAGTAAAATATAAATCTATAGCAGGTCTGACATCTCACAGTTTCTGGTTCCCATTTGGTCTGATGCCTTGCAATCAGTCACTCCTGCTCCTCTCATCTCCCTGTTCATTGTTCTCATTCTGGAGACATCTCCAAAACCTTGTGAAATTTCTTGAGTTGAAAAAAATTTCTATCTTGTGTTTCACAAACATTCATGTCCAAACCAGTGAGTTCGATCATCTCTCTTTAGTATTTTTTATGCTCTGTATGCTGCAGTGTTAAACTGACATACAGTTTTGATGAAAACATGAGCAAACTCAAAGAGTATTGTCTTAGCACAGCACTGAGGGGAACAAGTTCCCGCTTGGTTCTTTCATCTCTCGGCATATCAGCCTGATCAGAATAGCCGCTTAATGTGGACATGTGTTTTCTTGCTATCAGTCTGCTACAAGGCACAAATGCACACATACATGCCGAACGGGGAAAAGCAAATCTGTTTAAAATCCCACACAGACCACTGATAAGGTAGTCTGTGGGAAGATCTTTAATTTGATGTTCATGCAACAACATCTAAGCTCTGTTGCAGTTGCCCACTTCTTTTCTCTTGAGACTTGGCCATTATTAGCTTTTGAAGAACTCAATTTAACTAGTCACCCATAATTTTAGAGTTGATAGTACATTCCTCGTTCATACCCAGATTTTTAATGTTGCATATTTAAAACCAAGGAAACAAATGTAACTCAATAGTACATGCTTAAACAGAAAAGAATAGCAAAAGAGTTAGGACCAAAAAGTGCTAAAAGAAACTAGCCAAAAGTGGTGTAGCAAAGGGTTGGGGGGCATAGCCACCACTCACTTAAGGCTCCAATCTCACACAACTAATAGTAAAGTCCTTTACTACTTATTTACTTATAGAGCAAGAGTGTTATTTTTATCATTTGTACTTAATTTGTATAGCATGTTTCACATCAGCTGAATGTAGCACAATTTTCTTTATATTATGAGAGCAAAATACAGTAGAAACAATGAAAAGTGTTTAAAACAATACTTCCCAAGACTCCACCTGCCCCCAGCTCAAACCCACCTCCAAGTCCACGGCACTACAAGATTGTGTTTTGCATTGAAAATAAATGAGCAAAACCGGGAACAAAAGACATGAAACACAAGGTAACTATTATGTTTAGATTTCATAAACCATTATTTTAAGATCTCAATGTTGCATTTGCTGTGAGGAAACATTTGGGGCAGATGAAAGCACTTAAACATTGTTTAAATCTAATATCTTAAAACGGTCCCAATGAATACTAAGAAAGAATAGAATTAAATAAATAAAAAATGGTATGTATATGGCAACAAATCCTGCATGGATAAATAAGAAAAACATAACAAAAAAACAAAAAGATGAACAAACTATATACTTAGAGCTATGTGCCTGAAAACACATTTTGCCACCCCAAACAAACTGATAGTCTCCTTCTGGCCACTGCTGACCAAGACAGCTCATTGTACAAGCATGAAGAGATAGATGACCACCAGAGAGGCTTCAGCCTCTGAAATATTTGTGTATGATGACTAGCAAAGGTTGATAGGGGGAGGTCAGACATGCATGAGGAGGTGCAAAGTGGATCTTTGGCTTAGATATCCACTGCAGAAATAGCAATTCATGCAGGGATGAGTGGGCATTTATCCCTCAAATCAGCCCAGCATTTCAACACTGGTCCGTACTGGTGGGAGCAAGTTGAAGTCCTCTGTTCTTTGTTTCAAAAGGATTTCGCAAGAAATTTAAACTCTGAGAGATTGTCATACCAGCAACTATTTTATCTAGTTAGTAGGTAACATAGTTGGGGGAAGGGGTAAACTCGAAAGCCCCACAAAGACAAATTTTGACTGAGAAAGTCAAAGGAAATTTACTAGTCCCAAACTCAAAATCTGATATAGTTGCTCCACACACAGGAAATGATCATAGCTGCAGTGATAAACTGTTTATTGGGATGATAAATGGTTTATTAGGATATGTTATTTTGTGTCTTGAGAAATAAGTGGCACACATAAGGTGGCTTGCAAAAGTTTTCACTCCCTTCAGTGGTCTTCATATGCTTTTGCATTGCAGCCTGTAACTCTGTCTATCCAGGTTTGCTGTGGCACCATATTCTTTTCATTTTGTAACAACCGATTTGCAAAACCACTCTACCAGCTTGTATTGCTACCAACTCTGTCAGTGAGCACTGTACAGAGAAAATTCAGTTTTATGACTTCCAACTGGAACACTTTTATTTTGATGTCGTTTTCAGCTCTGAATTTTGACCACTGAGGAAAATTAAATGTAACATGAACTATCCAACATTAGAAAGTAGCTAATTTACCTGGTACAGTAAAATGCCATTTCCTAAAGGTGTAAAAAGGAAATGATGGAAATCAGAATTTATATGGGTTCGTCTCAATGTAAATTTTATTTTCCATGTTATTACATGGAAAATATAATGTTTCCAAATGACTTGTGTTCAATCTTAATTGCCTACTAACTCTACAGCACCATTTGGACTGATCTAGCCAACTTAGAGGCCTCCATTTTGCAAAACTAGATGGGCATTACCTCTAAATCTTCCCCCAAAAAGAAGGAATGTATAATGGTAAGATGACACATGGAGGAATATGACCAAATGGTAGAACCCAGGAAGGTGTTAGGGTTAAGAATGTCGCTTGGATTTTCTAATATGGTAGGGAAATTAGAGATGTTGGACAATAGTCTGCAGCCCAACAATTAATCACAGCAGTAGCACAACAAATCTGACTACTCACTGGTGAAACATCACTGTGGATGCTGGATACTAATGAAGAACAGCAATGCAAAGACTGAAACAAATATTGAAAACTTTTTCCAACACAACTTGGCTGCAACTCAATGAAGTCAAAGGTAATTGGAGCATTAATTGGCCAATTGATTGCAAAATATTTACAGCCTTACAAGGTTTAGGGCAATGTGATGGTATTTGTGACATGATGCATATATAAAACCTGAGGCTACTGGCCTCATATATCAACGTAAAGAATAAACTCAAACATTAGCTATTAAATGCATATTTTCCTGTGTTATGAAATACCAAAAAAAAGAATCTTGTACTTTTTCTTCTACCTCTTCTGCTGAAGATAAATTGCAACTGCAACAAAAAGTGCGAACCAGGCCTCAAGCTGTGTGATCCTCACCATCTACTGAAACCTGGCAGCAATAAGAAAGGAGATGCTTCCAAAACCTTAAAGCAGTCCAGAGGATGATTTCAGCCTCGCTGTATCTTGCTTTGTTTTAGGTCTCAGGAGACCATGAGAGGGCCCATCCTTCACAGCCAGAGATTTTATTGAGAGCTGACATTAGGGCAACATTTCACTCTGACAGTCCAGGACAAGTGCCAGCCTGTTGCTGATGGTACACCAGCGTTTGCTGGACTGCTTCAGGTGGCTGCAAAACAACTATTGTTAAGATATGGCTTCAAATCTAGTGTTCTTCATCAAGAAAATGTTTTCATTTTGAAGCTGACAGTCTCTTGCAGTTTCTTGACATAAGCCTGGCTCTCACAAAGACTTATACATGGAGCTGGTAAACTCAAGTCACTATTTCACGCAGGCCAGTGTGTGTAATAAAAACCTTGGATAAAGCCAAGATCCAAACAGTCAGAAACACAGTTTGCTCTAACATCAAACATCACATTTCACAGTATTAAGCGCTTTCCATCCTACCCCAGAAGAAATCAAGATAGTGGTTTTGTTCAGGATTTAATAAAGCAGGAAATTAAAGGCAAGAGACAGACCCACAAGACTCCAGAGGCTTTCTGACATGCCTGCTGGGCTTGAAGAACACACACAGGATAAGCTGGCTTTGACTGTAGCAATACTTACAGAGAAGCAGAAAATTGCAAAAATGATCCATCTCTAAAATGATTTTTTTTTAAAGATACCGTAACATGGCAAATGAACATCCACTTTTTATTTTTATTGGGTCCTGCCTCTTAGTTTTGTTTTTTAAACAATAAACAGCATTTCCTGATGAGCCTCAACTGTTACAAAAATTAAATACAGATTACGCACCAGAGTGCATAGTTGAAGCATGTGTCAGCAATTTCACTATCACCTGGAATGATAATGATGACTGCCTGATCAATGAGTCATAATTGTAGCAGAGCACTGTGTGGTCATGAGTCAGCAAGCATACTCCAACTTGTTTGGACGTCTGCGATGTAGAGGTAGTCTGGTCTGAGTTCACTTGCTTGTCTGTGAGTGTTTGTTTATACAGCATAAACTATCTGTTACATCCGGTTGATGAACTCAACTTAGCATTCTCGTTTTGCACAGTAGCATGGTTTCATATCAATTCATATTGAGTCATGGGCCTGTTGCTCAATTTCCAAAATGGGAAATAATCAGGCTGAGGCCACAACTGAAGGAAAATTACATTCAAAATAAATTTGTTGGTTGTTTTCCCAGGAAGTTTCTTGATTTCTTTGTCAGACTGTCCCAAACCACCATACATAATTGTCAATACAATGAATAATTGTATTGCAAAACCTGGAAATGCTGACAAATGACTTAAAGGCGGAGTAGTGGCAGATCTGATCAATTCTACAGTGGTTGAGTCCACAACCAACAAGTGAGAAGTCTGGAGGAGTGTTGAGAAGAAGTGAGATCACATGACCTCAGTCAGAGATGAGGAGCAAGCTCATCTCTGATTGAGACTGGAGCAGAACCACGAAGTTACACATTTTTACTTTGAGCAGAACAGAGCCAAACTCCTGACTGAATTTTTTTTATGTGTGAGTTGCATTTCATGTCATGTATGTGCCAAGTTTGGGCATAAAAGTCAACACATTAGCTTTTTTTGTAAAACTGCAACCTGAAAAATCATCGGAAAGTCAGTAACAGCTGAACAACCGAGACAGAACAACCTTGAACTTCAAGAGATATTCGGGAGAATTTTGAAACACAAGTATGTCTTTGTATCCTTTCAACCTCACTCATGAAACAGCAATAAAATGGAGGATGACAGAACAACTCTAAAAATGAATAAATAAATAAATAAATAAATAAATAAATAAATAAATAAATAAATAAATAAATAAATAAATAAATATGCTAAGATAGCACAGTGGTTCCCAAACTTTTTCTGCAGGGCCCCGCTTTCATCGATATGTCAAGCCCCCCGCCCTCAATCCTTTTACCAAATGAACCCCGATGCTAACAAAGAAATGTAAGAAGAAATGTGCCAGGATATAGTCGTTTATTGGCTGCTATAACTGCTCAATGTGTAACTACAGTTAAAAACATGTCTTTGGCATTTTAAACCAGGAAATTCTGCAAACCACCCAAGGTGAGTTGTGATTTCGATGAGACGGATGTTGTTTTAGTAAAACAATTCTGCTAGTTACGATAGTTGAGTCATTTATTTCCAAAGTAACCAACAGGCTTGTCTTTGTGTTCATGGTGAGAAGTCTCTATGTGGCTTCATGCTGTCAGATGCTGATATTATGAGACATACAACACACTGTGGTCTCTCTTAATTACCCATCATTGACCATTACCATTACTGGACCATTACCTGGTCAAGTTCAAGGCAACATACGCCTCATATTTTCTTTTTTTTCCCGGTAGTTGAAATCTCTGTTGATTCATCATTGTTTGCCCATTGGTACTTTTCACAAACTTGTCCATGTTTTGCTAGCAGTGCAAAAACTTTAAGTTTTATTCAGCCTTGACATAAGTCTGGGTCCCCCCCTAGGGGGCCTGCCCCCCAGTTTGGGAACCCCTGAGCTAGCATATGGGGTCAAGTGCCACACAGCTTGCTACCAAACGGCTCACACCAGTCTCCGAACTGCACTGACCACAACGCTGACATGAAACAGAGCCCCTCCACTCCTTGTAATTTGAAAGTTATTTTACAAACCATTATCGTAAATTTGTCCTTTGGGCCCTTTCTTTAGCGTCAGTTTATGATCCGCCAGTTAACCCCCCCGGGGGGGGAGGGGGCTAAACTTGCTCTACATGGACTAGGTGGCAGCTCAATGTGTCATGGGAAAGAAAACATGTCCCCTGTGGCCGGCCTGTTTAAGGTATCCTTTCAAGGGTTACTTTCTCACTTTAATGCCTACATCACAGGCCGGCCCGGGCCCCAAGCCGGTCACAAACAGGAAGTCTCTGCTAATCCTGGTCTATCCTAATGACGCAGAGGAATTCTCAATATTCCCATTGTCTTCCCGGCTGCACTTCCTCCGAGCCTTCAGCTACAGTGTTCGGCTTTAAATCTCTCTAAGAACTCTGAACCGGAATAATCAAAGTCCCTTAAATCTATTTTCATCTTAAATGAGATTATTTAGGTACCGAGCTGAACTGTTGATGGCTTTGTGATCATAAACTGACGACAGCATGTTGTTCTCTTACCGTTCAGCAGGTTTCTGCTGCTTCGTACCGAGTCATTCGTTCTTCTGAATATTCCAAACAGCTTCTGCTGAACCTAAAACACGACTTAATGTAATCGGGTGTTGAAAAGAGCTGTGAGATCTTAAAAGGTGACTTGTAGCCTGGAAGTCCACTGAACTGGATACAACTTACAGGTAGTTTCATTTAGCAAAGTATGAAGAAAATCTGCTAATAAGCTTCGTGTATTTTGCACCAAGAAATGTTGAATAAAAAGTAGTTATTCTGAGAAGCGCTTGTGAGAAAGAATCATTTTCTATAGCATGGGGGAGCATTCCTGCTCAAACACAGAGCATCTCAACTGATAAAGTTAGTCTTTTTTTAAGATTTCCTTAAAGGTGAAGTGTTCCAGTGGTGCAAAAAGTAAAACTTATACCCTTTCATGATACAGATTCCATCGTTTTTTTCCCCTAAATTACAGGAACTAACAGTTTGCATTCCTGCCTGGATGCAGGACTTCAGTCCTGGCAGCCTGATGTTGATGGAGGTGGACGAGAAACAACTGCACAGAGTGAAACACTATCTGATATGAATGTAAGGACGGCAGTGGCTCAGGTGGTAGAGTGGCCCGTCCAAAAACCGAAGGGTTGGCGGTTCAATCCAGCTCCCGCCACGGTACACTGTCGGCGTGTCCTTGGGCAACCCTAACCCTAACCCCTAACCCTAACCCTTGGCCAGGTATGAATGAGGAGTGGATGAATAATGGACTCAATGTAACGCTATATAAATCTAATCGTTCAGCAGAGCTTTTTTAGGTGCAGACTTCAGGGCAAAGGGGTAGGAGGAGTTTTACTTTCACCAGGAAACAAACCTGGCGCCAAGAGACTGGTACAGAAAAGTTTCCTTTTGGTAAATAACAAGGTTAAAAATGTTTAACTGTAGTTAAAAACTTTAGGATAAG
>JBBBVU010000014.1:13124139-13144127 GCA_037177055.1 Atherinosoma microstoma
TATTATTATTATTATTATTATTATTATTATTATTATTATTATTATTATTATTATTATTATTATTATTATTATTGTGAAAATTATTGTGATCATTTTTTATTAAAATAATATTTTAAATGTAACTGTGAAAAGGAGGCTAGAGCAAAGAATTCATATTCATCATCTTTAGAAGCCTGTTTTGAAATTTTCCTTTGAAACTTTCTGGTTCGAAATAGTCGGCAAATTAAAAATATAGGCTACATATAAATTTTAATAACACTTTTCCAAAAGCAGTATCAAATCACTTTCCAGCTCATTCGGATCAGTGATTTTCCAGCAGCAGACAGGCCACTATGAGGGCTGAAGTTAATTTATGGCTGACATCGCTTTTCTCATCAGTGCTGTAGCTGTATAGTTATTGGCAACATTTTTGACGTTATTATTCCTTTTCTTATTTGCACCTTTTTCGTGCAAATAATCTAAATGCGCAGAGGATTGGTAAAAAAAAATGGGGCTACCAAAGCGTAATGGCATGGACAGGAAATATCTTCTTTCCTAATGACTCTCTTAAAAAGAAAAGAGCCAAGAAACACGATGGAGCGGAGAGAATTGCCTAAATTATGAGTTTGTGAATGAGATTCGGGTGTCTTTTACGATATTGCGTCAAAAACGCATTTTCCTCGCGTCAGTTTGTTGGCCTGCCATGTTGAGCAATAACAACAGAGCGATAAATTTAATTTATGTCGGCGCTGTTGGCCGAGCGCGCGTGTACGGCTCAGCTGGAGCCTGCATTGGACAAGGCAGAGTCATTAATTCACCAGGTACCACCACAACTCTCTCTGTCTCACACACACACGCAGTGGTGAGTTCACTTAAATACTCAAACCAGTCATCTAGACTCTAAATGACTGGTTTAACCCTTTACCTATGCTCTAGATTCTAGAGCATAGGTAAAGGGTTAAATAGAATATCTCGTTGCCTGTGCAGTAACAAGTGAAAGTGTCTGTGGGTGGGTTTTGAGAGTGATGGAAATGCATCATAATTCATGTATTAAAAGCAGTTAGGGAGCAGTAAGGACAGTTTGACATATCTGATGAGGATTTAGTGAAACAATTGATGAAACCGTGTGGGCCAGGGTGGGAAAAATAATTGTAGGATGCTTACCACTAGGGAAATACAAAAAAAAAAAAAGTGTTATATAGCATAATTGAGTTACAATTAATATTTCTAAATTACAATAAATATTATTAATGAAACAACAAATTGCTTATTTAAAGTTATTTGCCGAAACAGAAGTTTGCCGGTCTGACTTGTGTTTTATGCTTGTCTTAATAGGTATATGTTTGAGTTCGTTCATTCGTAGGAAGTTTGATAATAAATGCAAGATGATTATTGAAATTGATAATGTCAGAGAAACTAAGGTTGATATTAGTTACTCAAGATTGCTTGAAAATATGAAGACAGTGTCACATAAAGATGTTCTGGATGAATAATCTTGTGTCAGTATCAGGATGCATTGCTCCTATTTGTCTTTGATTTGTCTTTCTCTTGCGATCCAGTGTTCACAGGGCTATACAGCGTGTTGTTTTAGACCTGTGGATCATGATTTACTATACTACAAAATCCACAAGTCCTCCTTATTCTCAGAGAGTCAAAGAGAAAATTAAGTGTGAATTGCTGCTCTGGCACTCTCCTTTGATGAGCAGTCCGCTCTTTTTCCTTCTCTCTAATCCCACTCTGGGGAGTATTGAGTCTCCGGTCTCCATCCTCTAGCCCGGCCTCATAAAACACGACCACACAGCTACAAGCTCCCTGGCCTCCCTTCACTGACCCGCCAAAAGCCCTGCAACCACCAGGTTGCCAATGGGGTCTCATGCACAGGCTAACAGAGGCATGTCACAATAAAAAAGTTCATTTCGGGCAAAATCAACAAAGCATTTATCTTGGTCTTACCGGAAAAGTCTGTTTTATTAGGATGTGGGGAAAGATTTGAAGAAGCTTTGAGTAAGATGAGAGCAATCAGACAAAAGAAAGAGAAAAGTAAAGTGAGTAAATGGGGTTTGAGTTTGACATGGTTATTTGAGGCCCCGTGACTTTGTGCTCTGATTTGTGATGACATGTCAACTATCCCACTGGGAAACATTTAAACACACATACACACACAGGTCTTGTGGGGAGAGGTTAAGTGCTTATTTATTTGGAGAGTGGAGTAAATGGTTTCCACTCCCCTCCTACTCGCAAACCTTAAACTGTTAAGTGTAGTGAACTCTGACTCACAGAGGACTGTTACTATAGCTCTACTTCATGCCACTCACCACTGTGTGTCCATTTGAGTACACACATTTAAGGGTGCCAATGTGTCGGAATTAATTGCAAACTTATTTTAGTCGGCACAAAAAAAAATGTTGATTGAGTTCAACCAACTCCAACTGTCTTTGTATCTGACCCTCTCAGGTATATTGGTGCATTAGGGGCCCGTGTGATCTGTGACAACATTCCCGGCCTGGTGAACAAACAACGGCAACTCTGCCAGCGTCATCCTGACATCATGCAGGCCATCGGCGAGGGCACCAAGGAGTGGATCAGAGAGTGCCAGCACCAGTTCAGACACCATCGATGGAACTGCAGCACACTGGACCGCGATCACACCGTCTTTGGACGCGTCTTGCTCCGCAGTAAGTCTGTGTGTGGGCACATGTATGTCTGTCTGATAACTGTCTGTGAGGCCAAATGGCAGAGATAGCAAGTCTGAACCATGCGAAGCCCTCCTGTTCACTTTTACTGGCTTATCTTTCTCCTCTTTTCATGTTTTTTTCTCATCTTACGCAGTCCTTCCTTCCATCTTCCTTCCTCAAACTATACGTACGCTGGTGCTCCTTGTTTATAGTCACTAATGGACTGTTGTAATACCTTACGCCTGGTAAATAAACACACAGGCTACAAGACGCGGGCTTGTCGTCATTTTGTTTTTCCATTCCTGTCAAACTACTCTGCTTTGTAACACAGTTGAACATAAACGTACACACATACAAACGGGCATACATGCATGTTCCTGTATTCTTTGAGAATTTGTACTCGTATTATTCCTGCAGACAAATGTTCCTCATTGAATACACCTGACAGGCTCATTGGTTTTTACAGTTTATTGTAGATTTACAGTGAATGGTATTGTATCTCTTATGCAATGATGCAGTAGTGACCATATATATGCCCAGCATTGATATAGTACTGCACCTGTAAGTTGCTGAGGAAAAGGTGTCACTGTGATGCAAAATCTTTAACAGTGTGGACCCAGATACGGCCTTTTCTCTTGCTGCATTTGTGCATGGCAAAGTTTCTGGCGTCACTGACTTTCCACGGCTTGTTATTGTGCCTCATTGAGCCATCTCAAGCATGTGTGGGGGCCGGCGATGCATGGAGAAAAGTAGCAGATATGGAGATACTGGCTCTGCGTGTATGTGTGTGTGTCTGGGGCGGAGAGGAATAAACAGTAATGTAGATGTAAATATTTAGAGAAATATTCTCACTGTCAGACAAACAGCGCAGGTTTGAAAGATGACCAGCGATGCCCTCCTCAGTGCCCCCCCCCCACACACACACACACACACACACACCCTCAGTACCCACTGCCCCCATCTCTTTACCTCAGAGATTAAATGGGACGACTGTGGTGGATACAGAAGAAGCAGGTTTGATCACTCAAAGTTTTTTGGCCCAAGCTAGTTCAGGTTTGCAGAGGAACGTGTATTCAGATACAAAAGTGTCATTAATTTGGTTTATAAGTAATACATCAGAAAACTCTTTGGTGTTTTTTTTGTTGTTGTTTTTTTGAAGGGCTGTTACTCAAAGTTTTTATTTCATGAAATTTAAACCTTCTTCTCAACAATCAGAAGAAGCCATTGCATCACTTGTATGCTGAATAAAAAACAAACTTGAGGATGAAGATAGATGAGAGAAAGTAGTCAGGAGTCAGAAGGTTTATCCTCTTGGGTGCTAGATGTGCTGAAAAAAATGTCTGCATGGGAGGAAGTGACTGGTAGTCTTCATCATTTGGAAAGCACAAATATGCTGTGTAGATTTCATATCAGCCTAGAATTCTTATGTCTATTCAATTAGTCGCTTAATCATTACCTAATATTATGTGTCAGTGCTTCTCGAATACAAGTGAATTATGTGGCTTATTGGTGGCACAAGACAAATAGCTGCACGCCTGGGTCACTGAAATGAGAAGGATTCATGCATATTCGGGAATACTCAAAGTACATTTATTACAAACATATCCAACATGTTTTTTAGATGATTGTCATGTTTTAAAGGATTGGCTCCGGACGGCTGCTTCAGGGCCCAGCTGTTACCAAAATCATAAGGGGCCCTGAGTATCTTTATCAAATCTCATGGCTGATAGCTGCTCAAATTTCAAATATCTTGCTCTTGGCTGACAGACATGTCGAATGATCAAGTGAATGGACCCAATGAAACTGGGTGAGTTGGTTTGTACTTTAACATGCAGCTGCCATGACAAATATAGACATACAATTTAATTTCAGGTGAAGCATTTTCTTGGAGTATAGACACAAATTAAAACCATGCAGGTATAATATGTTTATGTTTCAGAAAGTACGGGTGGAGAAGTTCTTATACTTCTTGCTGCCATGTTGTGTTTTGCATGATTTACATCCAGAGCCGCTGCACAAACTGTGACCAAAATACTACAGCTAATTCACTCAAAGTCTTTAGCCTCACAGTACAAGTCATATTCTAATGAGACCAGGAAAAGACAGATGAGCACAATGGTAGATAATGTTCTTATGACATCGCCCTGGTGCTGATAAATGGGGTATCACTGCGTCTGTATTTAAACAATGTATTGGAGTAGAGGAGAGGCCCACAGCCAGGATTATTTCCATCATAATATTTAAACAGAGCTGCTCTATTCTCCACATCAGATCTGATATGCTCCATCAGCTGCACCTTTGTGTCCTTACGACTCACACCCAGGCCTTGTCATGGCACTATGTGTGTATCTTTGCATAACATTTGGGCTGCAGAGCTCTCAGAGAATCTACTGTGTGGCATGATGTGAGTAAGGGCAATGTCTGTATTCAGAAACAGATTTTGTGGCTGTAATCTCTGTCACAGCCTAACCTCTGTTTCTATTTTTGCTTCCATGTTCACTGTGTCTACCTCTCAGGCAGTCGGGAAGCAGCTTTCGTCTATGCCATCTCTTCAGCGGGAGTTGTGTACGCGCTAACTCGCGCCTGCAGTCAGGGAGAGCTGAAGACGTGCAACTGTGACCCTCACAAACGTGGACGAGCCAGAGATGAAAGAGGCGAGTTTGACTGGGGCGGCTGCAGTGACAACATCAACTACGGGATAAAGTTTGCCAAAGCCTTCATAGATGCCAAAGAGAGAACTGTCCGAGATGCCCGAGCACTCATGAACCTACACAACAACCGCTGTGGGAGAACAGTAAGTGTGTGATTTCATTAATGTGTGGAAATTTAAAACAAAAAGCAATGATGTTCAAATGATTCTATTGTGTAAATCAATGCCTGAACTCAGGAATTTTATTAGTGAATATGGCTCATTGCTGCATCCACTGATGGAAGTTAAAATCCCCCCCAAAAAAACAAAACATAAACAACATCCAAAATTCTACCATCTTTTATGAACCCAAACTCACTGAAGCTGCTACATTTTGATAACTTATAAATCTGCAAATGTGGCATCATTTATCCTGAACAAGACAGATTTTGAAGTGACTTATACCTCTATGGAGATGATGCGTTTTTCAGAGAAGGCTTTTCTAATTGCCTTCCGTCATTCTGCAACCCCGCATTTGTAGAACATGCCACACCAAATGTAATATTTACTGAAGTAATGATAATTCCTTTTTTTTTACATTTAGGCTGTGAAACGCTTCATGAAGCTGGAGTGTAAATGTCACGGTGTGAGCGGCTCTTGCACGCTACGGACATGCTGGATGGCCATGTCAGACTTCAGAAAGACCGGCGACTACCTGAGGAAGAAATACAACGGGGCCGTCGAAGTGACAATGAATCAGGACGGGACAGGTTTCACTGTAGCCAACAAAGCTTTCAGGAAGGCCACCAAAAACGACCTGGTCTACTTTGAGAACTCTCCGGATTACTGCCTGCAAGACAAAACAGCTGGTAAGACAGCAGAGGGAGTGATGAAGGAGGCAGACTGAAAGACAAGAGGAGCAGTTTCGCATGAATGTTGATGGATTGCCTCGACTGTGTTATGTTTTAGGGGTGCATGTTATGTGTATGCTCATGCATGACTAGTGCGTTTTGTGTGTGTGAATGTTCGTGTATGTGTGTGTGTGTAATGGTAGTCAGATAACACAGCAGGCCTCCCTTGTGATGTCGGTGGAAGCTAATATCCTTGTACCCCGAGGACATAGTCGTTCTGTGACCACCTGACCTCTGTCAGTCTCTGTCAACACACACATACACACACAACCCTGTGGTCAAGAGATGTCTTGATCAACCTTTACACAATGTACCTGAGCATATTTGACTGTTTCCAGTTGGCCGTTTGATGGATGAAAGTCTGTTTTGGGATGTCTGACATCAGCACTTCCATCATTCAGAAGCTTTTTCCTATTCGTCCTCATGCTCACACACTTTATCCTCCTCTTCCTTCGTGCCCTCATCCATCCCCTCAACCACCACCACCACCACCCACCCCTCTTTCTCACCTTCTCAGTGGAATCCACAGCCTAGGGACACAAGCAGCTCATTTAAAAAAAAGTCACTTCTCTCTGTCTGTCACAGTCTTTCTCCCTCTGTGTCTGTCTGAACTAAGCGTAGCTGGAGGGCAGAGTGGGCCTCAGAGTGTGAGAGCCTGTCTGTCTGTCACGCTCCACTGTCCATTTAACCCTCACACACACAGACACACACAGAGGTGCTTCAAAGGGAGCAGTGGCTTGGGAAAGGCAGTGTAACTATAGGACACTCTACCAACACTGCATAGTTGTGTGTGTGGGTCTGTTGTTCTACGGGCAGCTTGTTGTGATAGGTAGCAGTTCAAACATGGAGCTTCTCACACCAAACATGAGCTCTAATCTCTGTGGGGATGACATTCATATAAGACACACACAACATGCAACTGCATTAGGTAATTGCCAGAATGCAAAACACTACAAGGCATTCAAAACTGGTGATTAGCATGTTACACTGATCCAACATCCACCACATAGATGGGAACTAAATCAAAGAAAAATATCTAAAGTTTTTCCCAAAGCACAAGTGATAATACATAGCAGGCATGCATTTGCTTGTAGAGCATCATCATGTTCATGCAATTTGTCAGTGATGGTAAAAAAAAAGTGGGCAACATTGCTTTTCCGCAGTGTTTCTGTTTTTAATCAACATTGTTTCCCACTAAACCAAATATGTCTTGAGTTGATGCCACATTCACATCTTGTCTGAATCCCTGAGCCATAAAAAAAACATGTAAATCTGCTTATGTGCTGTAATTCTGAGACTTAACTGTGATTTTTTTTTTTTTTTTTTTAATCTCTTGCCTGGAGAAAGGAACTACAGTAGTGTCAACCTGGCTGCAGCTGAAACAATCATTTCAGCTGTTCAGAAAAGTTTGACAAAAATCTGTTTTGTGGTGGTTTGCATCTGGTTTTAAGTAGTCAAAAAATTCATATATTTTTAATGATTTGGCTGTAAAACTGGGCTGATGTCTAACCTTTCCCAAGTCAAAGTGACAGATTCTGCAAAACTGCATCATTAGAGCATCAACGTCACCATCTTCATAGACAAAGTCATTGAGGCCGGGGCAATGTTAATGGACATGGAAGGGCAAACAGTGTAAATATGTTTTGTGGCTGAGATTAAATAAATATAGACTATCTGGATAAGAAATATTTAACATTTCAGAAAAAGTGAGAGATCGAAATGAGTGGCGAATTCTGGTGGAACTTCAGTTGATTTTAGCTGCATATAAAGAAAATCTTTATCATGGATTTATCATTGTTTTCTTATTGAAACACTCAAGTGAAAAACTATTAACTTGTCCAACTTTTGTTTTAGAAAAATTTAACATAAAATAATCCATTAAAAAGCTTTGAATTTAAACTGTTAGCGATTACTTGCTAACTTTTTGAAATTCATTGTGCAGGTTCCCTGGGTACAGCTGGAAGGGTCTGCAACAAGACATCACGTGGCACAGACGGCTGCGAGGTCATGTGCTGTGGGCGTGGCTATGACACCACTAGAGTCAAGCAAATCACCAAGTGCGAATGCAAGTTCAAATGGTGCTGTGCAGTGGAGTGTAAGGACTGTGAGGAAGCTGTGGACATACACACATGCAAGGCCCCCAAACGAGCGGAGTGGTTGGACCAGACCTGAGGGCACACCCCCATCTGCCCCCTTTAATGCAGCCCCACCCCTTTCCCCTTTGCAGGACAACCTGTGGAACATGGCATTCTGGGAAACTCTGTCCAAAAGTGCTCTGCATCTCCGCCCTCCCCTTCCCCAACCTTGTCTCAACATTGCATGGCTTTTCTACATGTTTGAAAGCACTAAAATCCAGTACCCATCAATATGAGTTCATACCCATTAGCCCCTGTTTTTTAATGGCCCTGTGACTGAACTCCTGGGATCAGATGAACAGTGATACCAGTGATACCACCTTTGCTTTTATCACAGATTTAGTCCAGATGGCCAGTTTCCTTGTGCGTGCTTCTGGGTTTTAAGTGGTTTGCTGCTTTCATGATGCTTTAAAGACAAAGTTTTACATTAACTGAGCCTTCAAACATATCCAGTATTATTACAACAACATCATATACTCACATAATTTTACTTCAAGTTTTGAGGGAAATACACTTTTATATACCAAAACAAAATAGAAACAAAAAAACTTAACTAAATATATATAAAAAAATTACAAAAAAAAAAACATACTTGGTTGGACTTTGAAAATTAGCTTGATAAGTGCAATTTGAGAAGAGGACATCAAGAATAGATTTGGCTATGTGTGGCCAAACAGGAGTCCCAGCAGGGGACTGTCAGAGAGCAAGGACATGGACCAGATGAACAAATGGACAGATGCATCATAGGAGCTTTGAATGAAACTCTACAAAAAAAAGGAAAGAAAAGAAAAAAGAAAGCTGTTTAAAAGTGATTTAAAGTGATTTATTTAATTTCTAAAATGTTGTTTCATTTCTCATCTGTAGATGAGACTGCACTACATTGGCTGACAATGGGAGAGAGAAGAGCACTCCCATTACTGTGATTTTACGGTGTATTCTTGTTTCCAGCATGTACGACAACAACCTGCTGCTGAGAAGAAGACAAAGAAAACTAAGGCCTTCGCGGTCACACATTTGCAGATTTCACTTCTCTGCTCTCCAGCTTGTATAACATTGTGTATATTGCCTTATCTAAACAGATGTTCTTGTGAAATATATGGTGTATTAGTAAGATATTGGCATCTTTGTGTTTTGTTTAGACATGCAAATCTGTTGAGACAAATCATGCAGGGTGACTGAGTAATGGAACAGGATAGTTTGTAAGTTTTCTACCATAGCATTAGGTGTTACTGTTGTCACACACACAATCCCTGTTCCTCACAGATGGGAGCACTAATAATACAATATATGACAGTAACAAAGGCTGATTCTGTGTGGATTGGGGTGAGGTGTGTTATATCAGTCAAGGGGAGGGAAGTGTTTGATTAAAGGCCCAGCCTAAAACCCCAACCCCTGCTGGTCCTATCCCACCCCTCACTATGAGGAATTCCAGGTGGGTCCCAGGCTAATGACTAGATGACTGTAATTACCCTGGGCTGTTGATAGCTGGTGATTGGACATGGTTGTGCCACAGAGGATCTAGTGTGGGCTCCTGCAGGGACCGCATTTAATCAAAGGCTTCTTGGCCAGCTTATCAAAGGGAATACTTTCCAGCAATCTTCTCAGTCTCAGCCCCCTCTGCTCCCCACACCCCAGTTCAGTCTCAGCCACATTAGAGTCCACAGACTCCTTGACAATATGAATTCTACAGGATATCACCCACAGGTACAAAATAAAGTCCAAGTAGTACAGTATTTGGAAAAACATGTTTTTAGGAGGCCAGAGACTCTTGAAACTGAGCAAACTGATTACAATTGATTACAAGATTCTCACACTACATACTTCATTCTGTGTTGGTCAGTATGCCCTGATGCTAAGATAACATCTTTTCTTGCAGGCCGAAAACAGAAGCCATGAAGCAGTCACTCAGATATAGCAGCTGAGATGAAAGTGTATAATTACACTTGTATGTTTCTGAAATCATTGCAAGATATTTCTTGCAATAATACTCCATAATTAAATAAGTTTTTAATGGACTTAGGATTCACATGTCATATTACTAACCTCATCTACCCCAAAACAGAGCCTCGAACAAACGACAAGGGGTCTTTTAATAGCCATGAGAGGCCAATATCATTAGATAAGATAAGCTTTATTGTCCCTCAGGGTAATATTATCGAGCCTTTCCAGTCACTGATTCTATTCTAGTGCCAATGTCCTGTGGCAGTCTATCTGTGTCCTGGATGCCAGGCTGAGAGCATTCCTGTTGCAGAGTATTGCAGACAAACCATTAGTCTTTGCAGCTAGCAGGCAGTGTAAAGACAAGAAGGAGGAGCAGGAGATGACATAAGTCACAGAAATAGCATCAAGCAGCTCAAGAGGTTCGAAGGATAATTCTGTTTTTTGTTCATTTTTTGCTAGTAATTTTGTATGTATTACTGTTTGCATTTCTGGTCATGATGACATGCCAAGTTATTTATTGAAATGTTTTATTTGTTAAAAAATGTCAGACAGGAAAAGAAACTTATAGGTAAGAGAAGACAAAAATAATTATATTATCTCAGTCTGTCAAAAAAAAATCACATTTTAGAAACTTTGATTCCATTTTTGATTATTACAAGATTGTTACATTAAGACAGATTGGCGCATTAACCTCCGATTTTTTTAAACTAATCAGATTAATGAAGTAAAAAGAATGGAGAAAGATAGAAAATAGAATGGAAAATGAATTACCCTGTAGGTTACCCTGTTTAACAGTCAAACTTGAACATTCATTCCTCTGAGAGCATCTTTGAGGTAAAATCACAAGGCCAAAGTTCAAATCTAAATTGGATTTATTTTTCATCCAGTAAAAGTTGTCAAATGGGTACAGTGACATGTAATGGTTGAAAAAAAAAAAAAACTTGTTCTACATTCTCTCTCCTTCAGTCACTCTAAACTTTCCTCATGTCTCAGATTTGACGGTCCCAAAGATTTATTAACCTTATGTAAGGGCTGTAATGCTTGTCAGTCTGAGCTCTGGTTGTCAAATGACGGCAACTCTGAGAATAGAGAATGATCTTCACTCCAATTACGTACACATCCATGCATGTGAGTGCACAAATACTGGAGATGCAAGACAGAACTGGCCCCACCGAATAAACTGAGAGAGCTAAATGCAACATTTAGTCATGAAGTCTGGCCTTGACTGATGCATACAAAAAACAAGGGAAGTGAGACAGTGAGAAGGAACACAATGAGTCAAACTGCAAGATGTAGGGGAGAAAGAAATGTATAGGGTTACTTAGAGACCCAGCGGGCATGTTTATCAGCAGATCTTAATCTAAGCTGAACTGCGTTCCCCACAATTCATCATCATTACCAGCCCCATCTGGCACATCCCTCTGACCGCCTCCCTCCACCTCTCGCCTCCTTCCTGCATCTGTCGGTGGGAATCTAGCTGGGCAGCCACCGTGGGGTGGTCCGAGTGTCGGCCATGCGATCTGTTTTGCACACACAGTCACATGTACACACCTGCAGGCAAGGGCAGCACCTACTCAGTATCCCCAAAACTCACCTATCACCTGTCTGGTAAAACGCTCAGTTTGTTAGCAGTCATTCTGCTCTGTCACTCACTGTTCATGACCAGAAGGTGCATGCATACAAGTCTGTGTATATGTGTGCACTGGGATGAGTTTAGCCCCCAGGCCAGCACAACCTGGGTCTTTTTTTTCTTTTTCTTTTTTTAGGTTGTGGTTGGAAGGGGAAGTCTGGTGAGGTCAGGGGTCATAAAGTTTAGCTGTAACAACAGAGAGCCTACAGGACTATGAATGGTCATCACTGATCTGGTGCCTGTTGACACCTCCTAAACACTGACAGCTTGCTCTCTGGCTTGCTAGCAATGAGGTAAACCTATGCAGAAGGGCACCTGCCGTGTTGGATGCAAATCTGGCCTACAGTGTCAACTCCTCCATTCATCCTTTATCCTTTAGCTCTGCTTTTATCTGTTGCAGTGGGTG
Source organism: Atherinosoma microstoma (assembly GCA_037177055.1). Taxonomy (NCBI): domain Eukaryota; kingdom Metazoa; phylum Chordata; class Actinopteri; order Atheriniformes; family Atherinidae; genus Atherinosoma; species Atherinosoma microstoma. Next base: position 13,136,446 of record JBBBVU010000014.1, read on the forward strand.
TCAGACATTAGGCATTGGATGGTGCAGCTTTGTTGGAAACAGGTTCGAGCTGGGAGGCTGTGGGAGCAGCAGGAGGTGCAGATTTGTTAGGGAGCTCAAACTAATATTTACGTGACCTGCCAAGACCTGTGGGGTGTAGAGAAAGAAAGAGAGGAAAAGTATGAATTGCATTGCCTGCTTTGAGGGGGAAAAGGAGGATTATGACATACAACATTTATCTGCTGAGAGCTACACAAAAAAATGTCCACCCCCTCAACACACCACCTCCAACCTCTTTCCCCCAGTCTCTCCACCCTTACTAACTGGCCCCTTTGCTCTGTCATTTCCTAAAATGGTTTACAGCAGTGCATTACAGCCATTACAGTGCAGCAGTACCCCTTCATCACAACAGCAACAACAGCGGCTCTCTTTTTGCTAAATATAATGGCAACTGGAAACAGTAAAAGTGGATTTTCCCCCAGCTCCATTAGTGTACCAGTATTGCATCATCTTCTGTCTGATCTTACCAAGGAGCAATTTTTCATCCATAACTCATCTGATAAAACTCAATCAGCACTCACTTGGAAATCTAGCATTGACAGCGAGAGTCAAAGAGGCAGCGCTTAGCCAGAGTCTGACAAACAGGCTGACAGACAAGATGGTGTTATTTTCTGAGCAGCAGCATCTTTTTTAATTTGCCGTCAATGAGAATTTGCTTTTGTGAGGTGACTCTGATAGTTGTTTGTTCAAACTTTTCTAACTTGTTACTCATGCTTTGCTTCAAGGAACCAGTCAAATGGACAAAATTCATCACCCACCCTGATAACAAATTAAATGAAGACACTATTCTGACCATGTTCAGGGATCCAGAGTTTTACTCTGATAGATATAATAAAGACATAAAAGCTCATTTAGTAAGAGTGTGGCTGTGTCATGGAATAACTTTTTATCCTGAGGTGCTGGGATAAAGGCTCCCCAGCATCCTGCCAGCACTTTTCTACCCTAAAAGATAAAAAAAAAAACACGATATAGATGAATGCAGTCACATGCTTAACTACCGGGGATTCTTCACTGTACAGAGTGTGGGCTGTCGTGTGATGAGGTTTGTATATGCATGTGACAGTGCAAGTGTGTTTATCTCCTTCCCAGTGTGGAAATTTACAGACACACCTCACAAGGCACAAACAACAGTGACCTGGAAAAATAGTCGAAATTCCACCAACATACCAGGGAATCTGGGGGTTTGGGCTGACAATACACACGCTAGGCAGAGGTGTGGGAAACAGGAGTGATACAGGGTCAGGGTCAAATTGTGTAGGCCTCACAGACATAGATACCAGTGAGTGATACCAGCTGACACACACTGATGCTGACACTAACAGTGATATCGCGACTACCTGAGTGACATTGATAGATAGTGCTGAGCTATCCCAGAGTGCAAACAATCAAACCAGAACTACGTTCAGTCTTATGACTTTTAATCTGCTTTGGGTAAGCCATGTCAATGTGCTGTTCTGTTCTCCAAACAGTCAGAAACAATATCTCGTGTAATTTCACTAGAACGTCTACCTGTGCTCACCATGCTCATAACTGTGTGTTTGTTGTTGCCTCAAGTGGAGTCGATGTGTTTATCACATCACTGGAGCCAGTATAGCACTCCCAGTCTCCTAGACTCCTCACCTTTAAAAACCCAAACCTCTGAAGATACACACAAGTTCGCTCATAATATGAATCTCAAACTGACCACACAAACAAACACTCCATGTGGAATGTGGGAGGCTGTTTTGTTTGTGTTTTGAGGTGCAGCTTTCAACATGGTGCATTTCTTCCTGGAATATATTGTATATCTTCCTTTGTTGGCGCTTAAATTGTCCCGAACATAGAATTATAGAGGTGGGGGATTTTCTTTATTCAGTGTGTTTAGCTCCCTGATGTTCAAAGCCAAGTGCAGCTGTGCTTCCAGACTCTTGACAAGCTTTCGCCTCACTGAGGCAGCAGATTGGAGGGTAAGGACACAGTACAGTAGCCTCTGTCGCTCAGTAAACAATGGTAAACAGAGAGATCGCTCAGCATGAAATGGAGGAATACTGCATGCAAAACATTTACACAGAGCTGCCACAGGAACAATATCATTTCAGTTTTACAATAAAGTACTGGAGTAACAAAAGCAGCAGAGGGAAACTCATCTGTCCCTCTCCTTGCTCAGAGTGAGTTGTTTATGCTCCAGCCTCCCCACGCTCTATAAGGAGATAACTCAATCAAGTAAAATAATGCCTTCAACAAGCTTAAAATGGCTGTAATTTCAATGCTACCAGATCATAATCTGGAACATGATTTCATATATCTAGAATTTTACCCAATGTCAACAGGAGGGGATTTTATGTTAAATATATCAAACTGGACATACAGAACAAGCAAATTATTTGGATTAAAGAGATTTAAAAGATACCAAAATAGCATAGAACAATGACATAATCATGCAAATAGACAGTAATGCAGAATCATCATTGCAGACGGAAGGGAAGGCACTGAATTGCTGTAAGGAAGGCAAGGCAAGTTTATTTGTATAGCACATTTCATGTACACGACAATACAAGGTGCTGTAAGGTCCTAATGCCTGAATGAATTGAAAAACATTAATTACAGAAAAGTTGTTTTGCATCTAGTAACCATGTGTTCCTTTAAGTTATCAGAGCCAACTACTAAAAAGTGTTTTGATCCATCTCAGAAAGGACAACCTCTCCTCTCGTGCAGTGTGGGATCAAGCAGCAGCACCAATTCCAATGGACACTCTATATGATTAATACTTGCAATACATGCATTATCTAGAGTGTGTGTGTTGCATGGCCTCACAACACTACTTACCAACCTCCTCCTCTGTTCAATTATGGATACATGGAGATACTAAACTACTTAATAAAATATTAAGGAGTTTGTCATGATATGGTGGAAAGATTTGTGAAGTGATACAAAAGGTTTCCATTTTCCCCCTATTCCTAGTGTGATGACAAACAAATAAATGTATTTATTTGTCTTAAAATTCCCATGAAATTGTTAACTAGCAGTTTTCACATATTTATATTTTCATGTTTACAAAAATAGAAGCTGGGATGCTGCTTGATTCTTGGTTTGCTGAGTCTGCCGTGGTTTGTCCTGCTTCACTAGTTCCAAAGGTCTACCTGTCTTATTTTGCTGGAATCAAAATTTGAATTAGAATTTGAAATCATTCATCATTAGGTGTAAAATTATTAAATTTCTTCGAGTGCAGCACAAGTTGATATTCTTAAAGCTCTCCAGCAAACAAAAGAGCTTTACAAACCTATTACACCCCAAAAGTTCTTGTTTTCCCTCATTGTTGGGCCAGTTAATGTCCATGTGATGATTTCATGGGGACTTTAATTAGGGATGGGTAATGTCCATTTTGCCCTCACAGCATTCACTCACAGTTCTAAAATGATGCTCACAACTTAATAATTGGCTTGGAGCTCCGTATCTGTCAAGTGGTTGAACTGGGATAGTTTAGACCAGAATAAACAACAGTCTAATGTGTTTATCAGACACTAAAGCGCACACCAACAGCTGTTTACCACAGAGAGAGCCAGACCGCATACAAAAACAAAAGTAAGAGGAACATGTAATCTGATGGAGCCACACGCTGTAAAAGAAGGTGATTTTGAAGGAGGGTTGTGTTTTGGATAGGTTGGGGGGAATCTGACAGTATTACCACCCTGCATGTGAATATCCAGCTGCTGCAGCATTCTTTCCAATCCTATAGTTTAGACTGAGAAAGGGAGAGTGAAAGAGTGAAAGATAGCTGGTTATGCTTAATGGATTCCCCCTCTTCATATAAATCTATCAGCAAATTGGTAAACAAAATTTGGTAATAAAACATAATGTTTGACTAAACTATACATAATTACCAATGAAGAAAAAATACATGGGAAAAAAACTTGACACTAATGTAAGGATAAAAGGGATGTCAAAAGAATGCAAGGATATTCCAAGAAAAATGGCCAAAAGATATCTTAGACTACCCTTCACATTACAGCCTCACTCCAGTTCATTTATGTATCATTTTCCATAGTCACAAACCAAAGGTAAGTTTTGGAAATAATTTAAGTTTAAAAAAAAGAAATGAAGGATCAGTTAAAGAAAAGTTAACATTAAAGCAAGCAGCTACAATCAAGGTCATTTTCAGTGGAACAAATTCAAGTAGAAAATAATAAGTAAACAAACTTTTTAGACTTTGACATTTCAGCAGAGAGGATATGATTAAAATCACAATTACTGCATTGGAGTGTTTTGATTGCAGTGTGGCAAAAACTAAACTAATGACATTATTTTCGGCATTGGTAGATAACTGAATTCTCCCAGAAGACACAATGGACTGAAACTTGCAGCCAGCAGGTCAGTATTACAGTGCTTTACAGTCTCTAACTGCATGCATGCACAACATATCTACTCCTGTCCTTACCAGTGCTTCAAGCTAATCTATTTTAATCTATTTATTTATTTTAAAAAGACAGACAAACACACTAATATCTGGCTTTTGAGAGCAAAGGGTAAATGTTTAATTAGGATCCAATCCCACATCAAATTACTCTGGAGCTTTTGGGTTTTGGTGTAAAAATGGCCCTGCTGGCATGGTTATTTCTGATGTCACAAAGTACCAAATGTCCAATAGAAATCCTTTAAATAGTGCTGCATCCAAAGAAGCACAGAGAAATATCTTAAAAATTATTTTCACAGGAATCCAAAAAGATAAAGTATCATTTTTATACTGATTAATCAACTAAAGTACAACACAATCACCAAAGTAGAACAGTCACAAGAAAAAATGCTTTATTTCCAATATAGCTCAAAACACTTTTTACATTGCAGTGTGGGACCATTCTAGAGGATAAGAAAGGGGGATTTTTGAAAATACTCTGAGAGTTAGATGAGGAGATTTGTAATCTGAAACTCATATTAGAAGCTTGGTAAATAAACTATAAATAGCTTAATTTGTTCAAAAGTAATCAAATGTTGTTACATTTGATTACTTTTGAACAACGCTAAAGTTAAGAGTGTTCAATTTAAGCCTGATTTGACCAAGCCATTGATATGTATAAATAGACTGTTGTGGTTTTATGGTGTCAGGCTATTCCTTAGAAGGAATCAGTAATTTCCTGCAGTCTCTGCTGATGTTCCAGCAACATCACTGTAATATTCTTATGTTTGAGCTTCTGCACACATTAAACAATGGGATTAAATTGCATTTGCCATTGAATCTGATTATTTTTTATCTTGTTTTTTTAATCTGATGTGCATGTTTTAGTGTTTGTACTGCTTATACTTTGTGTGTATGCATAGTGAAGTCGGATAATTGCATTACTTCAAACATCTTTTTTGTTTGTCCCATGTGACAGGACCTCCCATACTGCTGCTTGCAGGAAAACATGATGCTGTTATTTGATCTCTCATTTATATTTTTATCTGGTGTATCTAATGAGTGGAGCTGGATAGTCATGAATGGATGACAAATTATTCAGAGAGAAAACAGCATCCATACTCTACTACGTCATATTATTAAAAAACATCAAGTTCCCAGGTATGAAATTTATTCTAAAACACTCAATCTAACAAAGTGTCACTAACTGAAGTGGGAGCTAATGTGGGAGCTATAAATGTAAAGGATCATTTCATTTAACAAAAAAAATAAGCTTTAAAAAGTGTAATGATATATGGCATTTATAAATTTTAAAGGTGGAAATTGGAGCAGTGTGAGTGCTGTTATGTTAAACAACAGAAAATTCTGGTTTAAAGTTCATTTCCCTTTTCAACACATTTGGTTTAGACAACTAGGACATTAAGTTTTGCTTGGGAGCTCAAGAGAAAACTTTTTTTCTCATGTATGCTAAAATCCTTTTCCAAATCCAACAAAGTTTTTAAATGTATTTGCATATATCAACACCACACCCTGGAAAATGGAGAAAGTTGACGCTTATATCCATCTTATTTGTCTTTTGGTAGTTTTACAAACTTCTACGAGATACAGCTGGAATTAATGGATGTAACAACACAAGGTCATGCTGGTCACCAGGGCGACAGCTTGGCAGGAAATGCCCACACCATGCGAATGTAAGGTGCACAAATGAACAACGCTCATAACTTTACTAATGATTTCACTTCTGGGCATTTTGGTTAGAACCATAAAACATTTGTTTTCTTTTTACTTTCCTTTTTATGATACAGACTAAGACGACGCTTTCACACTAACAGGCATGTTTTGTTTTTTTCTTTATTTGATAGATGTTAAGTTTGACCGAGTTTTATGAAAATTAAAGCAAACTTTGAAAAGGGTCTTGAACATGTTTTTTTTCCTCCTTCCGTAAGAAATTCTGCATCTGAATTGGACCCGTTTACCACCAATGCTTGGCCTGGACTAACCACCTACAGTAATGTTGGTCAAGATGGTACCCCCTGCACATCCTGGACAAAATCATGTCCATGTTTTACATGTTTAAGCCTCAGTCAGACTCAGATGAGATGTCTGCTGTGCATCAAGAACAGTGACTATATACAGTATAGGCCTATGTGGCAAAAATATAACTGAATAGTAAATGTTGGTTAACATTTTTTGGGAGTTGTTTGTTGGCTTGCTAGCTCATGCCTGGCACTAGTTAACTCTTGTAAGCAAATCTCCTTCGTGACCTTTACTGGCATTGACAGACAGGGACTGACTTTCAGATTTGTTATTTTCATTTAGCTTGCACAATAGGGTTTTAATGAATTGCTGAGACATCTCTTTGTTCACAACAAAAAATATGTTTCAAGTGAAAAAATAGTCAATTCAGACATTTTTGGAGAGAAGAATGTTTGGATATTTTATTAAATAAACCTGATAAAAAAAATCAAAAGGAGGAACTGATTAAACTCTGATTTATTACAGTTTATAAGAAATAAAAGTTAATAAATATTATTTGTAGTTTTTTAGTTTTTTTTTAAACACATAATAATTTCTGCTTTTTCAGAAGAGCAGAAAAACCATATTATCCTTACTCAGGAGTAAGTATCAGTTCTGTGTGCCACATGATGTTTATCTGTTTGCATTATGACAGCTTGCGACAGCAGCAAAAAGATACGATCTATATCTCTCTTTCTCTTTCTGTTGTTGGGTCGACTTAGAAGAGGCAGGACCTTTAGCAGTATCAACTGGGGACATCATCATCATGACTTTCAACCAAACTGTCTTCACGCAGAAAAATCTTTACCTTGAGCACCATGTAACATTCTGCCACCTGTAACAGACGACATGTGGTTGAGAGGGGTCTGAGTGTGAGACAGGGGAGAGACAGATCTCTCTGTTCTGAGGAGGGCAGCATGAGCTTGGCTCTCAACCCTGTCTGGACCCAGGAATGAGCAAGATGTAACAGGGGATGGTAGGAGATAAGTCCACTTCAGCAAACTCAATGGGACACTTCAGTACAGGCACACTGTCTGGCAGTCTGTCATGACAGAGAGAGAAATAGTGATAGAGACTTTTTAGAAAAGCTCAACAGCAATATTTAAATCAGTTGTACAGTATTTAACACAGGGTATGTCACTGAGAAAGCCATTTCATTATTATAAGTGAATTTGAGCACCTCATAGTGTGTGTGTGTGTGTGTGTGTGTGTGTGTGTGTGTGTGTGTGTGTGTGTGTGTGTGTGTGTGTGTGTGTGT
>JBBBVU010000014.1:13146735-13167852 GCA_037177055.1 Atherinosoma microstoma
GACGAGGATCAACATACAAACGGAAGAGAAAAGGGAGTTTGCGTGGTTATGTTAATTCGGAGTATCAGTTTAAAAAAACCTTCAGAGTTGAACCTGATGTAAAACTGATGTACTCACTGCTCTCTGGTGTCATAGAGAAATTAAACATTTTGGTAGAGTATTTTGATTAAATTAGAAAAAGATCAGGAGCGTTGCACTCTGACCCCAATGACCTTTTTACTTTTAAACCTAAACATTGCATAAACATCTGATTGGTACAGAAAGAAACACAAACTTTCTTTTTGATTAGAAAACTTATCAAACCTGATCACAGATCTGGTATAACTGTGGACGTTGTTTTTTTTCTTTAGTGCTTTGTTCCTCTCCATTTTTTGCTCCTTAACATTGTGTCTTGTTTCCAGATGCATATACAATCTGGTCCTTGAGCAATCATCACTTGTGCACTATGTGCTATTAACCTCCTCTAATACTATTTCAATAATGTGTCCATTTGTTTCTGGTGATTTTTTTTCAGTTACAGTAATTACTGAAATCTTTCATTTAAAAAAATCTAACTGGATTTTTAATCAAAGGTATAAGACTGCAAAAAAATGTTCTGATTCGTTTTAATGAGGGAGATTGGGGGTAATAGTAATGAAAATAATTGTTTTTAGCAAATAGGTCAGATGTCAGTATTACCATGAAAGTACTACATTTTACTATTTGCAAAAGTAATGACATAATGCTGTCTTTGGATATTACATAGGCTTCCCAAAGAAAATGGTAGCGACGGCTCAGAGAGGTTTACTTTCAAAAATGTGTAATGAGATATTTTACCATTTCCATCATCTGAAATACAACAATTCAGAAAATTCACAGTTTTACTTTACATCAACCAACAAGTCTTAGATAACGCTCCTGTTGTGATTTGAACAAACAACATAAAGGTCAACTTGAATTCATTTCTGTGTTCACGACCACAGGGTTTTGGTTTTTGCTTCGTCGAAGCAGCAACTAAGCTAAACAATGACATCTGCTGGTCTCATCTATTGCAGAAAGGAAAACAGTTGAGATCCTGTATGTTGGCTCTCTGGATCTCTCCCAGGCTGGTCTTCACTCTCCTGCTACACTAAAAACCCAATGAAAGTGTTCTATTAGGATTTGTCTTTCTGTGTTGTTTGAAGTGATACAAAATTGCATAAAGACTTGTATTTGTTTTCAACACAGAAACGTATTAAAACACACATTTGATGAATGACATCATTAAATTACTAACACCGAAGCAGTCCGCAAGCTACTGCTGAAGATACTGGAGGTGGAGTTATATTCAAAATATGCTAATTTATAACACTGAGCAATGTAAATTAAGAATTTCTTTATTACTGAATTCCTTATTTGAACACAAATTAACTGTAATGCAACGAGGAACAGTGGTCAGGCACGACCAGATGTTCCTGTCAGGCTAAACTCAGGGTACAATATCCCTCGTCAATGCTGTCGTCACTGCTGACATCATCTCCCTACTAGTGACTTCTGTTATCAAGATGGCGCTGCGGCCAGGATCTGGGGGAGGCAGCAGGTATTTTAGCCTTTTAAAATAGACTCTGTTGGCAAAAATTAATTTCTTTAAGAAGCATTCACATCTGACTGCGGCGCAGCCTCGTATTAACCGCCCAGAGACGCCTGAAAAATTGTGGTAGCAGATGGTTTTGTTGTCGAGACAGAGTGATGAGACGAGATGGCTGGTTGTCAGGTGTCACAGCTAACGTTAGCTGTTTGCTTCTCCCTGGCCATGGTCAGTAAGGGAACCAAAATAACGCCACAATGTTCAAACTTTTACACGATACATTTAATGTCTTCTTTATATGTTGTTGTTGTGTGTTGTTTACGCGATTCAGTGACATGACGCGATATATATCGAGGAAATACACATTAATCTCTTGTAGCATTGTTAGACACAAAGCTAGCAACTACAGGTATGTGGATAGGCCTGCGGATTCTTGTTGGCAGTTTTTCTTTAATTTTTATTTCACCTGTTAGGGAGATAAAGACTTCCATTATGGTATGTGATCAGTATTTGAACATGACTAAGCGGATGAGGGTCGAATATGTGTCGGAAAGCTGCTTTATCAGTTCAACTTTTCTCTTGTTACAGGGCAACTGGAGAGCCTTGGGCACGTCAAAGCTCCTCTTCAGGAGACTGCTCTTCATTATATTTGATAAATTACCCTTTTTCTGAATCACATAACGAGCCCTGTCACACATTTGAACCCCCAGGTAGTTGTAAATGTGTTGGGGATATTGAGGTTCCTTATCAAAGTGGTGTGATAATGGTTTGTAGAGGAGATGAAAAAGCCAGTCTCATGATTTTTTCATAAGAAACTGGAGCGGCTTAAATAATAAATATGCCCTGGTTACAAGCATCTCGACTTGTCAGGTGATACTGATCCAACAGGTGAAACCAAAAACGCAAGAGTGAATAGGAACGTGGGCAGAAGAGAGAGAGAGAAAAAGTATCATTAACAAAAGATCATAATCATATTGCCCCCCCCCCCCTGTCATTTAGTAGAGTGACCTTTATCGGACAAGTTGTTGTGGTGGTGCCAAAGCTTTTGATTTTCGAAATCTGAAACATTACAAAAATATTACTTTTATACATATTTAAGTATTTGTAGCCAATCTGTCAGTTTTTAAGAAAGTTTATGTTTGTTTTGTTATATTTCTGCCACTGTAATGCAGCTTTTCAGAGTTACAGACCTTTAGAGTAAATGTGTCAATAAATTGAATATGTAGTCAAACCTTTAGTGGCTCTATTTCCTCCTGACAAGCATCTGAATTGCATGGAATCAGTCCTGTCATGTGATGGAGGCTCTATGCTGATTCCCTTTCTGTAATAGGCCATATGATTGCAACACATGTCAAACAATAAATGCATTTTCTCTTTGTTCTGCTATCAAATACCATTAGGGAGAAATTATTCATTCATTGAGAGTATTTTAACCTTAAAGGGGATTTCAAATCCAAGCCAAAAACTGTTTTTGTGTCAACCATGATGACTTTGACTGAAGCCCTGCTTCCTGACCCCAAACCTTCAAAACAGTGTGATGCTAGCTGTTGTGTGATTACAGGCCTTTTTATGAGCTGCCTGGTGTCCACAGCTGCTGTGGCTGCTTATCCCCTCCCATGTTAATCTGCTGAGCCATGAGCTGTTATTTCCTGAAGGATGGTGGGCAGCAGTACCATGGTGCTCCTATAAAAGCTTTTTAAGCTGCAAATCTTACAGGGAGCAGATGTGAGACTGAAGTCAAGCATCATCACTGACGTTAACACTGGTTATTTTACATCATCATTCTGTGAGGGGCAACCTTGGCCTCCTCCATGTAGGTTTACTGTTTTTAGATTATGAGTTAGCAGAATAAATTCAAGCATATTAACTTCCATTCATTTTTTCCCCTGACATCTTCTATCAGAAAATTTACTTAATTTTACTTTAATTCACTTTGCTTTTGGTTTGGTTTTGCTGTCTAATATCTCCAATGGGAAATGTCTAAATCATTAGCAAGTAAATACTCATTAGCTTGTCACAAGTGAAATATAATGCAATTTTTGTCCCCCCCCCCCCTTACATGATTTATTCCATGAATAATGTGTTTGTAAATTTTATGTATATATATATATATATATATATAAGACAACCAGCAGTTTGTAGTTATGCAGACCAAGCAAAAATGAGACTGGGTTTCCTCCTAGTGGCCAAAGAGTGAATGTTAAACAGTTGTCTCAGGGCAGCCACTGACATTGGGATTCTGCATTCATTAGTTTTATTGTATTTCAAGCAAATGAGAAGCCACAGCTGCTGTTTCCACATCTGTTATTCTCACCTTAACTTATTCATTTGTCAGCCTTGTGTATCCAGTCTGTGGCAATGAATTAATTATATTTGCATTTTGGTTTTATATATATATATATATTACTCAGTGCCTATTTTCATTGTCTGTCAATGCCAGTTTTATTACCTACCTCTAATTCTAAGTCATCACTAATTTGCATGCAGCATTAGTATTATGAATGATAAATGTTTTGATGCATTGTGTTGTGCCTTTGTTTTCCAACTTAAATACAATACAGATGCCACTGAAATATAGAAGAAATAAAGATAATAAAAATGACCTCAGGTAATCAGCTATGAATTCTCATTGGTGTGCATTTTTAAGATGAGAAAATGAAGTTAATCTGTACCAAATGTAATTAATTATCAAGGTAAGGCTCATACATTTGTTTGTTTTGGGATTTTTAACCACAGTTACTTCATTCTAAATATGCCATTTATTTCTGAGTCATAGCTGGAATTAATTGTTGGAAAATCTGCTGACTGTTTGGTCGTTTCTGCTTTATGTGTCACACTTCCACCTTCTGGGGAGACAGTGACTAAATTTCTCATGCTCACTGTGTTCATCCAGCCCAAAACATTTAAGAGGCTCAAGAAATGTTAAGAATTATATGAAGGTATCTTGGTTTGATTGGAGATATGCCAAGTCGCCCCACCCTTGAAGACATGGTGATGACATAAATGAATCATAGCCTATAGTAATAATTATGTATTTATTTGTATAGCCCACCACCTTTCACAAATATGGAATCACAAAGTACTTCACAGAACAATACAAATAAAACTACACAAATACAGAAGAAATCGTGAAAAGATTGTATACATATTACATAAATTATATAGATAATTATCTTCCTATTTACTTATCACTTATAACCAGATGGTTGGATGCAGTAGCCTCAGTAGTCTAGTAGTAGCCTCAGTTATTGTAGGCAACGTTTGCAAGGTAGTCAGGCAGAATAAATAATAAAGTTTTTAATGCTGACGTGTTCACTGATTCATCCTTATTTATTACTTTATACCTTCCCTGTCAAACCTTTTTACAGATTAGTATACCTTTACGGTTTCCATCAAGTTAAGTTTCGTTTCTCTGGTCTCACGGACTGTGTGGACGTGTCTGTTTAATCTTCCGGGTTACACCGTCTCAGCGCTTCACTCAGTGTTATTAAAAGCAGCAACTAGACACCGCCCATTTGGACTGTCCAGAAATAAAAAGCGTTCATCACTCTGACTGGGTTTCATTTACTAGCAATCATATGTTTGCTGATGCAGTTACATCCGTATTTAGAGAAATAACCTCACCGCTTTTAGAATATTTGGATCACATTGAGCTCGTTGTTGTTTTGTTTTTGTCACCATGGTTAAAATTAATGTGATTACACGTTGCCAAATAGGTCTCGACTTCTTTGAGTTTTTGAATGAGACTAATCGAGCCTCCATAAAGGAAAGAATTCAACTAAGAGACATTTACAATACTGAGTTCAGGGACAGGTGAGTTTGTAATCTATGGTAACCAATGGTATGTATGTTTTCTGATGCATCAGAAATTAAATCATTATTTTTTTAATGCAGGAACGGAGGAATCAGAGATCCAAACTTCGGCTCAGTCCTCTATGCTCTGAAAGTATCCAACAAAATAACAAGACGGGATGACATGATAACCTTCAAACCCACGGTATGCTCTACATTATTGCAATATTTTAGGATAAAAATTGAGGATATTTTGCTTTCGGATTACATTTATGGAAAACGTTAAAGGTTCACGCTACAGTGATATATCTAGGCTATCATGGAAGTAAGGCAATTAAGTAGAAGCACGCAATGTTTATTTTTTTCATCTTGAAACAAAAGCCAACAACAGTGGTGGGTACCACAGCAAAAACTGTGGTCATTAGAAAACACGGTCAAGCAAGCCGCACTTTACTCGCGGGGTAAATTTGTGTGCGCGTATGTATTGTGTATTACGGTAAACGTATTTTAGGTTATCTGCGATCTGCAAAACAAGAAAAAGAATGGAATTTACTCTTCAAATACTTTGTGACAAACTGTATGTCCAGTGACTTTGTGAGAAAATATTTGATGTCAAAAATAGTCATTTTCTGAAGTATTAATATTGTCCTGACGTTTTAAATTTCGGATGTTAAGGGAGGAAACAGTCATTTTAAATGTGGTAAATGCGCCAAGTTCAATACGGTTTTATAACAGATTCCAAATAAATATTACTCCAAAATTCGGCAGTAGATCTGCACGTCCTTGGGCCTGGTGGTAGATGGGGTCATTGTGAACAACATTCAAGTCCAAGTATCTTGTGTCTTTTGATAGTAAAGCAGTAAAAGTCATTTTAATCTGTTTAGCATAAACTAGACTTTTTCTACCCCTTAATATCTGAAATTTCAAACATCAGGACAATAGTAATACTTCAAAAATTACTTTTATTGACGTCAAATATTTTCGCATAAAGTTACTGGACATATAGTTTGTCACCACGACAAAGTATTTGATGAATAAATTCCCTTATTTCCTTGTTTTACACATTCCAGATAACCTAAAATACGTTTACCGTAATGCACAATAAACATGTGCACACACATTTACCCCGCGAGTAAAGTGCGGCTGGCTTGACCGTGTGTTTTCTAATGTAGGCTCACTTGACCGCAGTCAGCATAAAATGTCAATGTCTCAATAACGTGTCATGTGCCCTTGAGCATCACCTATAGCTTCAACATGACATTTCATGCCGTTGACAAGTCTAGTTGAGGTTCTGGGGTGCAGAGTTAAGAGCCTCTGCACAGCGACTCAGCTGATCCCTAAAGTTTAAATGGGATTCAGGTCTGGACAAAGTGCAGGCCACCTCATTCAAGGTACCACAGACTCCAGCAGGTAGTATGGCCCTGTTACTGTACCGTTCAGCAAGTGTAGGGCAGTTTGGTATTGACCATATGCACCTGCCCACACTGTAACACCACCACCACCAAAGGCTGGTCTGGTGACGACAGTGGCTGATGATTAGCGCTCTCCTTGATGTCTCCATCAACTCCATCAAGACATCCTTTCTCTCAGTGTTAATTGACTTTTCATCAGAGAACAGCACTGAGGCCGACCGGAGCCTCATCCAGTGTAAATGCTCCCTTAGCCATGCAAGATGATGCCTGTGCCTAGTGGTGTGTTCAGGTGTCCTTTCAGATCGGACGTAGACCGTCATTCAGTCCAGTTAGTTTCCATGCTAGACAGGTTCTAAGAAATGTTTCAGGATTAAGGTTATCTGGTAAAAAATAGTTTAACTAATCTTCCCTTGGGCCACAACATTTTGTTTTTTTAATGATGAAAATAAAACACAGCAGCTTTTTTTTGCGGTTTAACAGATTCCTAGGTTAGGGAGTTGTTGAATTTGCAACTATCAACACAAATTCAGCCAAAGAAAAAATATTTAATGAATAAATCAAGTCCTGGTAAAATGATAAATCTGGGATGGCTTCATTTGTTACTGTAAATCCTCCCCCCCCCTTAAATCGAATTGAAAGTTGCAATCGCAACATCACAACTTCCTGGAGGGACTGAATCTACCAACAACAACTGTGTTGAGAATGAGAATATTTACTCTGAGCCCACGTGACTTGTTATCATTACAAATATAGACTTGGGGCATTTCCTTGAAAATGAA
The DNA here is from genome assembly GCA_037177055.1 of Atherinosoma microstoma. Classification (NCBI taxonomy): domain Eukaryota; kingdom Metazoa; phylum Chordata; class Actinopteri; order Atheriniformes; family Atherinidae; genus Atherinosoma; species Atherinosoma microstoma. Next base: position 13,154,265 of record JBBBVU010000014.1, read on the forward strand.
ACTCACGGTTGAAATAGAGAAAGGAGGAATAATTAAAAAGTTATGTATGTATGCATATATGTTGTAGTAAACTAGTGATTAACTGCAGATTTTTTTATTCCTCTTCTAATTATACAATAACAGGATACTATTCATGTTTTTAATCCTCCTATAAGCAGCTTTGCACCTGGAGTTATAGAATAAGGTAATTTAGTTACTTCTTATATATACTCACCTGACTTTACACACCGTCTCTCTTATACCACTTGTGACAGCCTCACCTTCATCTAGGAACAAACAAACTATAAACAGGAGTAAATTGCCTTCAGTGCTCTAGCACCGTTTCCAGCTTGTCTAGTTTATCCAGATCAGTTATTGAGAGGTTGCTACTTGTCGAATTATAAGGACTTCTCTGCTGGAAACTATCCATCCGTCTGTCTTTAGAGGAGGAGCTGGACTCTCTGAATCAGAGTGTCCTTGCTCAGCAGCTGGTGTTTTAACTCATCAACAGTAAATAAAAAACATTACCATGGTTTTGTCTAGAGAAAAATCTTGCAGAGCTCCTAAGCTAAAGCGTTCATGTGAAAGATCCATTCTGTTTCCCTTTCTACTTCAGAAACCACATTATCACTTCCTGAAACTATGTAGATGGTGCGTTAATTGGGCATAATATAGTGAATACTCATCATCATGAGGTTGATGGTTTTGGGAGTCAAATGAAACCTGAATCAAATGAATCTACACAGGTCAGAAATCTATATCTGGACCAGTGGCAGACTCCCAGGAGCCGACAGTCGCAGCCTGTCCAAAATGGAGCGGCTAGCCCTGAGACCATACGGGCCTTCAGCTCTGCAGATGAGGCAGAGACGGGAGTGAGAGCTCGGAGAAAGCTGGCGAGTCTTCTGATCAACAAACTCAAGGTGGACAGGTAACGGCAGACTGCTTTACTGGGACCACATCTGTTACTGCCTCTGTTATCCTGTCCTCTGTTATCTACTGTTATCCTTTTAAATGGTCAGACACATACAAGGTAGATTTTTATTTCTCTCAAAAAAGGAATGGTCATTGAAATACTTTTGAGCATGAATCCTGTTTAATGAACAATCTGAATCATAACCTTTGCTCTTTTTGCACACAGAGCTCAATTTATCTCTGACAAACATGGGATCAGTATCACCTGCGACCATCCGTTTGAGAACGGAAAACTTGGCCTGTGTGTGGAAAACACATACGAGGTATTTATGCAAAGATTTCATTATCCTATTCTGATGGTCATTTGTCAGAAATGATAAAATGTAGAACCCTTTTTTTGTTTTTACAGTATTGTGTTAAACTTAGCGTGACAAACACAGGGACGCAACCAGTGTATTTCACTTACTACACTCCGCTGCACTGGCTCAAATGTCTGAGCATGATTGATGAGCACAGAGTGACCAAACTGAAGCCTCTGCAAATAAAAGCAGGTAATGCAAATATCAGATGAAAGATCATTTTCATTTGAATTGATGAATTTAAGATGGACTAACGGATACAACCAACCAATGTCAACACATTTTACTGCTTCTGTTCTGTTTGCAGGTGACAGATATGAAATCCAGATTTATTTCCGCTGCGATTCGGTTGGTTTCTATCCTGCTACACTGGCCTTCGAATTCAAACCTGACTTACAGCCCTCGTCTACCGCGTTCCACATTGTGCGCTTCATCGAGGCTCATGTCATAACTTCCTTAGGACAGGAGCTGGCACCTGTAGCCCCCTACAAGCCGCGCTCCCTTCGTGCCTGGACCGCCGGACCTGAATGCCAGATTGTGGACGGACAGCGACCTGAAGGGTGCCGTCATTAACTTAGCACTAATGTGTCATATGTTTTCCACTGAGATATCCAACCTTGTCCATTTTGTCTACCTTGACAGGTTTTCAGTGTTGCAGCTAGAGCATGTGGTTGAGTTAAAACCGTATCGAATACCACCATACATGAACCAGCTCATCGAGGTGCTGAAGCAGTCTCCTCTCCTCTCTGACAGAAGGTAAATCCTCCTCAGCTGATGGGTGAGAAAAGAAAGCTGCTTTTGTGACTTCATCACTGATGTGTGGCATTCTGGGTCCACTCGGTCTCTGTAGAAGAGCCGTGCTGCAGAGTCCCCTGTGTTGGGAGAACTACACCGAGAAGTTTCAGCTGCTGCTGTATCTGGAGGAACTCCAGATGGAGGTGGACATCAGGAGATACAACATCCCCAACGATGACAAAGAATTTGCGGTCCTGAAGAGAGACCCAAGCAATAAGAAGCTTCTTGTTCTGGAGGTAAATCTTTCAATCTACTTTTTATCTGTAGCTTCTGGAGTAAAGCACACTACAGGACAAAGTATGATAGAAATATAACAGCTGTAGTGTTAAAGTCATCAGAATATGGCTGCAAAGTGCTCCAAAGTCAATTCACTTATTTTTAGAATATCAAGGTCAGATCTTCTTCCTGAAATTCAAACCTCAGACTAAAGGAAAGGAAGCATTAGTTTTTCTTAATAACACACTGCATCCCAATAACCATGCTGACTGATTTCAGTTTTGTAGGAAAAGAGTTAAGAATGGTGAAAACTGAGACTAATGTGGAAAAATGCTTGCTTAACGTGATATTTACCTGTTTTGAAGAAGGCTTGATGCACATTAGGTGGCATAGCAGCACTTTTCTATATTGCACATGACCTGGAAAAAGATTAAAATGTTGCGACACACCAGCTGTTTCTGGTCTAGGCTGGCACACAGTAAACTCACATGACTGACCTGCGTCTTCTCAAATATCTTACGTTATCCCAACTATTCATTCGTTCATTCATTTTCTGTACCGCTTAATCCAATACAGGGTCGCAGGACTATTCCAACAGATGAAAGTAATTCCCATTCCTCTCCATTTTCCTTTTATGAATGCTAAACAAAGTGTTTTTGTCCTCTTTGAGTTATTTTTACAAAGTACTGTTAATAATAAATTTTGTTTTTTATCTTTATGGTGCTATATGTATATATGTACAGTACATATTTATTTTACACCATTTTAGCCTCATAATCTGACAACTGTGGCTGTCCTGAAAAAACGTCTGTTTGTTGACTGTGCTTGAAAGGATTGAGCTTCTACATCAGTTTCACATAAAACAAACGAACAAACAAAAAAAAAGAATAATAAAACAGGCAGACCAAAAATAATGAAAAAAAATTATTTGGAGTTTTAAGGTTTAAAGGTCAGCAAAGACTTGCTTTGTTAGTGGGGAAAACTGACTAATGCCATGACTTCTCTTCTTTGTGCACCTTACAAGGTACCTGGTGTGTCTGAGAACCGTCCATCTGTTCTCCGGGGAGATGCTCTCCTGGTGTACCCACAAGGAGAAACGGGAGTAAAGTACCGCGGCTATGTTCACAGCGTGCAGCTGGACAGTGTCAAGCTGGGCTTCGCCTCTGAGTAAGATCAACACACAACACTAACATGCACTAACAAAGGATTAATACTATTCATTTCACATTCATACTGTCCCAATTTTATTGCAGATTACTGGATCGCTTTATGGAGGGGATGAAGTTCAACGTTGAGTTCACCATCAACCGTCTGACAGTGCGACTTCAGCACCGAGCGGCAGAACTGGCTGTTAACTATGGACTGAGCAGTGTGCTGTTTCCTGCTGCTCCTCCTTCCTCATGTCATCCGCCTGAGCTTCCCAATCTCAGGTTTGATACAGTAGCAGACTAACTGTGTCTTGACATGCAATACTTATACCTGTAGTCTCTTCCTCTACACGTTTAAAATGTTGTGAAAATAATGCAGCTTTAGAGACGTTTTACTGTATGAAATATAGAAGCACAGCAAGATGAGGATCCTTGTTACAATAAGCACAAATACTGCTCGCCTTAAAGATGTTTGTCGTTAACTTTAATCAGAACTAGATGAGCAAAATATTGATGTCATATTGGGAGCACTTTGAAGAGGTTACCCCTGGAAGAATTTACAATGCTGGTTCAAACCAGATGTTTAGATCTCTTGTTAAATATGCCTCTTCTATGATTCAACTAAAATATCAAACTTTGATGTTCTTATTTCTTTCTGTCAATAGGCTGTTTGACCCAAAGCTGGAAAGAAACCCAGAGCAGTATCATGCTGTGCAACATATCGTGGCTGGCTCGTCCAAACCTGCTCCTTACCTTGTGTTTGGGCCACCTGGAACAGGTACTGCTAGTTCAATCATGCAGGCAGCACTACTAAACGATTTTTTCTCCATCAGTCTGCACTTAATTCTCGGTGATGGAAGAATTAAACAGGGTTTTGAAGGTAGTTCTGTCAATATATTCAAAAATAAATCTGAAATATCTCATTTACATAAACAGTCATACCCTTGTGTAACTGGTCTAAAATGGTTTTGAAGTCTATTTCTTTAGGCTTTTTGAAATAAAGTTTTTCTTTGGACATTGAAAATAGACAATGAACCAGCTGTCTCTCTATAGATGGTTCATCAGGTTTAGATCCATACTCTGCCTAGTCCTTCGTTTCTCTGGTTCACTGTCTTGAAAAGCTTCCTCCCAGCCTGAGATCCTATTGGTTTATTGGTTTAACAAGACTTCACCATTTCATCCAGTCAGATGGCTGCGAAAGTCTTTAAACTAAAAGGAATGAGAACCTCATCTGAAAATATTCTGCTTATTTAAACATCCTGTTTCAGTACCATCCAAGTCAAAATCCAAACATCCCTTTTGATCGTTGTTCACCTGTCAGCATACAAAGCAGAAGTGTTCATTCACTGGTCTCCTTCACACAAGCATTTCTTATATTTTAGTGTAATTTCTTTAAAACCATGAGTCTCGTATCTGGAGAATATTCAAATTCCAATTCCCTGCAGGCTTTTATATGTATTTTATTGATGGTGATGTGCTGCTTGGATTTCTCTTTTATAATGTTGTCTCATCTCCACAAAGGAATTACTGGTTCCATTTATGGCCACAGGGTTTCTGGCTAACTGTCAGATGCCCATTATCTGGCCGGTCAGCCATTTTTAGACAGTCTTTCACTGTTGCTGGACTTCTAATATTCTAATGATGCCGGCCAATAAATTCAATTTGGCAAAAGTGGGCCATTGTCAACTTGTTAAAGCATTTCAAGAACCACTGATGGATATCAGAAGCATCGGGACCCGTAACAGCATTTCACAGGGTCTAAAAACTTATGCAAAAAGGGATTTAACATTTGTCTTTATTCTTAATGAGTTTACAAAATATATCGATGATCTGTGTAGATTCAAGGAGAAAACAAAGAAAAGAGTCGTAAACATGAAAATAGAAAACTTGACTTTTTCTCAGAACTGTGCCCCTTCCTCTGTCCTGTGGGTCCACATACATGGCAGCTTCCTTATTTATGCCACCATTTTTATCACAGTGTCTCTGAATGGACAAACATCTCTGTGTGAAGTGAGAATCCTCTGGTTAGAAACTGCAGTACCGGCTTTGCTAAAGCATCGCTTGGTATAAGTAATACGGCACATAGAAGATGACAGTTACACGTATATAATTCTGAAGTAGTTACCTATAGTGCAGTCATTGCTGCAACCAAGGCCACTGGATCCACTCACAGATGGAAACATGCTTGTCTGGAAAAACCGTTTCCATTTCTTACACATTGTACTTTTTAACCTGATGTTTGCTGGTCTGTTCAGGCAAAACTGTGACTTTGGTGGAGGCCATCAAGCAGATTGAGAAGACCCAGGCCTCCTGCCACATTCTGGCCTGTGCTCCATCTAACAGCGCTGCTGATCTCCTGTGCACCAAGATTCTGGAGCATGTGGATGACTATAAAGTGTACCGCATGTACGCCAGCAGCCGGGATCCAAAATTTGTCCCGGATCGCCTAAAGGTCAGTGGTTGGTCCTCTTGATGTTTCAGTTCATAAACATTTTTCCAGTAAAATGAACTTCCACCCCATTCATTTATGTTCTGCAACTGTTAATCACACATTGTGTTGGTCATAGTGGAATCGTCACCATTATTTACTTTTTTTTCTGATTTCATGTCCATGGACATTGTGATGATTCACAGGCATGCTCTAACCTGGTAGGGGAGTGCTATGTTTTTCCTCCTAAAGATAAACTGATGGAGTATAAGATCATGGTCACCACCCTATTAACGGCTGGAAGGTAGTGAATAACTTGCACTGCTGTTTCTTCGTCTGCATGACACTTGTTCTTTTTACTGCATATTTCTGTTTATACTTTCCAAAAACGTGAACTTGGATGAGAATTTGCTATAGTTTGTTTGATCTTTGCAGGTTAGTCTCAGGAGGCATCCCTGATGGACATTTCACTCATATATTTCTGGACGAGGCCGGACACGCTGTGGAGACTGAATCTTTAGTCCCATTGGCTGGTAAGGAGAACAAGCAGCATGCGTTCTGATAGCCCCGAACTTCTATGCAAGTATTGTTTTTTATGTTTTCTTTGCGGTACACAGGACTGCTCGATTCAGAGTCTGGTCAGCTTGTTGTAGCTGGAGACCCCAAGCAGCTGGGACCCATTCTCAGGTCTCCTTTTGCACTGAAATACGGGATGGGTAAGAACAGACGCACTCCTTCAGTCACGTTGCTCTAGGGATATATTATCTGTAGTTTGGATAAATGAAGATTTGAATGATTAACTGACAAACATTGTCTTGCATAGCTTGTCTCTATATTTGTTTGGTTAAAAGCTGGATTGTCTGCAGGTGTGTCCCTCTTGGAGCGCTTGATGAATAATTTCCCTCTGTACCAGAAGTACGAGGGGGATTTCAACAGCAGCTTTGTCACCAAACTGCTCCGCAACTACAGGTGCGCCAGCAGAAAGAGTTTTAGTCCACTGATTAATGGAAAACATGCACTTGATATTTCACAAAGCACCTTCTAATATTTGTATTTTTAGGTCTCATCCTGCCATTCTGAAGATTCCCAATGAGCTCTTCTATGATGAAGAGCTGCAGCCGTGCGCAGAAGAATATTCACGCAACTTCTACTGCACATGGGAACACCTTCCAAAAATGGTATTGATTCTCCTGTGTGCATACATGTACTGCAGAGTCAATCCACAAACAGTTCAGTTAGAAATCAAAGAGTCAGAAGTCTGTCTGTACCTCAAGTCTAATTATGCTCGTTAGTTATGCCATTATGTGATGGATGATGGCAAAGAAGAAATGCATTCTGGTTAGAAAATGTGTATGTGCAGCGGAAGGTTGTTATCTCACTGGCAATCTCACACATTTGATCACAGAGCATAACAAAGTTGTGTTGAGCTTGCTTTGTTGTAAAATTCATCCATATTTCTCAGGACTTCCCAGTGATCTTCAACGGGGTGACTGGTGTTGATGAACGTGAGGCCAGCAGTCCGTCATTCTTCAATGTTGCAGAGGTGGAGGTGCTCATGAGTTATGTGAGGAAACTGCTGCAGTCTGGAGGCAGGAATGGCCAGCCTACAATTAAACCAGGAGACATAGGCATCATCGCCCCCTACAGGAAGCAGGTAGGAATTACATTACGGAGACATACTGAGTTTAAATAATTTATTTTTTCATGGTCACAGATTGCTTTGGGTGTAGATTAAATGGCGCAGCTGCTTTATCTGTTTATGTTACAAAGGTGCAGAAAATCCGTAAAGCCCTGGAAAAGGTTGGGAAAGAATTCAAATCCAAGAACATGACGAATCTGAAGGTAACTTGATATTTCCCACTTCAAAAATATAAAATATAGAGTAACTGATGCATTTTCAATGTAAATACTTGTGTGTCAGGTTGGTTCAGTGGAGGAGTTCCAAGGCCAAGAGAGGAGAGTGATCATGGTCTCTACAGTTCGGAGCACCTCAGATTATGTAGAGATAGACAAAAAATTCAACCTGGGTTTTGTCAAGAATGAGAAGGTAGACGACACAAATGCAAAAACATGCACTGCATGTCTGCACATCATCCTAACACTCTTTTATTGTTCAGAGATTCAATGTGGCTGTGACTCGAGCCAAAGCCCTGCTGATTGTGGTGGGAAACCCCAGAGTGCTGAACACAGATACTACCTGGGCTCGGTGTGTGCCACATGCATGCTCTGTTTTCAGCTTGCATACATTCATTCTTTTTATAAACATTAATTTAAGGAGCCAGTCTATTAGTATCTTTTTTTCCCTCTTTCCTGAACCATATTAGCTTCATCCAGTATTGCAGAGATGAAGGAGGTCACATTAACTTAAGCCAGCCCGAGGAAGAAGCAGAAATGATAACCAGACTCGCTGCCCTCTACATCAACATTGAGGTTCAAGGTAATAAAACATTATTTTGCTGTTAAAAATAAATAGTTTTCATATTATCTTATTTTCCTGTTTTTTTCTTTTCTCCAGAGGAAACTGCTGAGAGTGGTGTTCAACAGCTCCTGGACCCTGAGTGGAGGAGTGATATGTGAACAGCAGAGCCCAGACATCCATTGTTGGAAGTTCATTGTGATTTATTGGCGAGTGCATTATCTCACCGGATATTTATTCTCCAGTAAGGGCTCATTTGCACTTTTTTATATTACAGATAATGAAATGCAGCAAACACTTGTGTAAGTTAGGAACTTACCAAAGACCTAGAAAGTTGTTTTTTTAAGAATTAAGTATCAAACACACATGTTGACTTGAATGTCTATTATAGAATTGTCAATTTCAGCTGTCATCTCAGGATTGTCATTTTAGTTTATGGCTCAGTCGCCCCTGCTCTTTTATAACTGAGAAGTTAAATGATAGTGGAATAAACTCTTTAGCAACAAATGAAGCATCCAAACTCTTTGAATCACTGTTAATACATCTGATGCTTTAATATTCAGCAAATGAAAATTAATTTTCAGGGCTGCTTCTGAACTAGATGGGATTTTATACATTTAAAAAGTCTTATATAAAATGTACTGTGGAAGAGTAATAAATGCCTAAAATGTGTAATCTGGTGTATTTCAATTTTAAGTGGGTCCTGTTTTGACATTGATACAACCAGTGCAGCAAAAAACAAATTTACACCCTGTGATTTATTTCATTTTAATGCAGTAAAAACATTTGAGACTTTAAACACCGATTCTGCAAGACAAATGTAGCTAAGATAATTTTGTATTTAAAAAATACTTTAACACGTTTGTCTCATCCAGACATTCAACACCTTCCACTCTGTTTGCAAAGAGTTTCTCTTCAACTGAGGCACTGTCCAGATAATAGTCCAGGCCAACTACATTCTGATCTCTTTGGATCTGAATGTACCAAATGGAAACAAATACTTAACGTACGCTTGTGATGATGGGAGGATCAATTTAGGAAGCATTACACCAACACACTGGGTATCTTTAGAGGTGTTCACAGGTAAACTTGATATGAATGCATCAGAATATATGCATGTCAACCATTTGGTGGAAAGTGATACCAAAGTAGTTTTTGCTTTGAATTGCCCTCCGTTTCCACCATTTTTTTCATTAAGCACCAAGAAAGACCCATTTTCTAGTGGTCAATTAAAATAGTCTTGGTGATGGAAAGTGAGGAGATGGCATTTGGTTTGACATTTCACTCGCCACTCTGGCCGTCAGTTGTTTTATTAAAACTTTTACACAGAGAATAAACAGATTTCATATCAAAAGGGCAGTATACAGAATGCTATGAAATCTAGAGCAGTGGTGTGTGATGACTAAATACTGAATCTGAAACTACAGAAATGAGACAGGACTAGCAGAGGGGAAGTGTTGGTAATGTCTGTCAGAGACAGAATGGGTGCGTTTGCCAGAGCTGTCCATAACAATAGTCCACTGTCTCCAGTGCCAGTTTAAACCATCGCCATAGAGGAGAAAGCTCAAGTTTTAGTCCAAGGCCTCTTCTTACAAACACTCACTGCTGCTTCAGATTACTACGTAGACTTCAGTGGATTCATGAAGTGTGAATAGGATGTAAATTTAGTCCTCTTCAGGTAGGAAAATTAAGTAATACAGTTTTGCTGATGCAGCACTTGGTGAAATACAACTTTTAGCGTTTAAAATGAATAATGGCTCAACACATGAAAGGAGACAGAGGTGCATGTGGGTTAAGAAGCAGGAAAGCAGTGAATCTGTCTCTGACCCCTATGGCCGAAAGAAGAGATGGTCAGTGGGCGTGTAGGCCACAAACCCCTCTGTAAACAAAAATCGTGACACAGAGGCAGATTTGACATCTGTATATGCACATATAAATACAAACATACATTCAAACATATAGAAGGAAAAAGCCAATCCTTCACACAGACTGGTGTGCTGGAGTGAGAAACAAAACAGGAATTTAGCAATTACTGTGTCATTGAGAAAACTTTTTTTTAAAAAGTAAGTACAGTCCATGGAAGCCACTGATTTATGGTTTCTCAAAAGTTTGTTCTGTGTGTACGGGAGAGTCCTCCCTCAGGTGCTGATTGGCCAACACACTCTGCCCCCTCACAGCAGCTGGCAGCCGCCCCTCTTCTTGCGTTTGCGGACCTGCAGTGCTGCTCTGGTGGCCATCTCAAACACATCCCTCACACCATCCTTGGTCTTGGCGGAACACTCCAGATAGCCAAAGGCACCAATGCGGTTGGCCATGTCTCTACCCTCCTCAGACTTCACTGGTTCCTGAGGGTTTCATACACACAGGGTTAAAATTTATTTGGAGTGTGTGGACATAAAAAAGGGACATTTAACAATTATGGGATCATTTGTTGCCAATGTTTTGACAACAAAAACACAGACCTGCTTCATTTTGGCCAACTCTCTGCGTGTGTGTTCATCATTCCTAAGGTCTTTCTTGTTGCCCACGAGGATGATCGGGACGTTTGGACAGAAGTGTTTCACTTCAGGTGTCCATTTCTCTGGAATGTTCTCTGAAAGAATTTAAAACAGGAATGTGAAATCACAGCTAGGTACATGCCAGACACCCTCCCCCTCTCTTTAACTTTACAGACAAACATCAAAATGTCATTAACCCCTGAATGATGTGCAGAAATTATTGACCAAAATCAGTTTTTCCCCATGGCAGTTGTGCCATGGAACACCACGTCAGATGTTGTCCATATTAGAATGCTGTGGGAGAAACCCCATGGCTAAAACTTCTTCAAACGATTATTAAAGGGACAAGAACACAGATCCAAATCTGTGACACATCATGTAATCACAAAATTGGACAGCATCTGGTAAGATTCTTTTTTTCAATTTGTCATTGTATTAAAACTTTACTGTGGAAATGGCTACATTTAAGAATTTAAAATCTATTAGAAATGAAATCGCACAGTTGTTCTTGGTGATTTGTTCAGTACAGTCTAAAGCTTTTTTTTTTTTTTTTTAAATCAACTTCAGAGTTACGACTTCCAATTTACTGAGCCAAAGTGCAGCAGCTGGGTTGGAGTCACATACGAGTAAGAGCAGGAGAGTTCAAAAGAAAATACACAGTATTTACAGACATGAAGAAAGACCACCTAAACCCTTTAAGACCCAATGCGTTTCCGGCGATGCAAAATGACACTTGTCATCCCATTCCTGGTACTTTAAGGGATAATGAGCATAAACTTCTCAGAAAGCAGATTAGCACTATATGGTGTCTGTGGTAGGAATAAACAGAACATTAGCTAAAATAGGTTTAAGTTAAGTTATATTAATCCCTATAGAGAAATGTGTTCTTTGATTTGAACCGATTTTTAGTATTAGGAGCAGTGAGGAGACATTATGCAGCGAACTGAGGGTAATTTCATCTATAGAAGGAGGCTTTGGTCAGGGGTGCTTTGACAGCAGAGTTAACATATTTCGATGGTGGGATAACCAGAGCTCCTGGACCAAACCTGCACAGGCAGAAGGAGAGCATGGAAATCCATAACAAAAAGGAGAAAGCAAGTAGTAGCTTTTTCACCCACTGAGCCCCAATGCTTTTAAAATATAACCCCCATTCACTGTGAACAATTTACAGCCTTACCTAAACTGTCGGGACTGTCTATGGAAAAGCACATGAGGATAACATCTGTGTCAGGGTAAGAGAGAGGTCGCAGTCGGTCATAGTCTTCCTGGCCAGCAGTATCCCACAGTGCCAACTCCACCTGAGAAAGAGGCAGAAAAAGGAAACCAGTGATGCAAGCAGAGCATAAATTCAGCTATGTTAGTAAGATTATGACACGTAAAAGATAATAGAAACAAAAAAAACAAACAAAAAAAGAGTATTGACTAGAGCAGAAGCAAAATCTTTCCACAGAGGAAGGGGAACAAAGCAATTCATTCCCTTACTATCAGCTCTAATAAGCAACTCCTCAGCAGTGGAGGATGTTCCCACAGGCTTTAGATTGTTTATCAAACTGGTGGCAGTCCCAGAGTGCCTGACCTGCTCTAGATAAAACAAATACCCAGCAAAAACCATTTGCATCTGCCCAGCAAGCGGAGTTGTTATTCAATTTAGGTACATAGAGGCTTAAGATTGTTAGTTCATATCAAAATTATGGACAAGTATACCAGTTTCTAACTAACTAACTAACTACAGTCTTTCAGTTTGAACTGTATCTTGAACTTTATCGGACTTCAGTAGCCTCATCATCACCATTACAGTCACAGCTGGAAAACGTGTCTGGCCTGTTGCTACTAGGAACACGGTACAAACAGCAATATCTTAGCAGTTTATCTGGACTTTTGACTCGTCACTGTACTCTTATCTCATCAAGTCCCTCTGTTGGCTCACAGACTATTTACCATAGCACTAAACCTAACTTGTTCTGACTTGTAATCTATCACAGAGGAAATCTTTAACACTCTATTGCTATTTAGACATCATCAGACCAAGACAACACCTAACAGAAGACAGGTTATTGAGATATTGACATTTTTTTTATGTTGTAGCATACCCAGTTGACAGCTTTTTGTTCAATAAATTGTATGAAATGGAGGAATTACCACTGCATTATTCTATTTAAATGCCATACATTCAAGATATAATACCAGAGTAGTGTGAACGTTTTATGTATTCTGCAAATTTCACTCGAAAGCTGAATATCCCTAACTTTTTGTGAGTAGTGTATATATAGGAGCTACATCTTTTTTTTTTTTTAAGTGGTTAAGCCACCACTAGGTGTCTCTTAGGAGTCAGCCTCCTGAGACTCTTCCTCCATCCCCCACACACCCATACAATTTTATATGACTGCAATAAAAGTTAGTTTAAAAGCAATCAAGTTTTGTTATGAGATATTAATTTTTTCAAAACGGCTATAGTTCATATGACACATCTAAGATATATGGTTTACAATCAGGTCAAACCTCAAAAAGCTGATCTTAGATTTTTCCAGCACAGGAACAGGAAATGGGATATTAGTCATGATGTACAAGGGGGGAATTTAACCCTAGTCAGGAAGGTGGCACAGATCTACTTCCTGTTGATGGCTCAAGGTCTGTTGCTTTGCAACAATGAAATGCCACAAAGGTTTGCTCACAACAAACACTTATCCCCATCAATCATAATGGCACGTGGTACACAACCAAGAGGGTCAAGAGCGCCATATAACACTGCCTGCTTCGGGGACTGTTAAGAACCTGAATTGTCATATTAAACTACATTGCAGTAAAAACATTGTGTGCTTAAAGAGCAACAGCTCTGC
>JBBBVU010000014.1:13197737-13213312 GCA_037177055.1 Atherinosoma microstoma
TGTGTGTGTGTGTGTGTGTGTGTGTGTGTGTGTGTGTGTGTGTGTGTGTGTGTGTGTGTGTGTGTGTGCATGTGTATGTGAAAAGGGGTCTTTGAGAGTGTGAATGAAATTAAGATAATAAAACAATGGGGGCCAGACCATGTGGGATGGCCGCTGTTGCTAAGGGAACAAAGAGGTACCAAAATTGCTGCTGTTGCCTGGAGGTGGAGCCAAGATAACTGCTGTTATCTCGTGGCCACTGAGGATATGGCCTTTTGCCTACTACAGCCCATGAGTTAGCATTTGTTAGCGATAACACATGGAGCACAGTAGAACAAAAGGGTCCATGTTTAGGCCTTCCTCGTTAGTATAGTGGTGAGTGTTGGAATTCAGAAGGTGCCAGGTTAGACAAAGAAGATGTTAGTTTAGCATGCGAAAGCAATTCTTAAATGTAACATAACTGGTCTAAACCTTATTAATTCAACAACACAAACTTAAATGATAAATCAATGAAACCATGAATAAACACAGTTGATCATGCTTAGCAAAGTTTTACTTAAGCTAATGCTGATATAAACTGTTAAAGCCCAGAATGTCTTTGTTACCACAGTCCTTTGGGAATGATGGTCTTTAGGAAGGAAGGAAGAAAGCTGAAAAGGGGTCCCTTTTCCAGCAATTTTGTCCAGTTGGGTTTCAGTGATGTTGAGAGGAATGCTTTAAGAAGAAGGAGGCTGGTCACTTCTTCTGCTGGAAAGGTTTGCTGGAGGCTAACCCAAACTGCTCAGTGGAGGGAATCTTTCCTTTGATGAGAAGATCCCAGTTTCTGCTGCTCCAGAACAGAACACAGAGAGATCAGCTGTTCCTGGCTGATCTGGAGGATGAGCAGTGGAGATATTATCAGGGTCTTCTGCTGACAGAGGCCTGCAGGCCTATTGTTCCATGGAGCCGGGGGATGGAGTTGTCCGGGACCAAGCAGAGGTTGTGACCGTTTGGCCTGGTCAGAGGCCTGGTCAGAGGCCTCCGTGGCTGAGGAGTGTGTGAGAGATCTCACCTCCTCAGAGGTTGAGTTGAAGGTCAAGACAAGGTCAAGTGACCGCAACAGAAGAAATATCAACACCTTTAGAAATAACCAGGTCCAGAATGTGACCTTGAGCGTAGGTTGGTTCTTCTACATGTTGCCACAAACCAAACATGTCCAACATAGAAGAAAATTCCTTGGCATTACAATCAAAATCAATCAAAATTTTTTTATAAAGCATGTTTAAAAAAAACAATGGTTGACCAAAGTGCTGTACATGATGAATATAAGACAGACATAAAACATTGGCACAACTCACTCTAATATACGTACAACCAACTCACGAGTTGAACGGAGAAAGGAGAAAAAATGGATCTTTAAATGAGATATAAAAGAAGACTGACGAAACCTGTGGATTTAAGTTGTTCCACAGTTTTGGTGCTGTGACTGAAAAGGCCTGATCCCCTCTGAGCTTCAATCTTGTCCTTCGAATAACCAAAAGCAATTGGTCAGCTGACCTCAAAATCTGTTAGGGTGAGTAAAAATGAAGCAAGTCTGAGAGATAGGCCGGGGCAAGGCCGTTAATACACTTATAAACAAATAAAAGAATTTTAAAATCAATTCTGTAGCAGACAAGAAGCCACTAAAGGCCAACCAGAACAGGTGTGATATATGCTTGCCTGTTTGAGTGGGCTAAGAGATGAGCAGCTGCATTTTGGATAAGCTGAAGGTGAGAAAGGGATGCCTGGCTGACCCCAAAAAACACTAGCAACAAAAGAAGTATAATAACCAAATGAAATCTCTTCACACAGGAGCAAATGTATAAATAAGGCAGCTTCTCCTCCTCCTTTCGTCCCAGTTCGACACTTTTTCATAAAACTAAAAAAATGGGGTGCTGTTTCTGTCAGAAAAAAATCATTAAAGCTGTAAGAAATGATAAAGTCATTAACTGACAGTGGCTTGTTGGACAGAGATGTAATATAAAGTAAAGCTGGCTTTATGAAGTTCACTCTGGTCTCTGTGGAATTCTGAGTTGTACATGGTACAGTTAATAGATTAGATTGATTCATCCCACAAGTGGACTGCTTTAAATTCCTTCTTTTTCCTAACTAGAGGAATCCTGCAGGGTCCCGCATTGTTCTCAGAACACCTGTCAGTAGCATGTCTACTACAGCACGGACCCTGAACGCACCATGGCATCTTATCTTTGTTTTGAACTCTGCTGCTGCTCCGTGAACCTCCTGCACATCCTCCTGTGCCCTGCTCTGCCAGGACAGATAATCTAAGAGGAGGATGTGGAGGGGGAGGGGGAGCCCTGTGTTTCTTGATAGATGGTGGTCTCTGGGCTCCGGGCTGGGATAGAGACATTCTTTGGAGACCTTGGGTGATGTGGAGTAGAGGGTCTGGTGAGGAGGGAGAGGTGGGGGGTTGTTTGCCTCTCTGCTGTGTCCTTCACTCTACATCAATGTTTGGGTTTGCCATCCCAACAGCATGACACAAATGTGCATCCAAATAATCTGCATCCAGTTTGATTTGGATGAAACTAGGCGGTGGGTAGCAGCTTTAGTTTTTGAAAATAATGATCCTGAGTGGGGATGACCTGGATCTTTTACATTTTAAAGCTTGTTTTTTTCTTCCCCAGATTTTGATTGTCTTGATTGCAGTCTATTTTTCCATAATCATAGTTTAAAGTAAGTTATATTTGGAGGCAAACACTGCAACCTACTAAGTCAGTTGAACCAATGGCGTTGAAAGCTACAAATCATGTGACGTTATTCAGCCAATCAGACGTAGATGTGCAAAGACCAGTTTATCTGAGGACCATTAGCTGCTCGAGAACAGCTGGTGGAAACGAGGTGGACGCATTGAAAAAAGCAAAATAACATGAACTAAAGAAGGAGCTTCTACGTGTGTAGGTAAGTATCAAAGTTGCTCGACAATGCTAGCTATGCTATTTATTTGATGTATGAGTCTAGCGACGTTTATTTTGTGTAAATGTTAGGTCTCGTTAACAACTCGTGCTAATATTGATCAGTTAATTATATTAATGTGAAGCTCAAGAGACCTGAATCTATTTCCTATTTCAATAACACTAACTGTTCGTCTCGAATTAATATCCCATCATTCACTTAACATAGTATTTGGAAGTTAAACGTGTGGTAATTTGCCAGCTGGCCAGCGTCAGTCATTAAGAGCTAAGCTAGCACTTGCAGTGTGCCAGTATAATAAACGTTACTGGTTAGTTTATTTAGTGTATATCATTAGTGTCACTATAATATGAATAATGGAAAAAGTAAAGTGTGCACACCAGAAACTGCCCCTAAAGGATTTTAACTGTGTAACGTTTCGAGGGTGTTCTTCAGGACTGCTTCATATCTGAAGAAGGGCAGATGCCCAAAACGTTACACAATTAAAATCCTGTAGGGGCAGTTTCTGGTGTGTGGACTTTACTTTTCCATTTATCACCTTTTTGGTCCAGCACCCAGTATTTTTCTTATGGGATGCGTGTGCTATTCTCACCTATTTTTGTATCATAATGTAAATAACCTGAGAGATGGATAGAGAGAGAGAGAGATAACAGAAGGAAATGAGATGATCTAAAAACATGGTTTTCTGTGGTTTACCTCAGTCAGACCACTGAAAGACTCAAGGCTGACGGAAAAACAAGGTGCTGCCTGTTCCGAAAACAAACTGCTGTTATCTTAATCTGGCTCCCCACATTATCAACTCTCATGGGAAGGAATGCACTGATGCTCAGTCCCCTCTCCTCCCCCCACTCCCATCCCACAGGCTCTGTGAATCCTTGGCTCAGCTCTACTCAAGGACGTCTCACTCCATCTAGACAAAGACTTGAAATGAACTTGGTAAAAGTTCACGGACTCCGTTCCATGAACTTCACTGCCTCTACTCTACCCCCCTCTACAGGTTCCAATTGTTGACGGAGGCGCCGATTGGCAGCGTCTGCTCCGGGTTGGGTTGGAAGCGGGTCCCACCCCCGCCCTCCACATGTTGCTTAATGTTGTGACTGTCTGAATATGTGCTTTCATGTACTGAGGGTTTTTCTGTGGTACTGGTGCAGTGTGCCGTCAGGGACAATGCAGGGATGCCTTTTTTTTCCCCCTCATCCTCCCTTTCCTCATGTCATCTTTTTCCTCTGCTAGGAGAGCCTGGCTGCTTTACGCGCCGTTATATGGCTGCTGCCTCAGTCTACCTGATCCTGTTGTTATGTCTATGTTGTTGTCTGTTCCTGGATGGGTTGTACTGTAAAAATTGAATTTCCCCTCGGGGATCAATAAAGTATATATCTATCTATCTATCTAGATTTCAGTAGTTGGGCTAATAAGTGATCAATTCATTTGATAACAAATAGACCTTGTTGTCTACATATAAGTTTTAATCAGCTTAGTATCATCTCTCATATCTGAATGTGCAGAGTTCTCCGGTGTCAGATCTCAGATCTTGTTTTTCTGCAGATCCCTCATCATCTTCTGTTTCTTTTTTTACCCCTTGCATTAAAAGAGAAGCAGACGAAAAGACAGTAAGGCTTCTCTTCCATCATAAAGGATTGAAGACGTCAGGTTAGTGACACCACATTTAATTATTTTTATTGTTTGTTATTGAATTCTTGTGTTTGTGTGGCAAAAAAAATTGGTGAAAATTTCATCCTCTGAACAAAAACACAAGACCCCTTATAGCTCACACAGGATCAGACATTTGAACTTGAACTCCAGGAATCTCATTCATGCTGTGATGGGCTGGTTTGGGATATTTGCTTTTTTGTAGGATGTCAAAATTAACTTTAAATGTACTACAACATTTATTTGTGAACTTCATTTTACTGTCTTTTTGTACTTATTGTACAACATGCTGTTCTCAACAAGGTGAATAACCACAAAAGAGTCCCATAAGGAGTCTGAACCATGAAACGTTCACTGGATATTCTGGTTCAATGAAAATTTTATCCAAACAGTCCACTTTATCACACAGTTGACATTCAGACATCATTGGACCAAGACGACACATAACACGAGTTATTGAAATGTGATTTTTAAATTTTGTGGTATACTCAGCTGTTGTCAGCTTTTGTTTCTATAGATTGTATGAAATGGAGGAATTACTACTGCATTATTCTACTGACATGTCCTACTTTCATAATATATTATAGTAGCGTGAATGTTTTATGGGTTCTGTACATTTCACCCAAAAGCTGAATATCTCAAACTTTTTGTGAGTAGTGTGTGTGTTGCAGGAGGCTCAATGAGCAAAATCCAATAGCATCCAGCAAGAAAGTTCTATCTGAATCTTTTTACATAATTCTTAGGAGAATGTAATAAGCTTATATTATAAGAGTCAAAAACAAATTTTGATTATCAAATTTAATGAGCTTCATATCATTGTGCCCTCATGGCAATTTCCATTATTTTTCTCCACAGATTCCCAGCTGAAGTTCAACATTCACTCTGACTTATTTCCTCAGGTAACACCTACCCTCTCATTCAGCCTCTTCCTGAAATAAAAGTGTCTTTTCACTTATTCTCTGGGCTTGTTTTATGTTGATGTTCGTGAAGTGGTTGTAGCAATCTCTGTGATAGCCACTGTTAGCTGGAATCACAGCAAGTTCCTGAAGTTAGAAGTTTAGAATTACGTTATAAAATGAATGAACAAAGTTAATTTCCATCATCAGTCTGTTGGCAAGTTTAAGCCATCCACATAAACAACTGTACACTGTAGTACAGGAGTGCCCAGGTCCAGTCCTCCAGAGCAACTATCCTGCAACTTTTAGATGCATCCCCTCTCCAACACATCTGAATCAGATGACTGGCTCGTTACCATGGAGACTTCTGTAGAGCTGAATGACTGCATATGAGGGAATTCAGCCATTTGATTCAGGTGTGTTGGAGAAGGTAAGTAAGGACTGCATCTAATATATTTTCACCCTTTAATCAAGCTTGATAATGAACTCTGTAGACCGATTTATTTTACCTCTTTCAAAGTGATTGGTGCTCAAATTCATTGTTATTTAAGCTCTGTGTCTGAGTATAAGGCGATGGCATGTCATTGGACAATAACTACAACTACGTCACACACATCGGACCCCAATAATAGCTGACGGCTCAGTTTACCGGAACCGGTGACTTGGAGAAAGTTGGTGATAAACAAAAAACTTGCACCCAGTCAGAGTGCCAACAATTTTTGTTTCATTTGTTGAAAAATGAATATGCTGTAAACAAAAAAGGAGGTCATGTTAAAATGTTAAAATTATCAATGAAGTTGATCTTGTAGGTGATACATGCATTTGATAACCATGTGTTCAAGTTGAGAAGACGACTAAAAAGTTCCATTCCTTTTGCAGTAGGAATGGGGCCTGAAATGGAAACACGGTGTGCTCCATTTAGACACAGTCTCTCCAATAGTAGAGAAAAGTCTTGCTTCCTCATGGTTTGGATGTCTCTTGGCTGAGTTTGGGGGTCATTTCTCAAGTTTTTATTGATCCCTGCATTGCATTCATCATCATTCAAAATATCATATTTATCATGCAGTGAGAGTTCAGGTGGTGGAGTGAATGCTGGAGCTTTAATTTTTTTGCTGGTTTTATCAGACCAGGTTTAGGTTGGGGTTAATGACTTTGGTGTGGCACCTACACTGTTACATGTGTGCTTGTATGGTTTATTTACTGTATGACAAGAAATGAATGTTAAACATTTCCAGTTATGCAGCAAAATTGTTTTTTTGGCATGTATTTTCTCAATTATAGGAGATAAGCTAGGGGAACGATATCTATTATGGAGGACCAGGAGAGTCATCGAAAAAGCAATACAGCGTTTTCATGATGATTCATTTATTGTGAAATAAAAATAAAGATTACTAAATATAATTTCCAATTCAACAATTAATTAATATAAAAAGAAATCAAATTTCCAAAGCATTTTGAATAACTTTTTTAAATGTATGATATGGAAAGGTTTTTCTAACTAAGTTTATGAATTGTGGCATTTAATTCAGATTTTTAGAAAAAGGATTTGAAAATGCATTTACAAATCACAGGATTTCATAATGAATTAATGAATACAAAATGGAGGGGTTTGAAACAATGGCCTTTCTGTGTGGAGTTTGCATGTTCTCCCTGTGTGTGCGTGGGTTCTCACCAGGCACTCCGGCTTCCTCCCACTGTCCAAAGACATGCAATATAGGTTAATTGGTCACTGTAAATTCACCCTAAGAGTGAGTGTGTGCGTGAATGGTTGTCTGTCTCTCTGTGGTAGCCCTGCGATGGACTGGCGACCTGTCCAGGGTGTACCCTGCCTCTAGCCTGATAATTGCTGGGATAGGCTCCAGCCCACCCTGCATGGATTAAGCGGTACAGAAAATGGATGGATGGAATACAAAATGTAATTCCTCTTTAATAATTTCATTTCAAATGTGGAATTTTAAAATGCTTTGCATATTTGATTTGTTTTTAAATGAATTAATTGTTGAATTCGATTTCAATGACTTTCCTGGTCCTCCATAATCTATGTCTGACCACTAGAGGGCTATCAAATCTTACATTTGCTGATTTCAACCTACAAAACTTTTTATTTATTGAAATGCATATGAGGGTTTTATTTATTTTCCATTTATCTTTCATGAAAACAAATGTTAAAGCCACTAACATCCATGAACATCCACTGGCTACTTAACTATTAATCCTTTCAGAAAACAAGTTTAGGATCTCTAAACTAGGCCAAATTCATATAAAAATAATCATATTTCACCAAAACATGACATTTATATCCACCAGCCTCGTCTGCCTCCTACTCATGCTTGAAGCTGATTTTTCTTCAAAATAGTGCTATTAGTAGCAGAGAATGTGGGCTCACTGTTCCTGTCGTCTACAAAATGTATTTTATCTTGACTCCCCCTGG
Organism: Atherinosoma microstoma; assembly: GCA_037177055.1. Classification (NCBI taxonomy): domain Eukaryota; kingdom Metazoa; phylum Chordata; class Actinopteri; order Atheriniformes; family Atherinidae; genus Atherinosoma; species Atherinosoma microstoma. The sequence continues at coordinate 13,205,640 of JBBBVU010000014.1, forward strand.
TGTCTTTTTCGTCAGTAAGCTGGAGTCAGTTGAGTAAAAGACACTGCTGGGAAAAGAGACAGAGCAAGTGGATATTCCCTCTGCTGCTGCTCATATAAAATGATCCCAAATCGCAGCCAATAGCCAGTACAGATTATCATTAATCATTAGCGGGTGTTGTCATGAGGGGGAAGCGAGGAGGTCGGAGAACTAAGAGGAAAGCAGGTGGAGAAGCATGGATGAGGGAGGGCTGATGAATGGATGCAGTGTAGTCCCACAGGCAGAGTATACAATCAGGGTGAAGCGCTTTCAGTGGCTGTGCTTTGCACAGTGATGCCTCTATAGACACACATATGTATGGATGGGATGTTGTGTGACTATGATGCCATTTAAACCTGTATGAATGTGAATCCAAGCTGGACAGATGCTTGTTTAGCAGACCATGTTAACTGTTTCTTTTTGTAGTGTTTTGTTTGAAAAAACAAAAACAAAAAAAACAACAACAAAAAAAAAAACAAAAAAAACAATTGCCTCCCTCTTGTAGGGCTTTACAGGGATAAAAGAGCCAAACACATAAAAACAAGGAATTGAGGAGATAGTAAAAGTTTTATCCCTTTTCACTTGGGCCAGATATCCAGCTGTGCTGCTTGGATATGCAGAGCTAAAAGCGTGCATCTGTGCTTGTGTTTGTGTCAGATGCTATAATCCCGCTTATGTACACTGAGCCACAGTGCAGCGGGGTGATGGATGCAGACATGGGTTAAGGGCACAGTATCTGATAATACTTTTCAATGTAAGTCAAAGAAGGGTCTCTAAACCCAAGTGAAGGATCCTTTTTTCCCCTCCTTCTTCTTTGAGTGTCTGAAGTCTCCCTGACTGTACTACAGTTCAGTATAAACCTTACAAATGCATCTGCAAGCCCTCCACCTTTTTTTCCGACCCTATCCCGATAAGAGCTAAAGCTGTTTATGAGATTTAGAGAAAGAAAAAGGGAAAGACAGAAAACGGAGAATTAGAGAGGATTAAAAAAAAGATTGAGAGAAGGAGTGAGAGATATTCCTATCCCTAAACTGGCAGCGTGGAACAACATAATCCCAGATTTTTATGGCCGTTGTTTTTCCTGAAAGGTTTTTGGATTATGAGCGCCTGCGGTATTATAAATCCTATTTCTCATTGTGCCCAGCAGATTGTAAACATGACCTTCCTGCTGCTCAGCTGAGTGGCACTAAGTAGACAAGATACACGTAAGATAGACCTAGAGAGGAAAATTACGCAGATGATAAATTTAGATTTTGGATCTTTTTAATTGTAGGTGTGTATCATAGAAAATAAGCAACAACAAAAAAAAGATCATTTTCTCTTCCACTTTATTAGCCTCATGTGACTTCAGAAACCATTGTGACATCAAACTGCAGTCCAAAAACAGCCTTTTATTTGCCCTGTTCAGGCACCTTTACCACTGAATATTTTAAAAAGTCATGGAAACAAGTCACGTTACACCCTCTCTCATTGCACAATGAGAGCTGTCCAGCTGGTGTGCGTATCGTTCTCCATGTTACGGGATAACTGACTCCCATCCACACATGGATATCATCATCACCGGGTGTCATCTTCTTGTTCTAAAGTGACTCGTGCATCAAAACATTGCATTTCATAACATGAACAGGCAAATGTTTTATCTTCTGCTATCCTCCCAGTTGAAACAATCACTGTCTGTATCGTCAAACAACAATGTTAGATTTATTTGAAATTCTTGAAAATATAATTGTGATTAAAAAATGGGTTCTCTTCGGTGTTACAGAGCTTTACAGAGAGTTTCAGCAATCTGGCCAGTTTTACAGTCCATTTCATTCTTATCGTGCTTAGTATAGTTTTCAGACATAACAATCAGCTGTTTTCAGAAAAAAAGGATAAACTGTAAGAGAGTGGATCTGTGAGAAACTGGTTGCAAACAAATGTCATCTGGAGTGTTTGGCCCTTAATCTAAGGGGATTTAGTGGTTCCTTGATGGTGCTCTGCAAATCAATACCTAGCTGTTCTGAGTGACCATCTTTATCTTATGATGAAACATTCATGTTCTCATGGGGGTGCTCTTCCATGGTGACAATGCTTACGTCCACAAACACTGCACAGTTTTAATGAGTATAAAAATAATGTGAAGTTACATCATAGTCACCAGATACCAAACTGAACATATTGATTGTCTATCAAATTTGTAACCCATCTGCTTCCATTTGGCTTGAATAGCCAAATGAACTATCTGTTAGCTCAGGTTTTAAATGTACAATTAAGGTTAAAGGAAACTAACAATGAGCAAAGTTTTATGAGAGAATGTAAAACCCAATTTCCTGTCAAATGCTTTGAAAACAACACGCTAGTTTCAGATTTGGCCTTGGTTGTAACCAATGTTAAAAATGCCTTCTGTATAAGGTCCAGAAAAAAGAGAAAAAAAAGGAGTTTGTTGCAGAGGACAGCTGTTCCTGCAGAGCTTGTTACACTCCTGTTGTGTCTACTTCACTGAACAGCCTGACAGGGCGGCAGAATGAAGTGTCGCTTTGAGAACACAGGAGAGCACAACATCAAATGGCGACACAGTTCTCTTCATTTCCTCCTTTGAGATAGAATATGTGGCCCATTTGCTCTGTTCATCAAAAATGGTTGGATATGGGGAGGCTGCTGTTCAGACCATTCTCAAAACTACATGTATATTTCACCACAGAGTTTATACTTGAATACTGGATTTTAATGTGGATTTTGCCACAGTGTCCTTTCATTTCACTATGGATACTAAAATGAAAATAAAATCAAAATAATATGATCACAAATCACAAGAATTGCAGTATTATTCTAATTTTTTTTAAGACTACACAGCGTCCAGGATCATTATAGGGACATTAAAGATACATTTAATGCCACACTGACCAATTTTCCTGTAATGGCACATCTGGACAATGGATCGAATAATTAATGGTGTATTCTATAGTGCTAATAAGACAAATGGGGTCATTTTGAGGTCCCCCTTGGCTGTGAGCCTTTTAATGTCTTTCAGCTCACTATTCTGGCTTTGCAGTTTGTAACTTTACTGTGTCATTTAACTCTCAGTGCTCTTAGAAATAGTTTTCCACAAAAACTCTGTGGACATTGTATAAAGCATCAGTTTTGCATAAAATGAAAAGGGTGACAATTTCTGAATTAAAATCAATACAAAGTGCACATCACTCTGTGTACAAAGTTGATGAAAAAATTTAAAGCGTTGGATGTTGGCATTTTTTGCACACTCCATTGTGTAATATCTGGAAATTGTTCACATATTATCTTAAAAAAAAACCCTACTAAACACTCTTTCCAATGAGTCAAATAAGTAAAATAAAATCTCTTAAATTAATCTGTTACTTATTTTTGTTATTACCATTAATATAATTTTGCCAAGCCTAAAATGGCATAGATTATACACTGTTACCTCATTTAATATGCATATATCTGCATATCAATTAATCCTGTTCCTATCTTGCCTGACTGCTCAGTATTTGACTCTGCTCAAGCAATCTTTACTCTTTTACTTGATTCACCCCACTGAGATGGGTTTCTGGCACACTGCAGTTCCAAGGCAGAAATACTCATGACATCCACTACTTATTGAGCTTGTAATAGGTCTAGCAAATAAAACACCATATGGACATGATAACAAGGCTAAAGCCATGTTTTCCTTTGGGGGATGGGTTGTTTGATATTGCATTTGCACCCTATTTAAAGCAGCTTATATAGTCTCACAGTAATGTGACAACAGAGTAGGAGGAACATCATTTCTACAGCAGCATCCAGCAGTTCTGCCTGGATGATCTCCAGGTGCTGCCAAAACATCTATAGAATCTTCTCAATCACAGCATCATGCTGCTCTAGAGACTACGTTTTAGCCATTAGGCTACCTGTGGATACATACTAATGTCTACTGGCTTTCAGGTGAAATACACTTGGGGTTTGAACAGTCACAGGAAGTTAAGAGGTGTGAGTTGAGGTAGACCCAAAAACCAGACAAGAAATGTGAATGCCACACAGCAATTTGGCATTAGTAGCCTTTTTTCATCTTTCTCTCAAAACATCACACCTTCTGTTATCTCTATCAGAGTGTCTCACTGTATGCCATAGAGGAATACAGACTATAGCAATAAAGCAAAGGCTTTTTGTAGAAAGGAAATCATTCTGCATGTACTGTAAATTACATTTAAAGTGTACAAATTAGCTTGAAAAAGGGAATCAGTGAAAGGTGTGTCTAGAATCTCTGTAATGTAATTTTAATGGAGCTGACTGTGGCGTAGTTGCTGCTAATGAGAGTCTGAAGCAAGACTCATCCAGCTTTCATGCTGCCACGCAAGGCCATCAATTAGGAATGAGGGTGGAGACTGGGCTTCCATGTTTGTCACAGTTTTGAAGGAATTAGCCTGTTAGAACATTTACATCTTTGAGTAGAGTAGAAAGAGTCAAACAGACAAGAGGAAAAAGAGAGCTGAGCTGGTAGGCTGCACCCCGCTGCTATCTGAGATAAAGTGTTCTCAGCTAAGGGCAGCTCTGCCTTTCAACTGAACTTACATTCTGATTAGCAATCTACTGTAACTTCTTCTACACGGTAATGCAGTGCAGAAATTTGTCGATAAATTAAGTTTCCCCTGCAGTTTCAATGTAATTAGTCTTGTGAAATTAACTTGAGTCAGCAATCACACTAACTGGACACACAGTGTACCGGTTCTAATGCACATGTAGGTGACTATACCTGAGGGTTTATATATAGAAGGATTGGAGGCACAGCAGCAGGAAATATGGAGGATGGAGGGAAAATGTCAGTGGAATAAATAACACAAGTATCAACAAGAGCTATCTCAACACCTTCCAGCTGCTATCTTTCACAGGTGATGCTACTGTCTGCCAATGCAACACTACAGACAACACTTCCTTATGTATCTGCATGAGTATTTTTGGTTGTTTGTTACAGTGAAGTGCTGCGTAGGACTGGTAATAAAAGTCATCTGTTGGGGCTTTGAAGTATAAGCATGTTTCACTTTGTTGTTCTAAAAAATTAAACCAAACATTATGTGTACTGGGCACCTTTTGTGTTAGTAGTTCTGTAATCGCTGGCAGTTAAAGTATAATTGATATAATATTTTCCACATTCAGCAGATCCATTTAAAAGATTAATCAACTTATTCTATTAACACGAATTATTACCCCAATTATAAAATTTTTTTGGGACAGTGTAAAATATAAATAACAACAGAATGCTGTGATTGAGAATTTATGGCAGTATTTTGTGAACAAAAGAAAAAATCTAATGTTCAAAAATATTGTACTTTTCCATGAGAAATGTTAATTAATATTTAATTTCAATGGCAACTTGTTTCAAAACAATTTGGACAGGGTCATTTTTTACCCCTGTGTAGCATTACCCTTTTTTAAAACAACAATCTGTAAAAGTCTGGAAACTGAGGAAACCAGCAGCTGCACCTTTGGGAGAGGAATATGAAAATTCCTGTTTGCGATAGCATGGATAGTTTTTTTTTTTTTTTTCAGACATGCACGTTGCCATAATGATAGGCAATAATGCACCCCCATACTGGCAGAGATGCAGACATATAAAAAAAACCCACTTATAATGGATTGGGTCCATGATTTTCACAAAAGAATTTTTAATTTCAATTTGTTTGAGTACAGAACAGTTTTCCACTTTATCTTAGTCAGTTATAAATTAGCTTTGACCTAGATAAGACAGCTGTGTTTCCAGATTATGTCCACATATGGCAGAGCTTTAACCTGCATTTATGGATGGCATGGCGAACTGTACTCACAGACAATCATTCCTGACAGTGTCCCTGATCCCAACAAGAAGCATGCTTGTTTTTAATGCAGCTTTACACAAGGGCCCAAAGATCATGGCTATCATTTTACCGTGTCCTGATGTTATGTAGATGATGGCATATTCAAAGCCTTAATTGATGTTGAGGGCTATTATTCAGTGATTGCTCATTCTTTGATTGCAGAATATCTGCCAAACTTTACTTCTGAGAGACTTTACCACTCTGTGGTGCTCTTCCTACAGATAACATAATCATTTGTGACATGTTTATGGAGCATTTTAAAGGCTATTTGGACATTAGTGACCAATTTCTTTTCTTTTTTTTCTGCAGAGAAAGAAAGCAATAACATGCAGAACAGGGACTAATGTGGCTTTAGACTCTGTACAGCGGTACCTGCTCAATCAGTTGAGCTACCAGGCACCCCAGTTTTTAATTTCTAGTAATACTCACTTTTCCCTTTTTTTATTGCCCTCTTTCTATTTTTTCATTTGTTTTTAAATGTACAAATAAACCTATTATTGCAGGGGTGTCCAAAGTTGGTCCCCGGGAGCCGCTGTACTGCAGGTTTTGGATGTTTCTTGCTGTAGCACACCTGAATCGGATTAATGGGTCAACACGCTTGGACAGAACTCGATAATAAGCTGTTGAGAGTCATTCAATTTGAATCAGGTGTGTTGGAGCTGGGAAACATCAAAAACCTGCAGGTTTGTGGCCCTCGAAGACCAGAGCAGGGACACCCCTGCCTTATTGCATTAAATATGTGATAATTTGCATTCATGTCAAGGCAAAAGAAGAACTCAAAATAAGCACATAAGGCATGTCTTAGATGGTTTCTTTTCATTAATCTGTCATTTATTGTTTGCATGATGCATATTATCTTATATCTTATGTAGAGTCCCACCAAATGCAAGATTCTGCTGCACATGTTCAATCATCCAATCCTGTATTCAGCAGTGGGAGATACATTCAAATCCTTTACTTAATTAAAAGTACAGAAATAAAAATAGTCTAAAACAGGTTAAAGTCTTTCATGAAAACTCCCACTAAAGTAAAATGTATTTAAAGTACCAACCTATTTCCTCTGACTGATAAATTATTGTGTCAATCATCTTTAATCATCATAATGATTGACTTATCATTGACCCATCGTTGCGCAAGCAGCCAGTTACTATTGTAACTTCCAGGCAGCTCCAACCAGCAGCTGAAGATAAATATGACATCTGGAGAGGAAAGAAGAAACCACAGTAGGAACAAGTTATGAACACATTATCATACCAGTTACTTATAAGTAGATGCAGCTAACTTGAAAAAAAAATTCACCTGGAGTGGATAAGTGAGTAACATTAAATTCATTTTTAGTTTTGGTTTTTAAGTTCAAAATTTTGGCATCTTTAGTTGGAACCAGTGGGCATATAGACATTTTTAGTGGTTTCATAGGATTTATATGGACATCAACAATAACAGAAAATCTAACTCCTCTTATTCTTAAAAATCTCATCAAAAATAACTTTGTCACTTTGAGGTTTTGCAAGTGACAGCTGCCAAATGGTACACTGTCGACTATAATTAATTGCTCTGATGATTATGAGTATTAGCACAGAGCCATGTGGCAAAATCCTCATATCTGTGAGGATTATCTCCTGGTCCTGCCGCATTTTTCTCCATTTCAGCTGACTTAGTGAGCTGACTGAAGGAAATGTATGACAAATGAATTCGATTGGACTATTCTGAGCTGCTCTATTATTATGTTCACATGGTTGTGTGCGTGTGTGCTGCCACACACACACACACACACACACACACACACACACACACACACACACACACACACACACACACACACACACA
>JBBBVU010000014.1:13227436-13239572 GCA_037177055.1 Atherinosoma microstoma
TGGTCTGTTCGTGACTTAGAACATTGTAAGAGACTATTCCAAGGACTTAAAAAAGTGATTTTTGCATAATATGGCCCTTTTAAAGCTCAGACTGCTGTGGCTGCTATAAGGTAGGCTAATAATCAGGACTGACTTTAGTCCTGTTTAATGTTGGTGTATTTTATGATGTTGATGATGCGACTATGTTTCAGTTGATCCATTCTATTTCAGTGAGACTGACTTGCTACAGGAGTTGGTGTTTCAGCACCTTGGACAGCAGCAATTTTTTTTTACGGGCTGGGAGCCGCCCAAGTGGTTACCACTAACTTGCTTACTTTATGTGCTTGTTTAAATCATTTTTTGACTCTTGTTCAATTTTCAATGTATTTATCTTTTTGCCATGCTCACTGTTCTCTAATATATTATGCATGTAAATGTGACTTGGGAAGTTGTGGTGCATGTCCAAAAATAGGGCTACCCAAAATTCGAAGTAAATACATATAGATTACAGCCAGGTGTGTTTCTGAAACAACGAAGGATTCAGATGAACTTAGGATTGCTGATTTGTACATATATGCCTGGAACAAAACTGTTTAAGTTGTTTTATGTTGCTTTTTAAAAAAATAAATAAATAAATACGTCCCACCGGGAGGAGACATCGTGGTAGGCCCAGGACACGCTGGAGGGATTATATCTCTTGGCTGGCCTGGGAGCGCCTCGGGATCCCCCCGGATGAGCTGGCTGATGTGGCCGGGCAGAGGGAAGTCTGGGCTTCACTGCTCAGGCTGCTGCCCCCGCGACCCGATTCCGGAGAAGCGGAAGAGGACGGTACGGTATTTCAGATGCAACCCTACTGGAGCTAAACAGACGTAGCAACAAGTCAAAACCAAGAACAAAAACATACTTCAAAGCGGCCCGTGACAAGTCTTTATTTCGTCATCAAAAGGATTGCATCTCTAGATACTCTTTCTCTCCTAGGTGCTCCTCTAATGATCCGCCAACCAACGTGGACAGAATGTTCTAAGAATGGGAAGGCCATTTTCCAAGAGAACTAATTGGTCAGGAGGTGGTTTATACTCATTGATCTCTTATTCAGAACATAACCTGAATGGTCAGCCGTTCAGCATTAGTTATCATGGTGATTTACCCCAGTAAGAGGTGAACCAGCGTTGTAAGACTGGAAGCCCAGAGTTGACCCTGAAGTTACCTCAATAGGAGAGATCTAGCTATGTAGTACAGGCCTCAGCTTGGCTACATTTCCAGAACAACCTTTTTATTCAGGCACTCTAGTAGAGTAGCTTTGTAGGAATAAAAGTTGGCACCTGCTTCTTCTCCCAAAAGCGAACTGGCTTCTGACTGGCAAGCTTTGCGGAAGCTTTTGCTTCTGAGCATTTCCTTTTTGGTTTATTTTCCAGTATGACTCCTGTCCAAAATATGACAGCACAAATATCTGTGATGAAAGCGATCATGACATGTGTTTGTTTGTTACTTTTAACATCGAACTTTCTCAAATGAATTATTTACTGTTCTGACTATGAATTGATCATTTTGATACCAACACTGTTGCAGTTGCATGCTGTATTGTGCATTGCAAAGAAATTTGCCACTTCAGCTTCAATCATCAATCACACAGTCTGACCAGGAAGCTTCTTACATTTTTAAGAAGCTCTGACTGCCTCCTCCTATCTCTACACTTCCATCCTTCCATCACAGCTGCTGCATTTCTGTTTTTCTACCAGACATGTTTCACACCAGTAACCTCAATAGATGAGATATATATTTTAAAAAAAAAGCTCTGTGGAAGAGGGAAATGAGCTACAGTAGGTGGTGCACTTGAGTGTGTCATGTTTCTCTTCAGATGCTATTGAGGAAAGCCGGCATCGCTGTGAGGCTCCCAGGGTGTGTGTATGTGACAGGGCTGACAGGAATACAAACAGTATCCCATACCCCCTCCCAGGGATCACATCCTTAAAGCGGTTTCTTTTACTAATCCCCTCCTAATGTGCCCAATATTATGACACTGCCATTAGCCACAGCACTCTGTGGGCACAAAGAGGTGGAAAAAATATAGCTTGTACAGACGCTTACAGGTACTGGCTGGGTTTTATAGATTTTAATTATTAATGTGCAGACTTTTCAAATGAATAATACTTTGCTCTGACAACACAGTTTCTGTTTGACAATTGAGATCTCCAGAACTGGTCATTTCTGAAGACGCATTCCTTTTGGGTCTCTGTATATTTCTGATGCTCAGAGCAGGAATTTAAAGATTTGTTAGATTGAGGGTTTCAGAGACAGGACTTAAGGCTAGTCCCAGACTAAAATGCCTGCTGTTGCTGACGTAACTCAAAGAAACATGCAGAGACTTTGCTTAGATAACGAAGTTTTAGCCTATTCTGGGTTAAACTAAACCCCTGCATTCACTTTGGGCTAGGGATGCAATGGTACTCGGTAAAATACCGGACCGTTCGGTACGAAGTGCACGGGACAATCCACCCTCTCATCCCGCGGGTTTTTGATCCTGCAATAGATTTTGTGTTGGCGCTTTATTTACTGCTTACAGGCCACTGTGTGTGCGCCTCCATGCATGCGAAACCCCGCCCCTGCAAGTCAATGTCCAATCACTATGATGCCTCCACTCACTGGGACTTTGGGGCTCACACAGAGACGCGTAAAAACGGCTTGTTCCCAGCGGAGTTGAGAGACAGAAGATTTAAGATGCACCGGCTTCATTCAAAACTTCAGTGTGTTATTATTTCAGTTTTGCTGTCAGGTACAATGACGAGGGAGTGAAAACAGTTAATAAAAATGTCACTGTCTGCAAACGTTTGAAACGTGTCCCATTCGCTAAAGGAAACACTAAGCATCTCCAGCGTAAGTGTCCAGATATAACGCTTCTTGAAGACAGTCGAGCGATCCGAACAGACAACAGCAGCAGAGCAACTGTTAATTGAGATTGCTTGTGAACAGACCTCCCGGCCTTTTCAGCACAGGAAAATAACCCATGCAGTGGGAGTGCTCATTGCTGAAGATTTGCAGCTCTTTTCTATGTCGAAGATGTGGGGCTTCCACACTTAATCAAAATGCTAGACCCACGTTTTGCTGTGCCCTGCCGTATACATTTTAGTAACGTTGTCATCCCTAGCCTCTACGACAAAACATTAAAAAAATTTTAACTAATAAAATCAAAGTATAAAGGTGAAAGCTAATTATTTAAGTATTAAGTAGAGATTAAGGCTATGATCCACTTGAAAATTAATTAAGTGTTTTTGTTTATATTTTGTATCTTTAAAAATTTTATTCAGAATTTATACAAATATATACAAGTGGTCAAAGCATAATAAAGTGTTGTTTTATTCAGTGTTATATAGTTCATTACACAAAGTGTTACTTTAGTTTGTACAGTGACATATATTTTGTTCCGACTGTGCAATTCAGATTTTGCTGACAAGCAAAATAAAATTGCAATTTTTTGATTGAACAAAAACAATTCTCTTTTTGCACTTAAATATGTACCGAAACTGAAACGAAACCGTGGCCCAAAAAATGAGGTACGGACCGTACCGTGGGCTAGCTATACAGTGCCAGAAGTGAAAGCAAAAACATCAGGGAGCACAAATTAGTGAATAGTTTTCATTTTGCTGTTGTGTAAATACATTATTTTTTCAAATACACAAAGGAATAAGTTTTGCGTTTTGTGTGATGTAAACAGGGCCTCAGTGTATATACTGTATACCCCTTGGTTTCATTTATTCACTGACATACCGTGTCATCTTTGTGTTGTTTCTATTTGTCAGTTTCTTGGTTTTGGTTTTTCAGCCCTGTTAATTTTGAAATATCCTGCCTGTGTATTGCTGTCAGTTATTTTCATTAAACATAAAGCTGGGCGAAATGGCCTAAAAATAAAATCTCACAGAGAAACCACATGCAGAGGCACCGCTTGCCAACAGTCAAATGCTTTGGTCCCCGAGCCAGAAGGAGTTTTCTGAGGGCCGACCAACTTTTACTTGGTACAAAGCAGTGACAATGCGGAGAGTTTGCATTGACAGTGGTCGACCGGAGCATAACTCCTTAAAGGGGCCCCACCTCCACTTCTAGGTCTTGCTGCAGTGGTGTGTTTTTATTTTAAAAAACAGGAGAGAACTGTCTTATCAAAATGAAGAGATTTAGCACTGACAAAAAAAAGAAGGAAAAGAAAAGCAAAGAATAGACCAAGACAGTGGTAAGTAGTGCAGATAATATATAAGCTTATTTAACTATCCTGTGGAGCTCCTTGGTGTCACGTGGCTGAAAATAAAAATATTACTTAGACAATACTCTTTCTTTAGTTACCAAATTAAAGCTGTGTCCAGTTAAGTTAAACAGTCAAGCTAAGAATGTAAAGTCAGAGAATTTATAGGCAAGAAAAATCTAAAGGTGCATGGATGTAAGTTATTGTGCATTTTGTGAAGATCACAATCTAGAAGTACTGAGATTGTAAATCTCTTTGTCTGTTCACCTGATGGCTGGAAATGCATCAGATATTGTTCCCTCTGTGTTTAGAAGAAAGGCAGCTTCACACAGCTTTGAAACTCATCTTGCTGAATCGTTACCTTTTAATGAGTAAATCCTAAAAATTTCATCCTCTGTCATAAATGTTTTATTTTATTCCATTAATTGTTAAATAGGTGTAGCTTTGGCAATAAAGGGCAGACTGTAGGAAATAGTGATCTATTTGTGGGTGTGTCCCTGGTGTGTTGGTCATAACACAACAGAAAGTTCATACAGTCCAGTAGTTTACTTCACCTTTAGGCATCACAGCACAGCAAAACACAATTTGGTACAGAATTATATCCAGTTGTGGAGAAAGAGCTGATGAATTAGGAATTAATACATATGTGCAGATGTGTGGTCTGAAAATAAAATAAAGGAATAATTATTACATTAATATCAAATTCAAATTTGCATAACAAACTTGCGCCATATGGCTAAACACAGGTTAAACAGATCTTCAAGAGAGTACAAATCTGCATCTTGGCCGAGTGGTTCCCAAACTTTTCCCCCAGGGCCTCCGTTTTATCAAGAACATTAAAGTCAAGCCCCCCCCCCCCCATCACATTACCAAATGCATCCGATGCTTACACAGAAACGTACGAAGAAATGTGGCATGAAACAGTCTTTATTCTATTGGCTGTTACTCCATCAACTACAGTATTGTTAAAATCATGTCAGAGACAAATAAATTTAGCTTTAGTAAAATATCTCTGCCACGACAGCTGAGTGGTTTATTTCTAAAGTTATCAACAGGCTTTTTTTTGTGTTAGGGATGAAAAATCCCAAAGTGGCTTCATCCTGTCAGATGCTGGAATTCTTAGACATACAACCCACTGTGGTCTCTCTTCATTACCCACCATTGACGATTACCTGGTCAACCTCAGGGACGTGATATGCCTCATGATATGTTATGATCTTCTTTTTTGGTAGTTGAAATATCTGTTGTTGATTCATAATTGTTTGCCCTGTGGTTAAAAAAATGTGTCCAAGTTTTATACAATCTTGTTGCGCCCCCCCTGACATAAGTCTGGCCCCCCCCCCTAGGGGTCCCGCCCCCCAGTTTGGGAACCACTGTCTTAGCCAAACATGGCGTTTCCAGCCAGAAAAGAACACAATGCTGCCGTCTAGTGGCTGGATATAATCACATCTCAGTGAACACGAGGCGGACTGGAAGTTACCATTGTGTGCCAGGAAAAAAACTGATAAAGCTCTGCGATATCTTTCACATACCATAATGCAACAAACTCGCATGAACTTGTGCAAATAACATGACTTCTGCATGTTAACATAATATAGATGCAAACCAAGGTGTACATACAGAAGAAAACAATGTTATTTTCTGATTAAAAGGGTGGAGTTAAACAAAGGCAGCTAATGGGCGCAAATAGCCTTATTTAAATGAGGATTTAGCGTGCGCGATTGATTCGCTGTGAAGAAAGAGAGCAAGAAAGGCGCAAACGGAAAACAAATGGAGAACGAAATATTAGTGGAAGAGGCAAATAGAAATATGGCAAAGACATATTAAGGACTGCAATGGGAGGGTATTTGCCAAAAAGTAAAACCAGTCAGAAAAACAAGAAGAACACCAGATGAGGTTAAGAAAAGAAGGCAAGATATTAGATGAAGAACAAAACAAACAAAAACAAAAGAAGCTCATAATAAAACCTCTGCAAATAAGACAGTTGGGGGGCCGACAGCAGAGATTCCTCTGACCAATATTGAGTGCAGCGCACTTTCTGTGAGGAGCAACAGATAACCTAACTGGAAACCCGGGGCACGCTAGAACAGGTTGTAGGTATGTGACCAATCTGAAACACGTTTTGTCAATGACATCATAGTTGTTATTGACATAACAAATATAAACACGCCTCCTTTTGACATTTGTCTTAACAACAGTTGTGATTTTAACATTCAAACAAATGATCTGTTTTTATGTAAATTTTTTTTCCAGAAGTTCAGTCATCACCTCCCATCGCCTCATGAGAAAATATTCTGAATCAGACTGATGCACATCTGCAATTCTGCAGCATTTGGCTGTTGCCTCTCATCCAAACTGCAGCCGTTTGTGCACATCTGAGCAAGTTAACGCCTGGCTTTCAGAAACCCTAAATATAGTCGCAAAAACAACCACCGCAATCAGTTCCACCTTTAGTAAATCACGTTGCGTGTGCAAAGCTGATTTATTTGCATATACTCCTCCCAGTATTTTGCGCGTTCTGTCAGACATGCCCAGATTGCATATTCATTCAAGGCAAAAACGCAAAATGGGTTGTGGCGCTATTTTGCCGGTTTTACAGGTGCATTCCTCTTTGCGACGGCTTAGTAGATCAGCTGCAGCATGTTTTTGCGCCCGTTATCAAGTTTGCGCGTGTTTTAAGAGGCACAAACCTTTGATAAATCAGGGCCTTAGTGGGTTGAGGCTGTCTTTTGCATCTCGTAGAGAGCAGCTTTTCTTACTGTGGTTCAATGGACAGCTAAATTCCTGCTGTGAGTGACGGCTCTCTTAAATGTATTGAACTTGGGCGCTGTTGGCCTGTGTTCACTCCAGTTTAACCAGAAAAAGTGGGATGACTTTACTCTGGGGAAGAAAACGTAAAAATCTCGGAGATTTGGGTATGAAAGTTAATCTTTAAGTCGTCAGGTGCCATAATAACCTACAGTTTTCCAAACTAAAACTAAATATTCAGACAACTTTGAGAATTCCATATGTTTGCTCAGTTGACCGCAGTCATTTCTCCCACTCGGCAGCATGTCTATTCAGGTGCTGAAATAAATTGGTTGTTCTGCCGTCTTTGGTATAAAAAGCATTTGAATTAATTCTGAAGCGTGCCATTACTTGTTCTAAGTCTGAGATTGCAACAAACCGTACCAGCTCCTAATAACTGTTAACACTGTACCTGTGTAGGAATGAGCTCCTCCTTGCTAGCTGCTGTGTTTACTTTTGCTTTGAGTATGCTCGTACGCTCATGTGTCTCTCTGGGAGACGGGCTGGGGGGGGACTGAGCCTGCTTCAAACTACAGAAACCCAAGGAGAATGTTTGCAGTGCATACACAATGAGGGGGAAAAAAATCTCAATTTTCATAGAAATAAATAGTCAAATTAGAATTAATCAATGAAATTGATTTTATCATCCAGTCCTAACTGAATATTTAATGTCCAACACCTGTCTGCCTCATACCTCCCCTTCCTGCATTTGGGTCCTCATCCTCCACGCACCGACATGGCGAGTGGAAAAAACAGCTGTTACCTTAAAATGATAACCACTTATCCATGAAGTGGAACCTCAGAATATTGTAATACAAAAACAGGATTTTGCTCATAATAACTGTTAGATCATTTAGAATCCCAATATATTTGTATGATTAAAGTCAAATGGGCCTAGCATGTCCATTTCTGTGTTTCACGCCACATTCTTTCAGGATGAGCCAGTAAGATTCGGCCTGTTTGGGAGAGAAAGAGAGAGGCTCTGTATACAGAACAAGAATTCTAATTTTAAAGCCATGAATTACCAAAAGACTGCTTTCAATTTGATTGAATCCAACTTTATTAGCATTCCGCTTGCCTTTATATGAGGAGGCTGAGCCAGCCTTGTGTCCTCTCCCAGGCTGCAGCTGTGGCAGTGAAGGGCACAAAGAGGAGCTTCAGTTGTTATGCCGATGGCTTTAAGGTTCTGATCACAAGGAGTCATATTGTTGTTTTTTCTTTTTTTCTTTTTTTGTCAAGATGTTTTCTACATGTTGTCTGCCCTTAATCTCCCACAGACATAGTTTGGATTAAAGCTATTTGAACATCGCTGTCATTTTATGATAAAATAATATTTCATGTCATGGTTTCAGAATTCTACTTAAAAGAACCTAAATGTTTTTAGCACAATAAACTGTTGGTGTCTAAAGGAAAAGTACATTTTCTGCAGTTTAATGTCTTGTGATGTAGTGCTACAGTATATCTTTAATTATTAAGTTCAAAATAGAGCATCATGATAGTACTGAAACTGATTGGAGTTGGACTGGTTTACCTGCAACTTTCACAAAATTATTCTGCCATGAGATTATTCATGGGGGGGGGGGAGCATCAGTCAATAATATGAATTATTCTGCTTGAATGTCTTTATACTATTTTTTTCCAGAATTTAGTTGCTTTTTGGGGATTTTTCGGACAGTTCTGAACCCATCTAAGTCAGGTGGTTCTCAAATCTTATACATCATGTACCACCTTAGTGGTGGGAGCAATTGTTGTAAAAGGAGTATATTTCCAGAACTGGAATTTAAACTTATGGGTAACCTCTCAGCAAAGTCTTTACAACTTCTAAGAGTCTGTGCCTGTTTTTGTTGTTTGAATACTTTTTATTTAGGTTAATAAATAACATTAAAAAAAAAGACAAAAAAAATTACTACACCCATGTTTGAAATCTTTATTTTTTCTCTGTTTTCTGTTGATTGGAAAACTAAGCGTTTCACAACAGCAGGTCCTCGATGTTGCAACATCTCAGCAAGAAGCATCCACTGTATGCCGCGGGTTTGTTAAGTTCCATTTACCTCGGAACTGGGAAGTCAGAACTGGGAATGACGTCACGCTCGAGTTTTCAACGTTACAAAACTTATATAACCCAAATCAGTTATTGCCGGCTCAACATGTAAATGTTTATAAACACTAACTAAAATATATTTTTCTAAACTGCTGTGAATAGATTCAGCCGACATAAACATAATCTATTCTTGATATTCATTGCAAGGGTTGTACACTTGAATATTTAAATAGGTTTTATAATGAATGGCCGATTTGATCATTTTCTGTCTTTGGATAGTTTTATAGAAAAGGCACCATCATGTTCACCAGAACAAGCAGCTATGTTCACAGACAGCATTTTAAACATGCTCCTGTCAGACATGCGCCCACTGTCCAGAATGGAAGATGAAGGATTCCAGTAGATGATCATCACCTTCAATTCAAAATATCAGCTTCTTTACAGAACTTAC
This sequence comes from Atherinosoma microstoma, assembly GCA_037177055.1. Lineage (NCBI taxonomy): Eukaryota > Metazoa > Chordata > Actinopteri > Atheriniformes > Atherinidae > Atherinosoma > Atherinosoma microstoma. The sequence goes on from JBBBVU010000014.1 coordinate 13,236,926, forward strand.
TTCACCAAATTGATGGTATACGTATTAGGAAACCAAAGATAAATTAAAATCCACCCTGAAAGAGACAGAAAGCATTGCTCTGACAGCAGGAAAGGGTTTTTGCAAAACAGAAGAGTGTAATTTTGGACTTAAATGTACTACTTTTACTTTTCTTGGATAAGTAAGTAGAGATACCTGATGCATTTTATTTTAAAAGTAATATTCTCTTAAAAGAGACAGCTAACAAAGGCATCGTTTTGCGTTTTCAGTGTGTACTGCAATAAAAAAAAGTCTTGTAAAGGAATTTTGTTGTTGTATACATGATCATTTTCTCTTTTGTGTTTATGTAGCTCCTAGAAAAAGCTTAATTTGTTAAATGTAAATAAGTGCAAATGTCCAGTTACTTTATCCGATTACTCTATTAATTGTCAAAATAATTGCTAAATTACTCGATTACAAAAATAATCGATATCTGCAGCCCTACTTTGAGGTATAAATTGTCTGCACAACCTGCAAACCCCTTACTACACTCATAAGGCCCTTGGACTCAACTTTGGGAAATGCTGTCTTGTGCCACCACACTGTACGTTCAGGAGCTGTCTTTGGTGCTGACAGCTTCTACTAAGGGACCTGTCCGTGGTCCTGAAGAAACCATGTCAGCTAGGAACAAACATCAGGGAAGTAAAATGATCACAATAGCCGCTGTAACCCAGGAGACTGGCATAACACCAGTTCAACAGATTACTGTCATATCTCATTAATCTGACTGCAAGTAACATGGTCAACCAACATGGTGCCCCCTGGTTTCTCATCTGAGGCCAAGGGTTAGTGGATTGGCTGCTGTAAAACCAGATTATGTCACATTTACAATTTCCTGGCTTGGAGACGAGGTGTTCTGAAGCCTCTCCTTGACATAGCATGGTCTTTCTCACCCTGAAAGGTGTTTGGAAAAAAAAGGAGCTGATACTTTGAAGCATGGTGTAGAGAAATTCCATCTGACGTAGACTTGTTTGTTCATGGGGAGAAAGAGGAGAGGGGAGGGCAATGGGTCATTGCAAAGGAAGAACTGCTCCAGAGGAACAAAACAAAACAAAACTGTTTACTCAAAGTGAGAACATGAAGGATAGATAAAAGATGGCGACTTGGATAGAGACACAGTCTGGTTTCCCCTTGAGCTTCATGCAGTATGAATTACCTGCAGAATGCAGGACATCTGAATTGTTTTTGTTTTATAGCAACTAAGTGTCTTCAGGGCCATTCCAATTCAGTTCCACTGAAAGCATCCTGCTTGAATATTAAATAAGTCCTCTCAAACTTGGTCTCTGTGGGTGCTTGCCAGTTCAAGTGAGGATTTCCTGTGTGTGCGCATATACATTTCAAACTTGTGTTTAACTTCTCATTAATGTATACTAACTCTAGCTGGACAGAGCTGCGCTAATGCCTTTATTACCTCTCAAATGAACCACAAATACGTTTGACTTGGAAGGTTTATGAGAGGTGAAATGGAGGTTGACATGAGGTTGGTGTGTATGCATATGTGTGGGTGTGTGCATGTGTGTGTGGGCAGGGTAAGCCTAGGGGTAAGCTTTTAGAGGTCTGAGCAGAAGGGTGTGAGTGAGAAGGAGAAGACAGATTTGAGCAGTTATCTCTCCCTGCAGACCTCCTGTCCAGCCTGCCCACAGTTCCACAAACACTCACATGTAGTATACACCAGCACACACCAGATAGACCCACACATACACATATTCCCCATTCCCATCTGTAATCATGTTTTGCATGGCTTGCTTATGCACTGCACATACACAGTCCAGTCTAAATAGACTATTACATCTAGCTAGAACAGAATTCCTGTGCAGACTGAGTCTGGCTGCTGCGTATTTGTTGAGCAGCAACAGGAAAATCTCTCCACTGTACCTCCCATTGCTCATGAGAAACAAGCCCTGAGCCGCGAGCACACAGAGCACTGCCTGGGATTGTGGGGTTGATGCTATTTTTACAGCCAGTGTGATGAGGGATATGCTGAGAAGAATCTTGGCTAACCCTCCTTGCAACTCCCTCCCCTCAGACACTTTAATTAGAGTGCTTGCACTTCTTGCTCTCTCACCTGTCTCTTTGTTACAGAAAATAATACGTGTTAGAGAGAAGCGGGTAAATGGATAAATGGATAGATAAATTGACTGAGAATACAATTTGCACTTGCTTTGTTATTTCGTAAAGACAGATTTGCAAAGAAAAGGTGCTTCCAAACAGTTGACTATGACTGTGTATGCATGGGTCACTGGGTGTGTGTGTGCATAGACACAGCACCCAGAGTTGCAGTCAACAGTACAAATCAATGCAGAGAATATAGTGGCAATTACTAGAGCAGTCTGCAAGTGAGCCTAGTGGAACAAACTAACTAATGCATGAATAAATAAGCACAATGAAATGGAGATGTGTCTGCGTGTGTGTTTGTTTGGTGTGTGTGCGTGTGTGTGTGCAGACTGGTCTGTAGATCGTGGACAGCCCTTTGCTGTGCCAGCCAATTAACGAAGTGTGTAAACCGAGCTCATTAAAGAAACACAGCATTGGTCACACACACTTTCATAAACATAGTCACACACACACACACACACACACACACACACACACACACACACACACACACACACACACACACACACACACA
>JBBBVU010000014.1:13250338-13274753 GCA_037177055.1 Atherinosoma microstoma
GCAAAAATGCAACGGGTCCACCAGACCCATGAACACTGGCTGAGTAACAAAAAAATGAACACCACACAAGGGTTAAGTGATAATAGGCTGACTTCATAACTGTCTTAATGTGACTACTGGAGTCCATGACTACACCCAGGTTTCTGGCTCTGTTGATGGTTTCTAACTTAGCTGTCTGAAGTTGAGTAATGACTTTTAATCTTTCTTCTTTTGCTCCAAAAACTATGATTTCAGTTTTGTCTTCATTTAACTGAAGAAAGTTTTGACACATCCAGTCTCTTATCTGATCAATGCATCTGATCAGTGATTGGATCGGACTATAGTCTCCTGGTGAGATGGTTATGCAGATTTGTGTGTTATCAGCATAGCTATGGTAACATTTTTTTTTTTTTTTGTAATAATTTGAGCAAGTGGGAGCAAGTAGATATTGAACAGCAGTGGCCCCAGGATGGAGCCTTGGGGAACTCCACAGATTATTTTAGTTTGGTCAGATTTATAGTTACCTATAGGCACAAAGTAGTCCCTGTCTTTTAGACAATAGAGAAACATACTTCAGTAAATGAATAGAGGGTTGAATTTATCTTGTCCTTTTTCTCTTTTTGCTGATCCAAAAATCGATCTGACCTCAAATCTGTGATCGCAAGTTTAGTGATCCGTTGCACCACTACCTACTTGAGTGACTTCAAGATCCAATCAGATAAAATGGTTATACCTAACCAACTGGACATTGAACAAGACCAGCTTGAAAAACACCAAGGGCTGAAAGAGGAGGCTAGGAAATCACAACTCAAACAATAAACTTTACCCAAGGGCAACTACAATATTAAGAAATAAACAAATCAGGATTAATTATGTTTAGAATCTATGTGGGCTTCATAACAGCTTACAAGTATTATTCTACAGTCATTGAGCAGATGTCTTTATCCAAAGTGACTTACATCTGAGTACACCAGCAATGCTGACACTGGAGACAAGGAGGGTAAAGTGTCTTGCACGACAGTTTAGTTGGGGAGCAGGATTCGCACCACCATCCTTCGGGCCATAGGACAACCTGCTCCACCACCTAAGCCACTGCCGACCCTGTACAGTATATAATGATAAATATCCTGGGATATTAGATGGATCTGCCCCGTCTGGCATTATGCTTGACTGAGATATTTATTGGAATGTAGCTATTTAAATAAATGTTATTCAGGTAGCACTGCCCCAAAAGAGAATGATACAATTAAAAAATTTTTTATTGTAAAAGTGGATTAGAAAGCCTCTGATTCCCTGCAGTTTTTCCAGTAACAGGTTTGTTGTGCTTCCCAGTGATAGCAGCAGATGGTAGTTTTGCATGGAAAAGTTAAATTTGTTGATCTTGATAAACAGTCGTCACACTTGGCTGACCTGGCAGGGTTTATCTATAATGGTCATGGTGATGTCGTTCTGCTGCTACATGCACAGTTGTGGAATTGGCGTTTGTTCGCCTGGCTACGTTTCTTTTGCCTGAAGCAGAACAATGCTTCTCTTCCTCTGTGGTGTGGTCAGTTGTGTGACATTGTGCAAATGTCTGAGAAATATTGTGATTTGTCATCCCTTTGCAGACATAGAGTGCACACCTTTAGGTGTCATCATAAGATTTGTGTATTGACTTGAGGAGTGAGCTTAGCATGTGATTAAATCAAACATGATAAGATACTCATGCACTTCTCAGATTGGTATCGAAACTAAGACAACTTTTTCTTTCAATTTGAAAAGTACGATTTCATATGTACTTATTTATTTCTTTTCTTTGCAATCATTTTCAGTCAAAGTTCTGCTCAGTGCTGATGTTTTCTTTAATTGTGGAGGTTAAAATCTCAATTATTGCTCATTTTCCCCCACATTATGGTTCTTGGGTTTTCTTCAGTTCTGATTTGTCATCTTTCGGTTTCTTGGGTTGATATTTTGATGAGATCTTCTGGTTTTATTAAATCATCATTTTGGTTTTTAGGTGTTACTTATTCACCTTTTTTTCAGCTCCTGGTTCAATCTGCTTTAATTCTTGTTTCATTTTGAGCCATGTTTCTTGTGTATTCTTTGCAGTTTTGTGATGATCATTTTCTTGTCTCTTCTTTTTGGTTTTCTCTACTGTTTCCGGTCATTATCCCAGATATCCTCAGTTTTCCTTGTTTTGTTACTCAGTCACCATGTTACCACTTCACTTACCTGCATCCCCTCACTTATTTAACACCCCAGTATGCTCCTTGATGTTCTTTGCTTCCTGCTATATTGTCATTGGTGGTTTTCTTTACGTTTTTGTGAAGACACCAAGCCTTCTTCCTCCCTGTTGATCCTGTGCTTCTCTACTTCTCTACCATGATTTGTGACATCATATCCCAGTCATAGATTCTCTGATGTGAATTGAAATTTGAACCAGCCATGTTGGCTTCCCTATTAGCTTGTATTTTCCATAGAATTTCTAGATAATGATCCATCCTCTTCTCCCATTTCTCTCTGCACTTTCTTAATTTCTGTTACAGCCATCTGCATATGTCAGATAATTCTTGTAATCTGTCTTGGGCAAGCCATCATCTTCTGCCTCTGAGTAAAACAGCTTAGTATATGACTCACTGAGGACGAACTCTTTGAAATCCACTGTGTAACACTGAAGCTCACAGCTAGCTCTTTGATGAAACACAACTGTGACCTGCAACAAGAGATGAGTAATTACTAGCTGCCTCAATTACCTCACTTATCAAACGATAGTGCTGAGCTATGATGCAAGTGCATCTCTCAGTCATAATGCCAAGCTATCTATAGACAAGAGATTCTGAATGCTTTAAACATTCTGAAAATTAATCCATGCAAATTTGATTGAAATGATTTGAAAACAAGTATTTGAATAAGAGGGGTTGTGTATGGCAAGCGTGAAGATGAATAACATGAATTTATTATGGATCAGGGGAGTGATGCATTCCAAATCGCCTGTGATGTTTGAGGAATTATAGATTTATTTGTTCATCTAATTCGCAGATGCAGAGGTAAAAGCACAGTCACTCACAAGGTGTCATACTGGCTCGTGCTGATGTTTTCACACATTGAGCGTTGCCTCAGATCACAGCAGTGACGGCTGGTGGTTGAAACCGTTTCAAGTGTGAGTGTGAAGCATAAAATGGTGAACGCTAGGGAAATCCTATGGCACGCTTCCTTGGAAGGAATTTTTTTTTTTAAATGAGCCTTTAAACAGAGATGATAGGGGAGGACACTGCACTTAAATATCAAATGAATGTAAATGTGCTTCATTACAGCACAATTAAGAAAAGGGGGATAGCCAGATGACCAGTTAAAAAAATAACAATTACACCTTCTGAGATGTGTCACAACAGTCATGTATACACATTATTTTATCTTTATTTTATTCAGTGGGAGCCACTGTCTCTACAGATTGGCCAGTTTGTCTGTTCAGCAGTCGTACATTACATTTTAAATGAGCAGTTTGAGCCGCTTTTGCTCCTTATTTCATCTGGTTAAATAGTGAGCCAGCCTGTATCACAGGTGTGTGTGTGTGTGTGTTTGTACAACACCAGGAGCATTTCATTACTATTTCATAACATTTGTGCTTGCTTGGTTTTGGGAAAGACACTTGTTTTTGCACATTACATACAACGTTGTGTGTGTATGTGTGTGTGTGTGTGGGTGTCAGGGTAAAAAACTTCACCAGTCTGTTTATGTACAAGTGAAACACGTCAAATGTCTAAACTCTGGAGAGGAGACTCTGTCATGGGAATGCAGAAGGAATGAAACAGATAGGGATTGGTGGGGTGTAGTAGAGGTATAGAGAAAAAACATATGGGTAGAGAAATCCCATGTGAGAAAGCAGCCTGTTCATTAGTGGTGTAGGAATGTTTGTGCCAGTGTGCATACTGCTGCTGTGTGTGTACACTGAGCAGTGGAGATCTAACTAGGACACGTTTCCCAGAATGAAGCAAAGCCAAATTCTGAACAAGATTCCTCTTATCAAAATATTTTTTTCATCACTTTTTTCTTTCTTTTTTTTTTACCTCTGTGTAATGCATCCCTCAGCATGCAGATCTGCCTCACGGCTACTGGGTTGCTGCACAGCATTAGCGTGAATGCACAGCTTTTGTACTTTGATTTACTACGCTACATCACTGGCTTGTCAATTAGACTATTTTTCGATAAAAGCAAGTTCACAAGTAATTCCATGTCAGGAGGGAAGCTGCAGCTTGAAAGAAGTGATCTCAAGTACGACCTGGCAGCCATTTGCCCCCCCCCCCCCATGCCTCGTTCCCCACCACCAATCCTTAAAATGTCGATGTCTTTGCTTTCTGCACTGAATATTGTATGTCTTTTTCTCCCTGGTGCTTTGTGCTGTATTTTCTACAGCATTTTTTTTTTTTGTTCATTGTTTCAAAATTTTCTACAGCAGCAATTGTTTTATCCATCCCCAGGCAGATTTCCTCAACTGGCTCTGAGCAGGACTTCCAAAGGAAACGTTTTATTTATTCATAAGGCAGACATACTCACCTCAGATTGTTCTAAATTGCATTCATGTTCTTGACTGCTGCTGACGTGCTTCGCTGTTGTGTTGAAGATTGAATTAGACTCAAGGAAAAGAATCGCCATCAGAGAAACATAGAGGATAACGGTGTGTCTGTGAGTGTGTGTGTTTGTGTCCCTGGTAGTGTGAAGGAGGGATGTGTTCCATTAAAGGGGACCAGTTTTCTGTGATCACAGCTCTGATAAGAATTGTGGGAAACCACAGTCACAACAAGCCACCCTGGAATATCAACTAGACAGGCACACACATCCTCTCTGTGTGTCTGTCTTTCTTCCTGACGCATACCCAAAGATGCAAAAACGTTCACACATGAATCAAGAATATTTATCCACGTGTATCCTTTTTTTTTTTTTTTTTTTTTGGGTGGTCCAAGCTATGTTTCCACATGCAAATGGACAGGTTTGTGTGGTTTTCTTTGCAGTGTCATGACAGCTGCATTAATTTTGCAACTCAGGTATACAAAGCAGTGCTCATTCCTGATCATTTGGCAGAGCCAAGTTCCTCAGAAGAGATGACAAGGCAGTTTACCAACCGTCAAAAGAGATGGAGGCAAATTGTTCAATATTCTGAGGGGATCACAATGTTTTGTCAAGAGTAGAAGAAGATTGTCGATCCAGGCCAAAAGAAGGGTAGATGAGACCCTGATGGTTCCAAAGGCAGTATCTATAAATACTTTGTGTATCAAAATGCAAAATCTCATGATACTTTATCTTTAGTAAATACACAAAGGAACATGCCCATATATTTCTAAGGATTTTATGCACACAGATTTTCCTTTGTTTGAATATTGGAATTTATAATGCAGTTGCTCACTGATTGCCAAGGATTGTTCCAGGATCTGTTTGTTTCTTCACACATTTGATAATTAATATATTAATATAATATGCACTGTCAAAAATAATTAATCTAATCCATTCTAAGAATTGCCCCAGAGCTAATCTGGCTGTTACTCATGTCATATTATATATGTTTACTTAACTGAAACTTGAGTTTAATGTGGGACATTGTAAAGGAAGCTTGTTGTAGTCAGTCATCAGTAGGTGCTGATATAGTCAAATGAAGAGAATGGAAACACAACCAGTAAGAGAAACATCCATCCATTTGCTATATCCATTTATTCCAATGCAGGGCAGAGGAGGGACTGGAGTTTATCTCACTGGCTATTAATTGAGAGGCAGAGTCCACCCAGGACTGGTCACCAGTATAAAAACAGCTAACAAGAATATTGCCGGCTTACATTTTCCAAGTTTGTATTAAAACTCTAAACTATAAAATGGTTCTTCATCATTGAGCTGTATCATTACCGGGTTAAAGAGAATTAGCAAACAAAAAAGTACATGTATTAAAGAAGTTTATTATAACTATGTGACTGCAAACTGGTTCTGCCCCCTGGAGACAGTACTGTTAGTAAGCAAGAGATCTGCCTATAATGCATCCCTGGAAACACACACTATGTATGTTAATGTGAGTATGCATTTGTGTCTTTCATGCTTCCGCTGCATGAGGGCAAGCTTTATAAATGATTTATTTAAATTACATGATAGTGCAGGAGCATCTGCCCCGATTAGCAGGATGTAGAAGACTAAATCACTTTTAAACTCAGACATAGAAACGGTTTAACACTCTATCTCGGCTTATAACTGCTGCTATAACATACACGTTGGCAGAGAGCAGAGAACAGAGCTTTAAGCTGCTTTAAAAACGAATGTGATAATGCAAAAAAAAGGGTCACTTGGTGATAAACCTCGCTTCTTTCGGCTTCTCTGTGAGCTTTAGCTCATCTTATAGTCCAACTTGTACTTTCACTGTCTGAGCGCCTGCTCACTAGGAACAGCACCAGACAGCACTGACAAATACAGCAACCACTAGACATAAAAGGTAAAGATGTTTCTCTCAGAGTCGTTGGAGACCAGAAGAAAAGTGAATATTGGGTTTGTGTCGATAATAGATAAATGGTAAATAAATAAATAAATTTGCTGAAAGACTGAAATGAAAGTGATGCCAATAAAGTTCAATTCATGGTAGATAAATGAATAAAGACGTAGAATAGATTGAATCAGTTCAACAGCAGCTTTTTTAGTTTTCTTCTCCATGAGTCAGGCTAAACAATTAAACTAAAGAACACAAACTAATTGCTTATGTTTGCCCGTGTGTCTTTATCTGATTCTCGCCAGCCCAGCCGTTGATCTCACTGGCCCAGCTCGATATTATCATGACTGATGGAGGGACATGTAAAGAAGTTAATAGCTCACACTCATATGTTGGCAATAAGTTGTGATGAGAGTTTTGGTCTGTGTGTGTGCCAATTGCCACATCTGCCAGAGATACTGGCAGCATAAAGAGGCTCCTGCTGAGGGGAATTTGCTATGACAGGATGAATTGCAGTTAAACGTTTAGTCACCAACCTGCCTGTTCCCATACAAGCCTGCATGGAAATTGCTTATCTGGGATCAATACCAAAGAACCATATTCACCATTCACATGCACAAACACACAAAGAGTTCAACTTTCTAATGTTGCTGCATGCTGCTTTTTTTTTTAGTTTGTTTGCGTCTCCTGATGATAATCAACATAAGATGAAGCTTTTGCATGCAATTTACGCATATGTGTGTGACTGGAGTCCATCTGTTGTTGTGGATGCTGATGTGGCAGCTGCATCTGCAGGGAGCTGACTTGCACAATGCTGTAAGAACATTCATGCAAATCTACAAATACTGGCCAGCTAACACTTCATTTGACACCGTAATTACAGCCAGTGATCAAGGATCCATTCATCAGTCCTTATCCTCAGGGTGTCCACTGACCTCCAACAATATCAGCATGAGACAGAAAGGACCCAATAAGAAGGGTAGATGAACAAAGGGAGGAGGGATGCATATAAGAAAATGGATGGGGAAAAAAAAAAGGTTAACAAAGAGATATGGGAAAGCGTAGATAGGGAGTGATAGGTGGGGTGCATATTGATGTGTCTGGAGATGTGTTTGTCAGCCACTGATTCATTCATTTGTGTGTATGTGTGTGTCCAGGCAGTTTGCTTTCCACCACAGTGACCTTACCTGCTTCTTCGCTGCTGCATTATTACAATGAGTTATATATCATTACTGATCTGCTGCTATCTGCAGCTGCTGGTTGTAAATGCAGTATGTGCACACACACACATGCACACATGGTAAGCATGCACACAGATAGTGCAATGAATCCTGGCAACCTGTATGAAAACAGCATTCATAAGTTATGTGCATTAGACCTGAGGAGAGAGTAAGCTGAAGGGGGGTTTAAACTCATGTGTGTGTGTGTTGAGGCACAGGCTGAAGTAGAAGAGATGTTAGAGAAGAAAATGTTGATCAAACAGTCAAGAGCTTGTTTTATAGATATTCTTTTAATTGGCTAAAAGCAAAGATGTTTACTCTGAGCTGGGACAAAATTTTTTTTAAATAAATCTGAAGGAGAAAAACGGCATTGGCATGGATATGATGATCCGGCCCTCCAGATATGATTTTTGGTCCTGTTCACTGTCAGTCTAAATTAATTCAGCCATCACTTTCTACAACTGGAAACCTCCAAGCTATTTAGTCAAAACCTGGGAGTGATCTAGCTCTAATGTTTTCTTTGCCTACAGAACAATAAGTCCTTCAATTTTCAGTCCATGGTATGTTCATGGAGAAAGTACAAGGCAAATATTTGACAACGGCTTTATAATTTCTGAGTTGAATTCAGTCAAAAGTTTACTAAAACATGAAACAACGTTTCTTTCTGGTTGGGTTTAGCACTAACATTCAGGTTAGAAAATGACCACAGCTACAGCTAAAATACATTTTTGTTACAATGCAACTGTCATCCATTTGGGCAACATTTTGCCTTGGTTTTATATGTAAACACATGTTACATCAAAATTTTGCCACTTCACCATCGGGTTAAGCCAATAACTACACATGCTTAAAGTTTGAAATGAGAACTATTTGGCTAAGGTTAGAAAAAGATCATGGTTAGAGCTAAAATACTTTGTTACTCTTTTTTTACATGAATTTGGACTTGTGAACAGCATTTTTGCAATTCAAGTCTTGTTGTTCTCATGACTACTAGAGGTCACATATTTCACAAATGCTATCTAAGGGTGTATCAAAGGCCTCATGGGGTCATATTTGAGTAGACTGTCTCACCAAGAGCAAAGATAAGAGAAAAAAAATCCAATTGAATAACTATTTAGCTGTCAGATTATTCAGTATTCTTTACAATGATAATATTAAAAAGTACCTCTTTGCTTATGTTTGCTGTATTTAGAGCTTTTGCCTCAGAGGCTGTTTTGTATTAATAAGTTTTCATAGTAATATTATGATTTTATCAAAATTAGATTTTGTATTCATGCCAATACACTATAGTTATGTTACTTTAAAAAGCCTGACTTCGTGACTTAATGACGATGATTTACACAGACAGATATTGAAAACAACCTCATTCCTTTTGTTTGCAGTATTTGCAGTTTCTTATCTGTCTTATTATCTCTTAATCTATTTATTTGTATAGCTCCTGCAGACTGAGCAAATGTGCTCTTGATAAGGCATGTCCTAATTTAGGAAAACCAACTGGAAATGTAGCTTTGTTTCTGCTGACCCAGCAGCCCACCTTTCAGCATCATGATTCACTGCCTTCATGAATACCATTTTAGAATTGAACACTCTACCAGCTTCCTTCTTACTACTTGCCATGTATTTACCAAGCTTGTACATATCAAAAATTGATATTCATTAATAAAGTTAGCAATTTCAAAAACACAGCTGTCGTGTGCTAAATATTTCTGGGGATTATTGGTAGAGCTATTTTTAAATGGTGGTATGCTTTCCTCTATGTGTCCGCCCACGAGCCTGATATACATGTGCCTACAGGGACCACCCAACGAGATGCTTCATTTACAAAATTATGCATGTAGGGCAGAGAAATAGGTCTGAACTGGGGGAGATTGTAGTTACAGAATGAGATCAGAGAGGAATGAAGCCATGACTGAGGCACCTTGTTGTCATGCCTTCATTCTTTTATGAAAGGAAGAGAGACTTGGAAAGAAAGTAGGTAAGTCAGAGAGAGATGTGCCAATGCCATTTTGCTGTCTCATGCCTTTTCCCTTCTTTAGGTATGTATTAACTGAGGAAGAATTTTCTCAGGGCTGCTTGGACACTAATCATTACCTCCTGTTTCTCATCAGCTCACATCACTGATCATCATAGTTCCTCCTTTTCCCCACAGTTCCTCTCGCCACAAGATGCACAAACCCAAGAAAACAGGAAATCTGGATTGTTCACTCCCATAATATATATTTTTATCATGCTCCATCAGTCTTTGTCTTTTCTTCTAACCAACACCGTTGGCAGTAATTAACTGACACACATTGATGAATCCACTTTTTTTTTCTTTTTTGTAAGCTTCCAAACCACAGACTGTACATAAAAGATGGTCCAAGACTGTGACAACCCCCAATGTGTGGTTTGTAATTCAACAAACAACACAATAACGTAGATGTTACACTTTCTCATTTATTTACTGAGGAAAATGATCAAATATTACTCACATTACTGGTACACTTCTGGTTTCTCCATTCTGAGTAACTTTTAGCCGCTTGTCCATAACGGAACCTTCCACTTGCGAACTAGGAAGACTCTGATCGTTGTTTATTCTAGCTTACACGGCAAAATATTTGCAAGTAAATCATACTGTGGAATGTATAAAAAAAATCCTTTTACCAAGAGGCTTCATTTAATCAGCACCAGAAAAGTGTCAGAAAAATTGTTTAGTGATTCTTTCTGAAGCAACACACACACACAAATAAAAAAACAAACACTTCCTACTGTTTGATGTTTGTAGCCTTTATTTTAAGTTGGCTGATGGACTGATTCATGGATTAGTCACTCCGGCTGTGATAAAAATAAAATAATAATCAACAAACTATTGATGCCAGTCATGAAAAAAACCCAAAAACAAATAAGTGGAGGGGAAGCAGAAACAAAAAAGGAGAGAAAAGGAAGAGGAGGAGAGTATCTAAATATACCAGCTGAGGGCGGTGGAGAAAAGAAAAAGTGCAGCTGCTCTGAAAACCTCACTGATGAAAAATTAACTTGGGAGGCACAGGGAAGAGAGCATTCAGAGAGAGTAAGTGCTTTTACTGCTGGTCGCTTTCACCTGTCTGTCTGGGAGATGGACACATGAAATCATCCTCCTATTAAAGTGAGCTGGAAAAAATACAGCCTGCCTTCTTCCTCTGTCAGTGAGTCCAGGAACAAGCAAATAGTTGAACCCCTTTTTACCCTCTTAGCTCCCAGTACCATAAGATTGCTATCTTGATGCATCTGACTCTGAGGTTCCTTGTTTACAGGTAATTCATTGTTTGCTCTTTGAAGAAACTCTGCCTGAACTGTCTTAAAATTTTGCTTGCTCATCAAGACTGCTCTTTTGAGCAGAAGTTTGTGTTTTACTGCTGCTATTTCAACTCTGCAGAACATCAACTTCATTTTCAAAGAGAGTCTTATAGTGTTGGACTGATCCTTTTTGCTCATGCAGTAATCATCCCAGTCAAGTTAAACATGGCTGCTTGCTTCCACCAACCAGTTTACTTGCAGTTTATATTCATGTCCCAGATAATATTATAATGCCTTGTCGAATACTCATATGTAGTAAAGACTTTTGAGTAAGGTTGGGCAATATGGATAAAGTGTTATGGATGATTCACTTTCTTCTGAGAACTAATCGCAAATCATCATTCAACTGTTTTCTTTATTTAATAATATTTCATACATGTTGTGCCAAACAACAAATACACCTTATTTAAAAAAAAAAAAAAAAGTATTCAAAACTTAAAATGAAATTTATACATTATAGTGGTCTGTTCCATGTCAGACGCTGCAAAACAGAGCTATTTTCTTATAATGGAGGCAGTAGGACACCTTTCTTTGATTTTTATTTCAACAGGTTCAGCTGTGGCTGCCACTAATGCGTGCAGGTGTCACCATGGAAACAGCAACAGACCAGCTGTTATTGTAACTATTGTTAAAACTGAGCTGAGAAAGCACAAATCCCAATATTATGATCCAGGCTTTTTTTTAATTTTAATTGTACATTGTTTAAAAACTCTAACTCAAGTTAAAGAAATAATTTCAGTATGCCACCAAATCCTACTCTAATCACTTCATCTTTAAGTCAAAGTGAATAAATAAAAAAAGCAAAACAACTTTAGAAGTTCCTGAAATATCGTCTTCACAAGAACGGGACAGACGAACATCCTGCAATCATGATGCCCACAGCCATGTCTGTTATTGCCATGAATCTATAAAACACTAGATTGAAAGTTATTTAAAGAAGCCATTTCAGCTGCCTGGATTATTTTCCCATCCAGTTCTCTCTCATGGCAGACACTTCCCTTTTCCCTTCAACAGGGACAGCACAGAGGAGGCCATTTGCATTTTGCTTTAATAAATCTCCTTAATTTTAAGGCTTCAAGAGATCCCCCTTTGTATTTGTTTATTTACTTCAAAGTACTTTTTTTTCTGTTTTTGCTTAAAAACCTTGCAGAAAATTGAAGTGTAGTCAAAATGTAATAGATGAATATGAAAGTAGTGTGCTGTGTATTCAACTGAGAGTGGGACTTTGATGTTATTTTTGCAGATTTAAGTCAGCTCGTGCCCGTTGGTGAGAGCTGGCAATTTCCTTTTTCTTTTATTGTCTGATGCTGTTGGACTGGTGGGTGATAGAAAGGCTCAGACAGCATGGCTGCGTTTACCACCTGGATCTGCACTGTCAGCAGACACATATTGCAGCAGTGTGTTGTTTCTATGTATGTGCCCTTCTCTGTGTTTGACCCGAGGATGTTTTAGGGGTAGCCGTGTCGTGTGCGGACGATGGATTGGTAGTGACATCAGGATCGTACCTCGCGGTGCAATGAGCTCTCCAGGTTAGCACAGCGATCAGCAGACAGAGGCAGAGCAAAAGAAGGACAGAGGACAGAGATGGATGGACTGTGACACCCATGGGTCGAAGCAAGCTTTAGGGATGTGTTGGGGACACACATGTAGCTGTAGCAGCGAAAGCTGATTTGAAAGATGAGAATGTCAAGGCTGTGATGAGCACTCTGCTGGAGCCATAGAGTATTGTTAACTAGTGAGAAACGGTTTAAAGGCTGAGGAATGGGGGAGTAAATGGCCTAGAGCTTCCCACTCCTCATTTTCTCTCCCTTTTCTTTCCATCTTCCTCCTTTTCTGCACACACGAATACACACACATAAACCAAGTTTGTCTTGAGTTTCCACAATTCCAGTTAAATTGGGGCTTAATTTAGAGCCACTGGCTTTCAGTACAGGTCACATGGAGTCAATTTATCTGCAAAAGCCAAACTGTGTTTGATTAATGAAACACACACACTAATGAATACAAACACACACACATACACTTGATACATGTACAAAGACATGCTCGTGGCAAGATCAGGGAAGCCTAATCAAGCGAAGTCTCCCGAGGTTGCAATTAGGTTAGGAGAGTCCTTGCAGTCCTAACTCTGGCTCAAAAACAAGTTTGTTCACTAATTCACAAGAATACATAGATTTCTTCTGAAAAATCCTCATCTCTCCATTCTTGTTCTGCTGTGAGAAAACTTAACGTCTACAGAGTTGTTGTTCCAGTGAAGAAATAGAATCTAGGTTTTATTGTTTGGTTTCTTTCAGCTTTTACAACAGCATATTTCAAATTACCCAAGGATTTAATCATGTTTCAGCACGAAATGACAGTTATCTGGGATTGTCTCACCCAGGACGAACTGTGGGTGAATAAATTGGTATATATGGGGAAATTAAGATGATAGGATGTCCTTCTTTTCACTGATTTGTTGAATGGAAAACTACTGTAGCTGCCAATCCATTGAGCATTTATGGAACATGTCCTCCAATCAGACTCCAAGCAGGGGCCATAATAAGAATAACTACACAGCCATTTTGCTGCCAGTCGTCTGTTTGCATGTCTGTAAATATAGTATAATAAGGCCCTCACATATATGCAAAAGTCAACAGAGCATTTTTCCTTGGATTGACTAAAGAAAGCTGTAAGGGCTTCATTCTGTTCCACAATCATATTTTAAAATGTATTGAGGCGAAATTAGCATAACAAATAGTAAAAAGTGCTCAACTTTCACAGCTCAAGAGAATACTATGTAATATTTATCAAGCAAATTCTAAATAACTTTATTACTGAATGCAAAATCTATAAAGCTGGGAAAAGCCAGTGTGATTAAGAGCCCTTTTTTTTTTACTTTATTAAAAGAAAAGAAAAGGAAAAAATAGAGCCTTGCTTATGGCCAGGGCTAGATATAAATGTCAAAATGTTGTTTAGGCAGTCTTAAAGCAGTAAACAAGACTAGGTCATTTTGGCAAACAAAATGGTGTCAGATTAATAAACACACAAACAAACAAACAAACAAATAGGGCAGCCTATAAGGCTATCCACAACAAACAAACAAAACCCCCTTAAAAAAAAACCTCTCCCCTCCATCTGACATTCCCAGTATCTTCATGTGATCTGAGCGTGTATTTAAGAGTGTGTGTGATGCAGTTCTGTTGTCCCTATAGTAAACAAGGTCTTGTCACTTGATGACCAATGTCATAGAATAATCATCTTTGTTTTCAGAGCATCTATTTAACATCCACTGCATGCAAACAAGAAAATAAGTGTACTTTGCTCCTGAAGCAGTTGCATGACATCCCCTGCTGCTGACCTGTAAACAACCCTACCAATCATGTATTCTTTGAATCATCCCTGTATCCTTTCCATTATCCTTTTCTATCTCTTCTACAAAACACAATGTTCCATTTTTCTTTGATAATGTCATTTTAAATCTAACAATAAGTCTCAGTATCCTTGTGACATTAGCTAGATTATACTTTTGAAGGAGAGAGATAACCATCTTTCTGTTTAATTCCAAGTTCCATATTTGTTGTTCTGAAGTCCTTGGTACACAAACGCTGGGTAGATTTGTGTGAAGGAGGGCACCACATACATCATGCTCAAACACAGAAAAAAATCTACAAGGTAACACCTTGTGGGGATAACAGAGGTCAGAAGTAATTGGTGCAGAAATGTTTCTTACTGAAAGATAAAATGACAAAATATGACATTATAAAAGCCTAAGAACATTTCAGTGCTTTAAACAGCGGGGTTTATTTGCTCATGAAAATAAAACATTGTTACTGTTTAATTTAGGTCCTGTCTGTGTTTACACGAGCTTTAACATAACATAATGGGTTTATTGAAGCCAAATATTCCAAAATTTAATTTTGCAATTTTGATATCACTGGGAAAATCTTCTGAAGTTCAGTAGTGTGGCTTTAAAGGGATGGAGGTCTGTGAAAATATCTCAGTCTTGGGGCCAAGTTTAGATATAAACAACATAAGCAAACGTATCAGAGTGCCAGGCATCATCTTCTTTTTTATGCTTATGGTACTGTGCTGCGTTGCATATACACCTAATCAAACTCTTGGTCTATTACAGCTCATCATTATGTCAACAAATTGAAACTGCTGACGTTTTTCAATGCAAAAGTAACCCTCTGAACCATTCATCTCTAACCATCTGTCATCTGAGATTGAGATGCTGTCTCATACGGTTGAAATCAAATAAATCTCTTTTATGCCTCAAATGCAGAAAATGGTGAAAAATTTGATTTGATTGAAATATTTCATTCTTATTCATTTAAGAATCAAACTTTATCTTTCCTTTGAGAACAAAATGAGACTTGTTGTTTCCATCTTGTCTGTCCTTGATTATGGTAATGTCATTTCTCTGTCTGGACTTTTGCAATGGTTATTCCATTTGGATACAATGTACCATGGTGCAGTGAGCAAAATACTCTAAAACATCATAGCATATTGTACAGCATTCATAGTTTGCTTTGTCCTCCCATAGATTAAATCTTGGGCATATTTTTATCTAAAAAGTTATTCTTGGTCTGTTTCCATCATATCTTCTGACCTAAATCCTTCAAAAAAGAAAGCTAAGTTACTATCTAAGCTTCTAACATTCTTCATTGTATCCATCCCTAAAGCCCATTCTAAATCAGTAAAAAAGTATTTTAACATCTAACCTTACTCTTGCTGTGCGGTGCTGCTTTGTCCCGACTCTACAGACCTTATCAAACTTCTCATTTTACATCACTACATCATTGTGAGTTTATTTATCACTTCAAAAAAAAGGGCTGGGTATAATGTGAGAGTGTTAGGCCGAGAACATACTTGCATTTAATTATGCATACGTGTGTGTATCATGGCTGCTTCGCATATTTTGAGTTTGTTTGAAGGGTTGCTTGTTCATGTCCTCAGAATTTAACTCTTCGGAGTTGCAAACTGTAACATGTGAGCAACCGATGGGGGCAGTGTAGGGACCAATTTAACTGTGTGTTTGGTAAAGGGGTAGACAGTGGCAATAATTAGGGAAAGTTTCAAAGACAAGACATGCTGTGCTTGGATGATGGGCCTTTGTGACATAGCACACATATGTTAACAATTCAACAGAGCCAGTTGCCTACATGAACGCAAGGCTAAATAGCCAGTAGCTTATATATTCTTGGCCTTATTTTGAAGTACACTAAATAAATGCTCATTACAATGGATCAAGCTAATTTTCCATAGTAAAATGCTGTGCCTTGGACATGTCTTGACCAAAGGTATTAAAACTTATTTAGAGTTACCGAAGCAAGTTATGTTCTGGGTTGTCAAAAATCAAATGAGGTGATTGATCTTTTAACTTTGAATATCAAAGTAGTTTTTCAGTTGTGCAAATTGTGCGTGTTTGTGTTTGCTGGGCTGTGCTTTTAACCAAAAAATGGCACTAAAACCCCCAATTTCCGGTAGTCTTGGTCAGGAACTGACACTTTCACACTATCAGAACCAATCTGCAGTACATGCCAAATGAACTGGAGGTTATTTTAATTGAACCAAACAGGTTGTGTGAGAACACTCTGAAGATGGTTTATCCTAGCAGCTCAATTAGCTGCTTCGAAGCAGTTTATTTTCCTTCAGAAATGATGCTACTAACAGAGACTGAAATCATATCAAAAGCAACGTAGCATTAGTGGAAATGAGGTGATATCTTAATACTATGCATCCTCTGTAAGATGAATCACTTCATGTTAATTGCCACAGAGACTGATGGAGAGCACAGGCAATCCATTTTCTAAATGTTGGTTATCTCAGAGAATGGAAACTCCTTGAATATTAATATATTTCCACTACATTTTCTGCTCAGACACTGGGAGCTCAACCAGAGCTGATATGCCCATGAGATGTCTGTCCGGCTGTAGCTTAGATACTTATAACCACACACGCCCACTCATGCACACACAGAAACGTAGACTGGAGGTATGGAGGGGAAACTGATCAGCCACGTGGAGCAGGGAGGGCATTCCAATGGGACTAATTAAAGGGATGGAACAGACTGCAGAAATCATCGGAGAGCACTACTCTTTCTCCAACACTTTCTCTTCTCGTGCTTCCTTTCTCTTTCATTCCTTTGTGTTCAGCTAATGAAAGCAACATCATAAAGGGTTGATCTTTCAAACCCAATGCTGCTGGTATTCATACTGGAGGATGTCATCCGTTGAGTAAAGGAACTGGGACACTTAAAGTATTTAATGGGGCTGCTGGAAACACACAATGAGACGCAAACAAGTGTAGCAGAACTGTTTGGAAGCAAATGCAATAACGCTGGATATCAAAATTCAGACTTTGTATTTGCTTGTCAATGCAAGAGAGCATTGGTGAGTTTGTGATGATGCATGTGTGGGGAGAAGAGCCACCAACAGCTGCTGAGTTTGATACTGATGGAGACTCGAGCAGTTTAGATCTATCTAATTTTCTTGTACATATCTTACCCTTATTGTTTTTATTTATTTATTATTGTTTTAAATTTTTATTGAGGCTCTTATACAGGGACCTAAGTCCTAATTTCGTGCCTGTTAACACTTGTCGTGAGGTGGTGTGACAATAAAAGTTCTTGAATCTTGAATCTTGATCAAAACCCCCTGTTCCCTGAGCAGTCAGACATATGCACATATACAAACACACGCTCTCAAGGCCGCTTCTGCTATTGCTCTCTCTCTCTTTTTCATCCCCCTTTCCCTGCTTCTTTTCCGAATCCATTTCTACACCTCACGCCCACTCGTTCTGCGGCAGACAGACCAACAACCAGCCATAACAAAGTGGCACTGCATCATGAGAAACACTGCTGTGTGTCTAAATGAGCTGGAGAGAAAGCTGGCAGCGTCTCTGCTTTGTTTCCTAATTATTTACTTCTAGCAGAGCATAGGTGACGACAGGAGGGAGGAGATGAGAGGAGGAGGGAGAGAGGCAAGGATATGTGGAGACTGGGGGAGATGAGAGGAGATAAATGAGAGAGGAGAGGAAAAGTGACAATACATGCTATTCATGCAAACTAATCAGCTGCAGCTTCTACAACACTTAAAGTGGATTGTATGTATGAAAGTTATATCCGTAGGACTTTCCAGCAAACATTTGCATTGTAAGATGATCAGCGCTAATAACTTTAGTCTTTTAATGCTGTGGCTGACATGTGATTCTCTATGCGTGTAGGGGTGTGTGTGTGTGTGCGATGCCCTCTAACCACAGAAAGCCTTGGCCTAGTCTGTCTGGCTTTGCAGCTTCTCCCAGCTCTGAAAAGACCTGGCTGCATGGCCAGATGACTCACACACATCAAGCTCAGAAGTCAAGCCAAGGCTTAGCACACGCTTCCTCATGGCATATACACTCACACATGTGAGCACATAAACTGTGTGCCCAGACACACTACATGTGCAGAGAAAAAAAACAACACATCAGCTCATGCTCACATCCAACCAGGTGTGCGTGTAATCTAATCTGCAGTGAGTTAATCTGCTCACTCTCACAAACCTGGAAAGTTTGGTTTACGTACATCATCACATATCCGTTCACGAGTATTCCACAGAAATCTTGTTTTTCAGTGTATTTTCTGCTTTACAAGAAAAGTAAATTACCAACATGAAAGGCATTTGAAGAGTGACTTCAACAAAATGAACTTTGTGAGTTAGTCCATTTTATGCTAAACAACTGTATCACGCAGCCAGTTGATACTGGTTGCTATTATGATGTGTTGTGAAAAGCATTTGCTTGGTTTTCTTTTATTAATAAAACAAGAGGCCCCAAAGTACAAAGAAAGATCATGTTCAATTAAATCTAAATAACCATCCCTATCTTGTCAAGCGGCGATAGAAATCAACTCTTGGCTATGTGTAGTTTGCAGTTTGACAAAAACAAGGACTTCTGCATATTTTATGGTCACGTTTGGAGCAAATTTCCATCCTCCCAACTCCACTGGAATGCTTTCTCTTAGAATGTAAATAAATCATGAAAAAAAGATATAACAGATGCAATGTCGCTGTCACTGTATGTTGCCTCATACATTTGCTTTATGCTTCCCACCTCCCTATGTAGTTATTTCTTCAAACACATAATGTACACAAACATACCAACAAAATCTTTCCCCTGGAAAAAAAAAAAGATTGTTTGTCTGTTGTGGAAGATTATGTTCTGCTTGGTGCCCAGAATATAAAAGGCTGTAATGAAATGCATTCACTCTTTTTAGTGTGACATTGTGTGACTTTATTGTGTTCATTATTGTTTGCATTACCCGCAGAGCAAAACAACACAAAGATTAAATCCATTATTAAGACAATATTCAAAAATAGTAAAACATGTGTCTTGGTTTTAGTTTTACTAGTGAGTTTACACTAGGATCAAAACTTTTTTTGTGAGCTAATATATCTTTACAAGCATTTGTCAAGTAATTTGGATTACTTGTTGGATTTCTTTATTTACTTATTGAAGGAAATCTACGTTTTAATATGTGTTTATCTTCATAAATGTGGATATGATGTCTATTTGCTGTCTGCAATGGGCTGGACAAGTCTCTGCTCCATCATAGACAATCAAATGTGCAACTGTCGGAAAAAAAACAAAGAGGATATACTGAATTTCCATTTATAGGCCATGAACAACAAAAAATAAAATTGAAGTGTTTTCTATTCATGTTTTTTTTTTTTTTTTTGCCCAACAGAATGCGGGAACGGGGTCCTTGCATTTGTGGAGTGGGTGTGTGGAGTCTACTGCTATCTCTTTGTCTCGCCTCCCTCACACATGCACACAGGAGCCATACGGGTAAGTGTACCTGTGTTTGTACATCTGTTTGTGTGTGTGTGTGTGCATGTGTGTAGCAAATATTGCTGTCAGTTGGTGAGGGTGAGTTTACAACACCTGCAGTATTGGATCTATTGTAGATTGCCACTGCAGGAAGCCTCTGTAGCCAATCTCTTTTTACGTGTTGTAAAGTTGTAGTGGATAGACTGTGTGCTACCCGAGGGAATGCTGAGGTCAGAGCCACAATGAAATATGAGACCACAGAGGAAGGTTTGTGAAGACAAACACACAGAAAGCAGTTCTTTAATAAGAGAAAAGGGAATACAAGTAATCCAGCTAAAGAGCCTTCTTTGTTCTGGATGCTTTGCTGTCCCATCATCGATGGGGCAACTCTCAAAAATGCCTGAGGGTTACAGCACAGACAGAGAGCAGTGAGCTTTAGGGATTAATAATTGCTGGTTGTGTGATATCCTTCCTGTGTGAGTCAAGCAGCTATACCACTGCATGACCGAGCCCAGAGGCCCTTCGCTAGTCTTCAGATAATTTCTCGTGAGAAGGTTTGGTATCTTCGCCTTGGTAGAGCTCAGTTCACCTGTGTTACATTGAAAGTCACATACTTCTGGGAAAAGGGTTTAATAGGGAGCAAACTGCACCTGTGACCGGTATTTTCAGAGCTTTTCAGTGCATGTGCCTGAGATTACATTGTTCAGTTACAAAAGGTACTTACAAATAGACCTGAAGGATTTGGGACAAAAATCTAAATGTGATCTGACAATATTGCGATTTTGGTTTGCAATTTAATCTTTTGAATTCCAGCTTCTGTTCAGTGTTCATGCAGAAATATATTTTTCCATAGGAGATTCAGGATTATCACATGACATGACATCGATATAAAATACTCTATATTCTAACACAAGGATGCAAACTTTAGATATGAACAGCTTCACTTACCAACTGCAAGATGCCCAAAACACTGAAGCTTGAAGGTTACATTTCTTCTAGAACAGGTTTGTACTTTGTATTAAAATGCCACACATACAGACACATGCATGCACATGCAGGTGTGCACACTCCACCCATCAGATAGAAAATGCATGTCGGAAAATACGTGGCTTCAGCCCATCTTCATGAAATTAAACTTCATGTCCATCACGGGAAGACAGCTGAACAAGCTGAATCTACCGTTATTGTAGTAATTTCTGAGTCCTATTACAAATGAAAATAGATCCAGTACTCTTTGTAAGTTTTATTAATGTCAACACGTCATCTGAGATCTGAACTTTAAGAATATTTAGAGCAATTCCACTCAGTAAAACCGTCTTTATTCACTTCTTCAGGACATTTCAGAAGTTAGACTGTTTTCTGTCCTCTCACCTCACTATTTCAGTCATTTGTGGAAAATTTGTCAGCAATGACGTTTGAAAATGTGATGTGATTTCACAGCTGAGTGTAGCTGTCTTATTAAGGTGTTGAACCCTCTCACCGGGAAAAGTTTGACGGGCCCACAGGTGTAAAGCACATCCGAGGCTATGAGGAGGAAAAGTGACCCACGCTTTCTCCACATTTTGCACAAACTCTTAGTTGCTCTGTCCTCTCTGTGCTGTGGACTGTGCCTCCTCTTCTTCCCTCTCACCAGCTGTGAGAGAGTAGATAATATAAAGGGAATGTGGGGAGTGAAACGCAATGCAAATCCAATGTAAATATATTTGAAGCAGAAATAGAGCAAAATCCCAGACAATTTTGAAATCTCGGCCGGACGCAATTTTTAATTCTGACAAAGAGGAAACATCTGTGGAATAATAGGAGTGCCAGAGAAATGAATAAATCTGGAAAACAATAAGGACATAAAAAAGGAAATATATGGACAAATGCATAAAACGATAAATAAAAACATAAATAAACTGCAACACTTTAAATTGCAATCCCGATTTTAAAACGATTAATTGTTCATCCCTAAATACAAACAAGACTATAAATATTTTTTTTAATTTTGAGTGATCACCAACAGCAGACACTTGGGATTTTAATTTCACTTTAATTTGAGCTATTAAAACAAAAAGAATAATGGCTATGAAACTCACAAATATTTTGTTGGATACTTTCAGAAAAGTGCTACTTTAGCTATAATTTTTTTGTTTGTAGGTTATGGCTTTTCTTTCATTTAAAAAACAATCAGAAATTTTTTTGTAGCAGCAGTCACACATTCAAAGTGGTAACAGCATTTATGATCATACTAATAATAAAAGAATATAAGATTAATGAATAGCTGAAGATGAAAATGCTTCAATGAGAAATTAAGTCAGCTCATGAAAATAATATGGTTACCTGGTGAGAGAAGAGACAGCTCTTATTTTTATTTATTTATTTTTTATTAAATATTTTGTGTCACAGAGAAACAAGGGCAAGGAGTATTTCTAATCATTTATCCACAAGAAGCCATGCAGACTTCTTGCAAGTCCTGGTTTTGCAGACACCAAATATGCAAGTTTGTATGGTTGTTGTTTTGTTGCAAACATGATTATTTGGCCAGAGAAAGGTGGCTACAAAATGTGGAATTGTAGCCATTTTATATTTTCATTACTTGCCATAATGTGTTACAGGCCTCAAAACCTACATGAGAATATGAACATGAGAGTGTTTTTTTTAAACCAGGATTTTCCCCTTCCTCTTTTACAATATATCTGCATAGCAGTGTTTATATAAAAAAAAGAAAATACACAAACATAATCTTCATAAAATCTTCTTCTTATAACAGTTTCCTGTCCGTCAGTGTACAATTGAAGCAGTTCAGTTGAATACAGCAGTGATGTCCTGGACAAATGAACATTCTCGCAGCTTTTTTAAGCGAAAATGACTTTGTATTCTCAGAGTTATCACAATAGCCTTAGGTCCAATGTGGGCTGGTCAAAACCAAAAATGTTGTTTTCAGGTTCTGCACTTTATGAGTGTTGGTTTTTTATATTTTCATGCAGTCCATAATACATTCTGACATTTGTTTTTTTAATATAGTTGGTGAGTAACTATACATTTATGTGCAAAGGTGTAAAAAGTCCTGTTTGCAAGAGCAACATAAATGCTTTCTTGACCAAGTTCACCATGCAAACAAAAAGGCAAGGCCTTTTGATTTCCACAATACAGAAAACATGGATGGAATCATAAAATTTGACAATAAACTTGGAATCAACTGTAAAACATGGGATATTGTGGGATTTGCACTTATGAGGGTGTGATCTGTTACTCCTGCCAATTTAAAGTTTTTCACAGTGCCTGAGCTATATGAGCAAGAAAAGCTAGATGAGACCTGAATGTATATTGACAGCTGCAGCCCCCTGACTGTGTGAGGTCATCTGCACTGACGTGGCACAAGTCTTCTTAAGAAGTTCAGCAGTGGCTGAGGGGCTGGCAGAAACATTGAAATTGTAAAAAAAAAAAGAAATTCAACATGACACAAATCTAGAAAAATTTAACAAGGTCCATTAGGCTATGAATATACTTGCTAACAAACAAGGTGGAGTGTGACAGAAAACGAGAGCAGCCTCCATCAAACTTATTTACCTGTGTGTTTGAACTACACCCGGAGGCTGTCCTACAGAAGATCTGAGGAAAAAACAATATCAGTTGTTGTAGACTAAATAACTGATACAAGAGACTGCTGTATGTTTAAAATAACTGGATGTTTACGGCTTGTTGAGCAGCCAGCTCAAATACAGATGCTTCATCTCTCTGATGCAGCCGGCTCAGGTTCTAATCCTGGCCTACGGCCGTTTGCTGCATACCACCTCCTCTTTCTCTGACCACCTTTCCTGTCAAGCAACTGCCCAATAAAGACTCTAAAGCCCAAAATTAAAAAAAATAAATAAATCAAAAAGTAGATAGGATATTTAAGCTCTTTTCCTATTGAACAGTTGAAATTTCATACATACACACCACATGATTAGAAACATTCCCCTGGAAAAAAAATGAGGTCACATAAAACAAAACAGAATTCAGGGGGAAAAATGGAAAAACATGAAATTTGGGAAAACATCAAATATAATCTGGCAAAATTTAAAACAGATTACAATGGGCCCTAAAAAGAAAGGTTTGGCACATATTTGTGATAGTATTCAAAGGAGACAGTCTGATGGCTCTAGGGAGGTCATGGTTTTAGATTTTTTTTTGGTATAATTATTGTCAAAGAAATAATCATGATTTTATGATTGTACCATACCATATGTATAATATGGTTATGATTATCATGATGTTTTTGTGTTAATTAATTTCACAACATTATAAATGTGTAAAATCACTTGAACACTCCTTTCAGTCTTTAAGTTTTATTTATTTCTGTCTTTTGATGGCAACTTGAAAAAGTAAGGAAAGGAAATGCACCTTCACCATTAAGCACCTATATACATTTTTTTTTTAAAAAGAACTAGGGGAGATTGTAACATTAAATGAAAAATAAAATTAAGTGAAATGGTTATATCATTCAAAGACACGCAATCCTGGAATAAACTACTAGTAATGAAATGAAATGAAATGAAATGAAAAATACTTTATTTATCCCTTTTAGAGGGAAATTATTGTTGTAGCAGATTTTTTAAATTTTTTTTTAAAATAATAATAATAATGATGAAACAAACAATTAAATTAAAGTCGAAGATAGGGCCTTGTTCCGGAGGGTGATGGCTGCTGG
>JBBBVU010000014.1:13274853-13299810 GCA_037177055.1 Atherinosoma microstoma
TGTTGTCCAGCTGAACTCCAAGGTACTTGTATTCCTCCACCACCTCCACCTCTTCTCCCAGGATGTAAACAGTGTTTATGTAACCATATGAAAAATCTATAATTATTTATCATTTAAGAATAGTTTTAAGCAATGGTTAAAAACACACCAACAACGTATCCACCACAAATAACACGGATGGCTGTTTCCTATTATGTGTGTTGTTATTCTTGGAATTGTTGTGAGTTATTATTGGAGCTATATAGAGACATTCTTAACTAGATGCCTTTTTGATTTGCAACCATTTGATGTAACTCATATGTTATGTTGTGTTTCTGTCCCTGTACTATGTTAATGTATGTTGTTTGTGTATTATCTATTTCACTGTTTTTAAGTCCTGTAGCATACAGCTACCTTCCAAAAGACGAGATGTTCAAAATGGATTATTGTGAACTAACTAAACTGCCTTTGTTCTCTCACTGGAAACACCACAACCCCCGGAGAACAGGGCTCACCTCACCCGACTCAACTAACAATGCCATTTGTTTTAAAACTTGTCTCTCTAAACCAGAGATAAGCCAAAAGGGAACCTCCTGCTTTGATCTTGGAATATACAAACTTCGAAGCAAACCAGATGGTCTGCTCATAACCACGTCAAAGTAATGAACTCTTTTCCCCCAAGGTTATCTACCTGAGGATGCAGACCCCCCGGAGTTAACTCTGACCAATCTCTACCCCCCTCCCTGGGGAGAAGACACAGTCATTTCAGTCTGCTAATACCTGGAAATAATGTTTTCTTCATTTCAACAGACATACTCCAGAATGATTGTTTTGTTACTCTGATTGCGTTCAGATGCAAATGTCTCAAAGTACAAGAATTTATATTAGATATTCCGTTAATTTAGGAACAGAGTGGTTTAAGTTTAATCCTTAAAAAAATGGATAAGAACATAAAAAACCCCTTTTTTCTTCTTTTGATCATCCCCGGGCCAAACGCCTCGCATTTGATTGGTCCAAAGTCTCGTCGCTCCGCCCACCTCAGAGTAACATTCTAAGACTTTGGAAATTTAATTTCAGAGTTTTCTTGACGAAGAAGGAGGTTAAAAAGCTCTCCGCTCCTGTGTGTTGAGAAACCCTGGTGTGTCTTTGTTTGTCCTCATGGCGTTTTGGCACCTAAACTTACTTGTTCAATTTTTGTCATAATTTTACAAGTTTTCATTCTTTTTGTTAATCAATTCTAATACCCGGAAGTTCCCGTTGCTTAGTTACCTCAAGCACTCGCTGATTGGTGCTAAAATAGTTTACCTTTTATCAAATTTTCTTGTGTGATTAACTTTGAGTATAAGTCAAAGTTAACTTGGACATCAGCTTTTATCAGCCTTCCCCGGAATAACGGAGAGGAGATTCCTCGGACTACAGCGGCCGTCGAGGACGAAAGAGGCGCAGACGGAAGTACCGGATCTCCACCGGTCCTGTTCGAAGAGACAGCCATCCTTCAGAACCCCTCAGACCAAGTAGGACCGAGGCCTTCTCTGAAACATTGCTGGTTATCTGCGCTGAATAAAATAAAATTACTGTGAAGCCCAATCTGAGTGTTTTCAAGCGTTAATAAAGCTAAACACCTAAAGATTAGTCACAATTCTCTTAAAGTTAAATATATCTCTTACTACTATTGAAATAATTCAGAACAAACTACCACTCTCTTCCTAACCTTATTCCCTTACTATCAAACCTCTCTTATATGCTGCGCTGGTTACATTACACTATCACGAGATTACTCTATATACATGTTTGACTTAAATGTGAATTGTCTGTCTTTTCCGGTGTGCAATCATTTAATATTTTTGGTTTATTTTAATCGGTCGTTGTTGAGTGTTTCCTGACAAGTTTTAGTCAATTCATACGCAGAGCTCTGGTGCCTTTAAGATTATAAGACTGAGCATAATTTGTAGCTAAATATTTAAGGTTTTCCGGATCCTACCTTCCTATAACACAGGTAAAAGGATTTCGGTGGTGCCCTGACTTGGTTGGGATATTAGGATAGATATTAATATCTCGCATATTCATATTTATATTAATATTCCCATATTCAGAATCTTTAGTAACGCTACAGTCCATCTACCTACCTTGGGACCAAAGATGGAAATTAGCCTTTGGCTATAATCTTGCATATTTCTGTGCTGTTTCTTCTTCAGCCCATTGCACATTGATGACTAAAGGCATCAACCTCATGCCAAGACGGTTATGTTTGAATAATGAAACTATCCCTAAAAAAAGAAGTATTTTGGTTTTTGTAATGTAACGTTCAGTGAAAGCTGCTGAAGGCGTCATATTCCCCTGTAAGCCCAACCCGAGTCATACATAACAAAATTACAAATTACAAACATTAACACCATTTAATGAAATGAAAAATACTTTATTTATCCCAGAGGGATTTTTTTTTATTTCTTTGTTTTGTTTTTTTAATTAAATTTAACCAAACTATACATTAATCTTTACTTTAGCATAAAAAGTGCATGTGGTGAAACAGATTCACTGTATTTCCCCTTTTTCTGCAACTTTTTATGTCATGCTTTACATGCTGGCAAGCTGTCCTTCACAATGACACCTTTGTCTTTAGTGGTTGTGAAGCCCGACAAAGCGTACTTAATCTATTTGTTTGGAGGAAATAACTCTTCCTCTGCTGTATTTTCCCACTCTTTTCTCCCTCTTCTGTAACTGCATGGAACACAAAAACAAGTTTTGCTGATCAGCCATTATGATTCAGATATAATCTTTGATGGAAAGTGATGATATTGAAGGCTCTTTACTATTAATTAATCATAGTGTTTAAAACCATGATTAATTATTAAATTAAGTAACTGGGACATTCCTAGATGGCACAAGCCAAAAAAACCTAGCTTCCAGACTTACATCACTGTCAGAGTCTGTGAAAAACTTGACCCTTAAATGGTGGTGTTTTCAAAATGTTTGGTTTCAATAACCAAAAACTGCATTTGCTTGTGGATAATGTGGAAATTTACAGGTAAATCTGTGGTTATTTCAAGTGTACAAAGCCTAAAAGGCCTCTGAAGGCTCACTTACTGACACTATCCTCTGCTCTGTCAAAGGCACAAGTGAGCTGCTTGCACATGTCTAGTGTTGTCCTTGAGGTGGGTTAAGATGGTGTTGTTCTGTTGTTCCTTCTGATATACAGAATAGTACATGTGATCAAAGTGAATAAGAGATAGGTAAACTGAGTAAATCATTTAACAGCCTGAAGCTCAAGACAAAACTTGGGACCTGTCTATGTGATATACTGTAGGATGACCATACCTGCTGAATCATAGTGGGAAGCAATTTATATAAAGCAAAGTAGGTTGTATTAGACTAAAAATTACTGTACTGTTTATACAATGCGTGTTTATATGCCTGCTGGTTTCCACATACAGGAGATGCAACTCTTCCAATTTCTTTCTGTGCTTGGTACCTTTTGGCACTGTTACGGTATGAGCTAGAGCAGTGGTTTTCAAAGATTTTTCAACAATGTACCCCTGGTGGAATAATTTTTCAGCCAAGTACCCCCTAACCAATACAGAGCTTTTTGGTTGGAACAGAAGTAGACAGGACTGTACCATCAGTGCCCAATTTATTATAAAATTTGTACCTAAAGAATCATTTTCAAATTTCAAATATTTTAAAAGGACATACTTTAAACACGTTATCAGTGATTCATGACTAAATTAATGGGAAAAACATGATAAATGTCCTCTTCTGTTGTTTTTTTCTCCAAGCTTTTGCAGATCAGAGATGTGTTCAAAAATATTGTCGCTATCAATGTATCAAACAAAAGCAACAAGTTGTGGATTTTCACTCCCATCTATCAGTTCATCCAGTTGGCGTGAAAATTAGTCAAATTTAAAGCCTGATCAGAATAAAAATATTTAGTGTAAATGCAAAATCAAACTGGATACTTTCCTTTTTTTTATAAACTTACTGATATATTTTTCTTTGTCAAATTCCTGATAATCCTTATAGACAATATTATTATTATTATCATTTTCTCAAGTATCCCAAAGTAACCCAGGGGTACTTGTATCCCCCAATTGAGAAACAGTGAGCTAGAGGACATATCGACGAGACAAGGCTTCTGTTTCCAAAACTCAAAAGCATTTGCTTTATTGTTCCAGTTAGCTTTGGTTTTCACACAAAGGCACGAGTATTGCTTTGACCAGCATGTCATTTCATGTGACGTTCCAGTTGGTTGTTTTTTAGAATTAGGTCATATCAGCAGTCACACTTCAGAATGATCATTCAGATATTTTTTACACTCTAAGTAATTTGTCTCTGGGTATCTTTTATTGCAAAACCACAATAGCTGCAGTCTTTGGAAATAAGTATAGGACTATTGTTATTTAACTTTAATTAAAGGTATTAACACTATCCTTTTATGTTGCTCATCTCTCATCTGGGCCAGCCAAAAATTGCACAAAGTATTCTGGGCTTTTACTCTATGTTAAGACTCCTTCTCTAGACCAGCAGAATGAAGTAAAATATTTTGAAAAAATACATAAATACTCACGTGTTCAATATAAGTATCTAACAATTCCCAAATCTCCCATGGATGCTAAAAACAAGGCAAAAAATATAATAGTGGTGAACAAATAATCCTTTAACTCAATTTTAATTAGTATAATTTACATCTCAGGACCTTTTCCTTTAACATACCAGTATTTTAGACAGGTTCTATAACTTTTTGAAAAGTGTGAGAGGAAAGAGGTCACAGCTGTAGGGAAAAAAAAGGTTTCATCCTTCATTAGGACTACTTGCCAGCACACTCTGTGCTTTTGGTGAAGCAGGTTTTTTTTTTTTTTTTTTTTTTTGCAGGAAATGCATCCCACTACTTGTCCACCTTCCCTGTTCACTTGATCTAGCACTGCGCAACTTTTGTTCTTTTCCCTAAAATCTCGCTTGTACTGACAGGAACCTGCTTTGGGTCTATTCCAGAAGCAAAAAAGAAAATAACAGAGCTTCTTAGAGAATTAACAGATAATGAACTGTACCACTCTAATCAGAATATGTGTACTTGCAGAAAAGCATTACATGGAAGGGAGAAGAACCCAACATCATAGGGTATTTGGGGGGGGGAGACTAGCTTGTAATGGTGTCAGTAACTGAAAGAGAAAATGATTAGTCTGAGACTTTCATTTAAATCCTTATAGAGTATTGATCTTACACAGACATGTTCTACTCTTTTGGCCTTCAGTGAGGAAATTGAGAATTCCTCACAATGTTATCACTTTTTGAAAACAACAAGGTTTCTTTGTGCGAGCCTATGCATCTATAGAGTGAATGTGTGTCCTTGCTGGAATTCGAGTACCTGTAATGATGACTTTGTGTGTGTGTTTAGTGTCCGTTTGTGTATAAGATTGACTCTCCTACTCTCTGGCTGTCAGGCATTATCATTTGCTTTCAAAGAGAGATTCTTAACAGGGCAAGGGCAAACATTTTCATAAAAGGAAGGAGGGCAAAAAGACATTAAAGGAAGACAGGGGGCTCTCTTTCAGTGGTGTTCTTTACCAGCCTTTTTGTTACTGGAGTGCTGAGGTCCACACAAAGCAATGGAAACTCAAAAAACAGCAGTGAAAGGGATGAATAACAATATAGACCAATATGAAGGACTTTTTAGATATATATTCTCCAAAATATCTCTTATACAAGGTGGTGTGTTTGTGTATGTATGTGTTCCTGTTAATGAGAGCCTGATTGTAGAATAAGTTGTAATCGTGGAGTGTCAACATTTTCCAGTTGCAGGTTGACTGAGTGGAGAAAAACAGATGAGTCATCAGATAATTACTAAATATCTTATGCCACTTCAAGGTTGATGTTGTCAATTGTACAATTCAAACAAACACACTCCTTTTCTTGCATACACTACATATTATTCAATTAGGTGCGTAAATAAAATACAACTGCAAGAACTAACTGCTTTCCAATAGTTTATAATTGGCAAGAAATTCCATATGTAAGTATCCATTCTTATACATGGCATTTTATGTGTCACTGGTTGCCTTGTGGAACCTATTTGATCAATTGATGAATACACAAAGGTAGAGGCAGATGGTGGCACTACAACAGTGAAAAAGCAGAGGCTAATGTTAAGGCTAACATTTTAGATAGCAATGAATTCTCTCAGTTTTTTCAACCGTATTACAATTGATCATTGTGGCAAGGCTCAAAATCAACCATTTTAAAGCTGATGTCTGATAAAGTTGCATTTCTGGCTACATAAAAGCAGGTTTTTGTGTGTTTTTAAATTGAACTGTAATTATGGAATTGTCCATAAATGTAAAAAGGACTGTACATTTACCTCATGTTGATTCATTGAAATAAAGTTGGAGAGAAACTGAACATCAAATCAGTAATTAGTTGCAACACTTACAGTTTAAATTTTCATCATATGATGTCATTACTTAAAACTTGTTTCTGTGGCTAGACCAAGATTAATTGAGCATATACATTACAAAAACAATGCAGGCTATCGTTGGCTAAATAAGCTGCCTCAACAGTCTGCTGAACACTAACACTGTACTGTACGACAGTTTAGAAATCCTTGTTGCTCATTTGCGCTGGACAGCTTCTAGTAAATCACATTAATGGCAGAGCTAATAAAAAAGACACTGTTCTGAGCTCAGTTTGTGTGATGTGTGATCTTTTGCTACAGGAAGTGGAGTCTACAATGTCTGGATTCTACTTTAGCTGTTATTACCCAGGTATGAATTATCACCAGGCAGTGATTTGCCAGCTTTAATAGATGTATTTGTTTGTAATGGAACACAATAAAAAAGAAACAAAACAAACAAAGATTTATTTTTCTATAGCAGAATGGGCTGTCACCCACAAGCATGAGGAGTGAGGCATCAACTTAACATACAGTATCTTGGGGAGAGTGGGCTTGGCATTATGATTGTCAACGAAAACGGGGCTCTGCAAAAAAGGTTTGGGAATCACTACTGACCTAGAGGAAGTAGAGTTGGGCGATATGGCTTAAACCTAATATTGCAATTTCTTTTTTGGCTTTATTACGATACACAATATGTATCTCAATGTTCCTCCTCTACAACACTGTGTCAATGTTGAATTCAACACTATTATGCATAAAAAGACACCAGCAGGATTTAAGTAAACTGTTCAAAGGGGGAAATCACAATGAAGTTAGATTTAGTAAACTTTTTTTTTTAAACTGTGCACCTGCACATGTAAGCTTTTATCAAACAATTATTTCCCAAAGCATTATGCTGGGGTTTCCCACCCCCCAAATTAATTTTATTCCATTGTATTTTCTACATAGGCCAGATCACAACAGAAGTCTTTTAAGGTTACCTTTCCTGTTGGAAAAAGTTTTTTTTTTTTTTGCCGCAGTGTTAAGAAGAGAACTTTATGTCCATCGGTGAATGTGCACAGCTTTCGTAGTCATTTTAGTTTTCTGAATGGGCGGGGCAGTGTGCTGTCTGTCAGCTGTGAGTGAGAGAAGCCAAACTACGGAGAAAATCACATGTAGATGGCTAAAACAATGCCATGAAAATTTGTTCTCAATCTTTGCAATATAGTCATTTTATATATTGCACGTAGAACAACTTGGGATACATTGAGTATATTTGATATATTGCCCAGGAATTATGGAATTAGATTGACTTTCTCTTACAAATAAGCCAATAATATAGAGAACTGTTTGTTTTTTCTTTTGTGACACACAACAAAAATATGTTTGAGTTAATTTATCTTACTTGGTGACTGACTACTGTTTATTTGCACATCACAATGAAAAGATACTCTAAGCTGGTGGCAAATTCCACTAGCCTACAAAGCATGGACTTGAAACACAGTAGACTCATCTTCAAGATGTGTCAAGTGACACAATAAGCCTTAGCATATGTGTAAGTACGACTGTATGAATATATGTATGTGTGTGTATCCTCTGTAGCTTCTCTTAATATTGAACAAAAAAAGGTGTCTTGTTTTTCACATTCTCCTCACAATCTTCTGATGCAGTCACCCTCCTCTCTTTTTCTCTTACATGCATGCTTTATTATAGACATCACTACATACAGACATTCAAAACCACATGCTTCATGCCAAGACCGCAAACCTTTAACAGTGTTAGTACACCACAGACTTCCTTCAATGAAGATGTCTTATTTAGAGGAAAAGTCAAGGCCTTGTTTAAGTGTCTCAGCGGCTTTGCCAATAGTGTTGGAGAAACAGCTTGGCTTGGACTTTGAAGCAAAGCGGAACAGCGATTACGCTGATCACTTCACCACACACTGTCGAGTCATTGATTCTCAGTCTATAGGCTGCAGTCTCCATACATCGCCTCTGATTAGAGGATAGTGAGGACTTAACTTACTCTGAAAGGCATTGTGACTGCCAAAGAGGGAAAAGAGTTACAAAGACAAAGATGCAGGTCTACGAGTGCTACACCACTGTAACAAATGTGCATTAATTCAAGACTACATTGAATGCACATGCAAACACACACACACATGATATATTCACAAATAAATTTGTGCACGGTCAGAGAGGCTAGCTAATGTGATGTGTGGAGAGGAGCTGTCTGCCCTCCTTAGTGGCTGCTCCATACTGAAGCTACACTCCATGCCTGGTCTACAACACAGCTCCATATGGCTTGTGAAAAAAGTCAAGTTGAAAATTACAAATGTGACATTTTTCATGCTGACAGTCGTCCCAGGAAACTCTTGCAGTTATAATTCACTGGTCAAAAGCAAGAAAACCCATCTATAATAATCTATTGGAAAATGACAGACACCAAAAAGTTGAAATCAAGCAATGAGTGTTGAGAGGCATATGATCACTGCAGAGGCTTGCTTTGATTATTTTAAAGTGACTGTGACATAAAAACAAATAGGTTTGGCCAACTGATATCAGAACACACACCACAAACCTGCTCTTACCATTTTTTAAATTAACAAGATTTAAAAAAAAAAAAATAGTTTGCCCTCATAGTTTGCATATTTGTATTGCGACCAACGTTGACAAGTACATACACCCAGAGGAAGTTGTCAGATTCAGATATACTGGCTTGCTTTTCTGTCAAGGGGGTTGGCTCCTGTCCATCTTTGGTTTTAGAAAGATTAAACACTTTTATTGCACATAATGCCCTATTGTCATATGGTATAACAAATCTTCGCTTTACCCATCTCTCCTCTGGAACACTCAACTCCATCACACACAGATGGTGCAGCAGAAGTTAAGAAAGTACTACAAATGACACAGAAACACAGTAGAGACTCCTTTATTGGGCTATTTCTAAATTCACGAGTACTAAATGTTGTTTTTTGGCATATTATGGGTAATAATAGATGCACAAATGGAAGAAAAACATCTATAATTGTCTCGCCCTGGTGAAAGATGATCTAGTCATATCTGGTGGCAAATGGCAGACGAGGGGGTGATGCTTTGCAGAACAGTTGCTGATATCAAAGTCCCTGCAAAATCAAATGTGTGTGTTTTTATTATTTATCCTGCACTGCATATTCTGGAAAACAACACATAAATCTTAATAATTCACATCAACAGTAATGTTGCAACTTTGCATTAAAGGAAACACTTCTTTTAAAAATATGTTTACTTCTTTGTTTATGTGGAAGGGTGGACAATGCCTGCCAAGGCCACTTAAAATGACAATTCAGAACAGAGTGGGACTCTGTTCACACGGGATATGTGTAATATGCAGAAGCAAATGGCACTCTGCAAGCCATTTCATGAGAACATGAACATACTGTAGCAATCACAGCAATAATTTATTTGCAGGGTGCAGCTCGGTATAAACGCTGGTTGAGGTCGTATTTGTGAGTTATGATAAAATTTCAGACTTTTTATGCCAGTCACATTACAATTAGTTATGCTGGTTTCCAGTTAAAACAGATTGCGAGACTCCTGTTTCATTAAAGCAACTGAGATACATGTTATTTATGATCCGTCCATTTGTTCATCATTATGGGTGTTAGATAGCCTTGGGGCTTACTCTCTCTCTTTTTCCCTTCAGTTGATGTTGTTTACAAATTCCAAGTAACTTCATTTGCATATACTCACCTTCACCAATCAGTGTGTCCTTGGTAACACATGTATTGTTTTATCCATGTAGTTATTAATGTGCCAGAAGTCAGGACTGTATCTGATAACTGGCCCTCTGGCTTTCTGTGGCCAAATACAAGATAATCTTCTGTGCTCATTCCTTCTCACACATGATTCCATCACATATTCAAAGGATGTGGAGATGACAAAATACATTTCTCAGATTGTCAGGATGGCTGCCTTTTTACTAAAAAAAATTGAACAACAAAATCAGAAAGCAACAGAAATGTTTTTCTCTACTAGGGGGGAGTATGTTTGCAGATGTTATTTTTTACCCAGTGCAGTAAATGCATGTCTATGAAAGTAGAAAGGTGATGCCAGACAAGAAGATGCACTCTGCTAGGCGGAAGCATGATTCACGGCCTCTGCCTGAAGAACCACGGTAACAGATAAATAAAAGTGGACTGGATGTGACTGGGTTACTGAAGAAAAGCCAAACAGTATGCATACATCTTACTGTGTACCTACATATTCTGCACTTTCCTTTGCGTTAGGCAGAGATTGTAAATGAAAAAATCGGTTCACGAGATCAAAAAGGAGAAGGTATTCTTAAAAATATGTTTAACAAACAGGAATGCAAATGTGTAACATGTTATTTATATCTATTAATGTTACCAGATGACCACATGACCCTCAATAATATGAACGTGTTATAGAAAAAATACTTGGACAATCAGAAAAAATTAGCATTGATGTTGGAATAAGTACTCATCATTAGCATAGATGTTTAATTTGCTCAGTATTTGATACGGTCTCCATCTAAGTTTGATATTTCCTCATAAGCACAAATCAAATAGAAATTGAAAAAGGGCTGCTAAGGTAAAATGCATGCTATGACTAAAGTTGAAATAGGATTAAATTATTTATTTTAGATTTTGAACTAATCCATTTACCTCCTGAAATGGTTCAAGTTTCAGCAGCATAACTGAATACAGTGGTAAAGTACGCTTCACCCTGCCTCCACCCTGCCTCCACCTAGTGACAAATCTGGCAAATCTTTGCACTGAAACTGACAGAAGGTCACAAAGAAAGCAAGATTTGTCTTCTCCACACACATCGGCACCTGTGTCCCAGGCTGTAAGTATGGAACAACACTCGTGATGATCCACTTCCGTATGTACAATGCTGCTCTTTTTTTAACTCAGAGATTGTGCACAATGTGAGAGAAAAAATAAGGAAAACATTTTAAATTTGTGCTAAGGATTATTTTGCATGCAAATGCAGCTGCAATTCTCAATTCACATACCAGAAGATGTAGTTTTGAAGATTTGTTTTAAATTATATCTCTATATCCACTGTTTGGTATCAGGAATTATTTTGGTCAACTCCTGAAGCTCACAATATCTTCAGACCTGTCTGCCAACCAACTAAAAACATATTGATGCCTCATGTAAAAAAACTGCACTCTCTGGTAAGTCATTGACATCATTGACTTTTATTGTGATCAGAAAATAGAAATAATCCCACACAGAAGCTTACCACTATTACATTTTACTTGAAAGACAATTTTCATTCTTTAATTTTCCTCAAGTGTGGATGAAAAAACCCATCTATGCTGTTTGTGTGGTTGAGGAGCTCCAGACGTTGAACATATCTTACACCAGAATCATTTACAGTATGTGTCCAGGAGCTCTAGTCACGGTCTAATTGGTGTAAATTGAGAGTTTCCTTTGACTGCACAGCAAGATTACCTTATTGGGGCCCTCTTATTGCATTCATTAATGCAAATCGTTACCTGTTGGCTCGCCAGCCAACCTTGCATAGACCCAGATTGGTACGTTTGCATGATTTCTTCAGCGAAAGCAAAGCCTCTATTGACCCTCTAGCTTTGGGTAAGCCACTAGATGGAACTAAGACTGTTAGCTAAGCTTTATTTATCTCACTGAAATCCAGAGCTCCTTGAGACCTGAGGACAATTTATGCATATAACTGCATTAAGATGGATTAACAGTTCAACTAAAAAAAACCAACAAATAAACATATATGTATTCATAGAGCAGCAATCAGAAGCTTTTATTTAAAAAATATATATACTTATGATTACATAATTCCCTTTCCGTGAAGCCCATGTGTTTTTTTTGTTTCCCTTTCTCTCCTGTGTTGTTCTGCTAACACTCCTCTCTTGCCCTCAGTTTCATATTCTCTCATTCCTTCTCTACCAACTTTTACTTTATTTCACAGCTATTAAACCAGGAAATTTCAATCAGGTAGCTCAGCGTGAATTTCTGCAGGGGCAGGAGAGAAAGAGTGAACTTTTATTTAATGCAGCCGTTCTTTCTTTTCTCCTCTCCACCTCCATCTCGTCTCTCTTTTCTTCCGCAGCTGAACTCAACCTTGCCTCTTTATAGTTTATGATTCAATTTCCAATTTGTCCTCTGGAGGTATTTGCCTGGTGGGTGGTGCAGTGCTTTTGTTCTTATGTGTTTGTACAATACTTGCCTCTGGTATTCATTGTAACACAGGCTTACACACACATATTCCCAATTCTGCGTCTGCAGTTCTTTTGGCTTTATTTTACATGAAAGTCACACTGAGATTGGAATTGCCCTTTCAGCTCAGCTGTGCTGCAATATGTATGACCAATACATACAATTTCCTCTTAATAGTGAAGGATGACCAGAAGAGCTTACTTTGAGGCTTTCAGGTTTGTGTTTCATCACACATTGTAGATGGAAAAGTACATCAGTTTTTATCTTGCCTCAATCTACTTTGGAATTCAAGTACATCATGAGGCGCTTTTAACCCTGGCAAACCAAAATTTAAATTAGAGATCAGACAAAAAAGGATCCCATACTACTAAGTAAACCAATTAACACCTAATTATTATGAATTATCACGATGATTTCAAATGCCGCCCAATCTTGTGTTTAAATGTAGGCTAGGTTGTACATTTATTTCATCACAATTCCCAACAGTGTGTCTACTTGTCTTTGAGCTACCTCTGAAAGCCATTTCCCCTGTGTGTGTTTCTTTGAAATTTCTACTGTAGTGAGCAGTCTTTTGTTTCATATTTGCAACCCCAAGGACCCCGATATGGAAGAAATCAGTGTTCAATGAGTGACAAAAAAAAAGTCACTGCAACAGTTTTATTTCCTGTTTAAATGTATATTCTTGCCTTTAGCTACTTGATTAACTATTTTTGTCTGATTTGTTTTCATATTGCCACACTTTTAGATCAGATACATAACTTTTGGCTATAACATGTTTCAGTGTTTGTCTGTCTCTTAACAGCTCAGTCTGCAGGTAAAGCAGTTGCCATTTCCCATTTCTAGAAAACACAAGATCATGTTGCATGCCCATTTATGGCTTTCCATACAGTACATAGTTATTTTATGATTTTTTATGATGGGGGGGCTGGAGCTTGTTGGAGAGAGACCAGAGATCATTTAGCAAAACATGAAAGGAAAAAGAATTTAAAAAGTCATACACAGTAAATAAATGTTTACTATTGGGTTAGTTAATAATTACCATACAAAAACACAATTCCCTGAATTTTGCTGTATAATTTGTAAACAGCACATCAAAGGATTTTTCTCTGGCTCCTTGGGGTCCATTTACCCCCATTTTTCTCTCCTTCTCCATCCCCATGTAACCTGTTTCTGAATATTAGTTGCAAGAGATTCAATAAATGACCAGATGTTGGGAAAGGAAACAAATGGCTCGATCTTCCTACCTTTAAAGGCATTTAGATATTTTTACAGAAGGTTGTTTTTCTCCCATGGCAGTTTTTCATTTAAGGCTTTTAAATGCACAAAGCATGATCTTGGTGATTTAATGCTAGTACAGAATGTTGCGTATCATAGAGCAGCAGTGGTTTTTGTTACCCCCCACTTTTTTAGTTGAGGTACATCATTACAGTTCCCAAGTGATGTTTGTCTTCTACTGGCTGGATCTTCTTTTAGTTTCCCAGAAGTGATGGCTTGCTTGAAGCTACGTGAATAATGAATGTAACATACTTATCCCAGATAGAAGATTCATACAAGTATAAATCATAAAAGTATGAAAATGCAAGTTCATGTGTTCATCTTTCAACGCAAATCAAGTACAGGAGAAGAAATATTTCTATGAGAGTGCAAATATAATAGACCTCAGCTATCAGAAAAAATTAGTAGTGTGTGTGCCTCATCAGACAGGAAATCATCTGCATCAAGAGTTCAGATGGTTGGCAGTGGATTAAGCCAAGGAAGCAAATTTACTTTGGCCCAGTATTCCCTTCCAGTCTGTTTTCCTTATTAAGTGCAACCTTGTGACGGTTAAAATTGATCTTTTGGCCGTTTAGAAAAACATTTAGATAACACCAGTGTTGGAGGTTACAAAGTGATTTGGTAGAGTGCAGTTCTGCACATATTAGTGCACATGTGCAGTTCACTCAGCTAGCGGCAGTGATTCCCTCATGCCAGTTCTTACAAAATGTTGAATTTGTGAGTAAAAAAAGACCAGAGCATTCATGGTAAAATGCATATTTTGCTTGGTTGATGATAAGCTTCTGTCAGCAACAAAGAACTCAGCAAACACAGATCCACAACACTGGGGATTCAAGCCAAAGCTACAGACACACAACAACAGTTTGGTATCAACTAAGCTAAAACTGCCACTCTA
Source organism: Atherinosoma microstoma (assembly GCA_037177055.1). Lineage (NCBI taxonomy): Eukaryota > Metazoa > Chordata > Actinopteri > Atheriniformes > Atherinidae > Atherinosoma > Atherinosoma microstoma. The sequence goes on from JBBBVU010000014.1 coordinate 13,289,566, forward strand.
AAGCAAATTTATGAGGATGTTGCTGGTTATGTGCCAAAAGAGATGGTACAACAACTACAGAGTATCCATCCTTTCATAAAGTTTAATAATATAATTTGTAAAAATTCAAAACTACACATTAAGCCCCACAAGTTTGACTTCAGGTTTATTTATAAAAACAATAATGAAGAAATTACTCTAAAGGGATATTGTGTTTGTCATTCATGTTATTAGCCTGCACAGTTTAATGTTTCATGTACATTTCAGGTTTGATTATCAGCTTCTTTTAGTAGTTTATAAATGTTTTAATGGTCTTAGGCCTTCTTATTTTTTCTGACCGGTTTTTAAATGAAGAGTCCTCACAGACCCTAAGGTCTTCTGGTCCTGGCCTTTTAGTTGTTCCCAAAGTCAGAACCAAAACTTGTGGTGAGGCTTCCTCCCACTATATGGTCCTCGTCTGTGGAACAGCCTGCCAGAGAATCTCAGGGCTGCAGAGACTGTTGATGTTGGTAAAAGAGGCTCAAAACCTACCTTTTTTAACTTAGCTTTTAACTGAATTGTTATTTTATTTTGTTTTAGTCTATTTTTTTTTATCATTACTTTATAGATAAATGTTCTACTTATTATTTGATTATATACTTTCCTGTTTATTTTAAATACCACCTATTTATGTGGCTCTCTGTTTATATTGTTTAGTTTTACCCAAGCACATTGATTTCATAAACTCCTTTATTTATACTTGATGCCTGTTGCTATTATTTGGTCATATTGTCTTACATCTTTAACTCCAGTATTTTCCTCATGGGGGTCCTCCATGCCGGGGGCTATGCCTGCAGAGGGGATTGCCCTTGTCTGGGGGTCCGTGGCGGGTAGCATGCATTTTGTATGTGTGTGTGTGTGCATGTGTGAGAGAGAGAGAGATTATGATCAGGGGCCTGTTCCAGAAGGTTATGTTGAAACTCTCCTCCCACCTGAAGCAACTGTCAGACATGGGTTGTCTGTACAACGCGATTTCCAGAGATTTAGAAGCTGAATTATTACACAATAATTTATGTAGGGGAAGTACTTTTCAGAACTCAAACAGACGTGTTATTATTTCCTGATCAATATCTCACAAAACTGCTTCGAGTCATGAGGAAAGTCCTCACACATGTCTGAAATCATAATTCCATTAATGTGTGACAGAGATCTACTGTCGGCCTCTCTGGATTCCAGCAGGCAGTCTCCTCACCATCTTCTTTCTCCTCCCATGATGAAGGAGTTTAGTCTTAGTCTTTATCTAAAATAAAAAAATCTGGATATTAGTTGAGAGGACATGTACTGTATTAGTTAAAACAGCATTTGTTGGGGGTTTAAATCACAAGACTGAATATTTATTTTATATATCAAAAAGTATGAAACAGACATTAAAAATGTACAATTATGGTCTAATAGCTATAATATAGTGCCTTCATAAAATATTTATTTATACTTCATTTTCAGTTGCTTCCATGTGTGTTTTTCACCCTTAGGACTGAACTTACATAAAACTTAAGATTTTGATCTGTCCACCAACATTTTTACCCACATGCTGCAGTTTTAGTAAAGTTAAATATTCACCCAGTGGATCAGTGGATTCCAACTTCTACATGGACTCAGGCAGCAGTTGTTTCCCATACTGCTTCTCTCTCCTTAGCAGCAGCAGTGATCCTTTTTAAACAAAATACCTCTTTGTATTGCCCATATGCTTTAATAAGAACCTTTTGCTCCAATTGGGTTATATAACTAGCTTTTTGTCAGCGGTTTCCATGGTGAATCTAGGTATTGGGGCTCCATTGATGATGGCTTTTTGTTGTGGTCATCAACTCTGGGTGAAGATACTCAGAATTGACTGAACCAACTCAAAGTAGCTGATCTGGAACTGAAAACTCAGAGTTGCTCAGCTCAGAGTAAGTTGACCCAGAGTTTCTTTTTAAACTCAGAGTTAGTTGAACCTCCTTTCTGGAGCAGGCCCCAGGGGTCTGCTTTTAAAAATGTTGGGGTATATTATTTGGGTATGTGAAGACTTGTGTTTTTAATATGCCAAAATTGTTTTTATTATGTTCAGCAATTTGTGCTACTTTTTGTATAAGAAGTGCTTTATAAATAAAATTTGATTTGATGATGTCGACCATAAAGCAAACCATATAAAGAGGTAGAAAGGCCAGTACACTCAAAGGTAAATGTTTATAATTAAAGTGCACAAAGAATTGCATAGCTACATTTATATTTGGTAATGCAAACGTACTGTAACAGGATCACAGAGTAATGCAGTAATGTAGCTAACACATTTTTAATGGCAGTACTGCTCTGATTTAACTAGTGGCTTTTAAAACTAACCTTAGCCAACATTGGATGACACGTCCACAGTATGTTCATCAAGGTAGAGGATGCAAATTGCCAATAACTGTTTATGGGAACTTGGTTGAAAATAGGCACTGATGCTAAAGATATATAACATAGAAATGGGTTCATCTTAAACAGACATTAGTTGTTGGAACATGTGCAGAAATAAAGGATAACTTGCAGAGTTAAAGCTTGGATTGAGGTTTTTGCTCACAACTTAGTGTAGAAGTGTCCCCAAATATGTGCTAGACTATGTAAATACTGCATGATTGAGTAAAGACCAACAATCTTTATATGTAACCTGCAATGTTGAAGACTTCACTGGATTAACAATGCTTCTGTTTTGGTTGGTCTAAAGTTAATGTTGATGTGGTAAGTAAGTGTATGATTGTCATTTTGTGTGAATCAGTGCTCTCTGCGGAGAGTAGCTTTAGTATTCTTAACAGCGCCTCCAGAGCCATGCTCTGATGGATGGGTTGATCTTTACTTTACTGATGCGCTTTGATCAATGCTGATGCAAGGAAAGAGACCATGACAGAGAGACAGAGAAAAAAGGACCAAGCGTTAATGTGCTGCCTTGGCAAATCTCTCTTATTTAGTCTTTCACAGTGTCCCTCTCTCTTCCAGTTGTTTTGCATTAATCCTTTCCTCTCAGTGGGTTTCTAAACTTTGTTGATCCTGTCAGTATCTGCATATGCTGCACTCTCACCAGCATCATTGCCCAAGCTAATGGGACACCGTGTTTCCGTGCGTAGCATGCGCTGAACAAGGCAACTTTCAGCAGATTACTAGATTTTAGATTAAATACAGAAGATTGAGTTTGTGAAGAACTGTGTGTGTTTTGCACATTCCTATCCACTTTTGGTGTTAAAAGAGGACATAAATATCATGTTTATCTAACTGCTTGGGCAGGCCTCTCATGTAGCCTAAATGTGTTTAAGAGGCTTTCATTTTCAGTCTTTTGCTGTTGTGAGTTAAATAAAACAGCAGTAATGCAGCTTCACTAATCCTCTCATGCAACTAATCCTAGCAGAACCACACTGTAAATACTCTGTGGGCTGCATTAAAGCACCAATCACTCAATCCCTCACTGAGTGTTTTATGCTTATTTTGGTTCAGATTAGTAAAAAACTTGTGTAATTTTTTTCTATCCATGAAGGAGATTCTGGAAATAACAGGGCCCCTCTGACTTTTATTGCTTTTTGTTTTGTGTGTCTCATTAATGTATCTTTATACTGAAGTACTGACAGTGAATCAATACAAGACTGTGTGCTCAGGATAGACAGCCTTAGAAATGGATGGCCTGTGTATAGTTTACACCCTTTACACAGAGGTCACAATACTGTAGATAGGAGTCTTTTCCAGCTTGTGTGGGGTGCTTTGAAATTGGTGTAGTGTACTGCTGTTATAAGCTGTTAATGAGTAAATGTAGACATCCCAGTCAAAAAAAAGCAAGATGGTTCATTTTTTATTATTCTTCATTGTTTATTTCTTTGAGTGGTAAAAAATAAACCTCCAGGATTAAAATGTCAGTCCTCGAAGACAGCATGCTTGGGGGAGTTTTTCCTCACACTAAATACTAAAAGCAAAGATTCACATTCTTTTGACTCCTACAAACACATGTATCAACAAAGATCAAACAAATTTAAAACCTTTGTCCAATGCATTCAGTTGGAATCTCTTATCAGTGTGCAAAAATGTTGACCTAATCCAGTGATCTTTACCATGCAGATCTTTCCAAACTAGCCATGCCATTAGGTTTACATTTTCTGCTCAGATCAACTAATTTTACCAGTACCCACCATTTAAACTTTTTTTTCAGTACAAATAGTGTAGAATTGGAGATTGAACTATTTCTTAATTCATTTTTTTTGCTTTCTAAGTTTGCTTATGTATAGAAATCTAAGCAATTAATTTTCAGGTATTTATTCGTAAAATACTTCATTATAATAAAAAAAAAGGTGATATATTTATAATCAACTGCTTCTGTGTAATTAAGATAAACTTATCCAAGTTACAAATTAGTTATGAAAAACTGCCAAAATTACCAGTGACCAACTGCTATATGTAAATAAGTTGCGCTTGGAGGAACAACAGAGAGGATAAACAAATAGTGGCTGTACACAATACAGCACAACATGTTCCTTAAATCTTGTACCACTTTGAGAAATTACACAAAAGCTGTTTTTAGTAAAAACTTAGGAAGCGAAAATGTTTTATTAAATGAATAAAGTTAAAGTATTTTTGTATTTCTTTCTTTCTGTTGTTTGGAGTCAAACTGTGCAACTGAGTTCTTGTGTATTTCCCCTTGTGTCTCCAAGGACAAAAAATACAAGCTGCCTGAAGCAAATACAGAATATTTGCTGTACTGAAATAACTGCTGTTTTTATCTTATGAAAAAACAACAACAAGAAAAAACAGTAATGTTTCTAAAGTGTAGTATCTGAGAGCCTAATGGATATGCAAAAAGGAAACTCAGCAAGGCAACATTTTGCCCCTCTTAAAGGCTGTGCCAACCCACACAGGTGTTTGCAGATCTTTTGATGATTAGCCCTCTGCTCAGAATAGGCCAGTCTATGCTGAATTATAAAAATGTTCCTACCTAAAATCCAAAAGTTATAGATTACCTGATTAATCAGGCAAGGATAAGTGAAAACACCTGTGAGGGTGTGCAGTTGTCATGTGGGCCCTTTAAAGACACACTCCTTAACTTTTCGACCTTAAGACTGGCACAGTGACTTCTATTGTGTGCATTTCTGGAGCTGTTGCGGCCCAGCAGTACCCAGGCTGAGAAACTGTATACAACTTTTTTATTCGGGATGCTGTATGGCGTTATTGCTGAGTTTCACGTCACATGCTAGCAAGTAAATATAAACACACCGGTCATTTTGAACGTGCACCGTGGCTGATTCAGCAAAGTGCGTCTTTCAATGCCCCCATTCACTTGTACTTGTGTTTTCAGTCACCCTGGCTAATTGGCAATGGAGTTTTGCATGAAATTAAATGTCCCTAGATTTGAAGAGTTAATTTCCAAAACGCTGTAAACGAGTTTGTCATGCCATTTTGCTGTGTAGTGACCTACTCACTGCTGTACCAATGTTTCATGCCAAATTGCTATATTTCCTTGTTTAAAATGTACTGAAAAATCCAGTTCCTCATGCAAACCAATATAGGGTCTAGGTATAAAATGTCATTTTCCTGAAAACTATTAGAATGGATTTATAGCATTTTGGAAAAGACCTCTTCATTTGTTGTTGTTTTTTTGAATTATCTGTTTTCATAGCACGCAATTTTACTCTTTATAGAAAGAAAAACCAAGGCAAAAGCCTTTTGCTAGCAGTAGATATACCTCACTAGCTGCCCCAGTGAACCATAACAATGTGACAGTAAGCCAGCAGGCACAGGAGGCTGAAACCTCATCTAAAAGGAAGACTGTTGTTAATGTCAGTCCTGCTGTGCCAATGCCAAAATGTATGCTGTGTCAAAGGTCTACAGATGCAGCAGGAACAGAAATGTTGCTCTCAGTTTGTACATGTCTGAAGAGGTCTCATTAGGCAACATTAATAGACATCAAACCTTTTCCATGCAAATTCTTTGACTTCTCACTTCAAGAAAAAAAATTAGGCTGAAAAAAATATAATTGATGGCTCCTTTTATGTTCCAGCAAACCTTGACATAAAACCAGCATGCACAGTAGCAAGACCTCCTCCATCATTAATACAGATTTGCCTTTCATGCATTGACATGTTGATGTGTCTGCTGTGAGAAGCGTCTATTGTATGGCTAGGTCAGGGGTAGCTAGTTCGGTCCTTGAGAGCCGCAGTCCTCCAAGTTTGAAATGTTTCCCTGTGACAACACACCTAATTCAAATGAATGTGTCACTGAGCAGAACTTGATAAGCTGTTGGAACCATTTAATTTGAATCAGGTGTGTAAGAGTGGGGAAACATTTAAAACTTGCTGGACTGCGGCCTTTGAGGGCCGAACTTGCCGACCTCTGCGCTAGTTACTGGATGTGAACAGATTTCATGCAAAGTTGAAAATGAGAAAAAATCGTGGTCTTTTCAGTATTATTTCAAGGTGGTTGTTTTTGTGTTAAGTTTGCAGCCCCACCAGTTGCTTTTGTCATACTACGTATTTGTCATAATTGAATTATATTCTCATGAAAAAAATCCTCCTATGTGTAATGTTTAATGTTAAATCAGACTTACATATAGGGAGGAGGATAAAATATGATAGGCAATACATCATTCATAAAAATGATACATATAATGAGCTCAATTGATTAAATTGTGACCATCTGACTGGCAGATACATTTTGTAAAATGTACTATGAAAAAGGGAAATTTGGGGATACAGCTAAAGTCTGCACAAAATGCAAAAAACAGATTCACTTTAACCAATAAAATGTAGATGTTGCCACAGACAGGCTTCGGTTTTATTGTACTAACTGCCCAACTTCGGTGGTTCTTCAGTTTCCTCCCTACATAACCCTCATAGAGACTGATCATCTCTCCAACGCAAACTCTCCGTGTTCCACACAGCATTTAAAGTCAGAGCAGGCTGCGCTTTTTCTCCTCTGCTCGCCTTTTCTCTTCCCCTCTCTTCGCCTTCATCTCCCCTTTCTCAGTCTTCTCATCTTTCCACCTCTGGCTCTGCTGCGAGCCAGCCTCACACACACCAGGGTTTCCCTTTCATTTGGTAGTGAGGGATAGGATGAAAGAGGTAAGAGAGGGAAGGAGTGGAGAGATGTAATGATCTGTCCTGATGAATGCAGTAAGAGAGAAAGTGCTGACATGACAGAAAGCTTTAAGAGGACATGCCATCAGTGCACCAATCACAGAGCTTGTCACATCACCTGTCATTAAAAATCTGAATAAAACGTCTGCATCAAAGAAATTTATTTAGTAATTATGTTTTCACATAACTTTTTACAATTATGTTCTTGTTGAAACTGTCAGGTGTATTCATTAACATTTCCAAAATGTTCATTGCGAGGTAGATTAGAAGACTTTGCATCTGCAACAACAGAACTCAGATTTGTTTTATCATTGCCTTTGTCAACAAAATTATACAGACACTACTGATTATCACGGTGCAGATTTCATATGCACTGCACTTTGTTTAGTTGTGCTCGTTTAACTTTCATAAATCAGAAACATATTTATGTAATTGAAGCAAAAAGTAAAAACTTGTTCTCATTTTTGTGCTGTAAGCAGCTGATAAGGTTTCTGCTCTACACTCTCATGCCACTTTCTGTTGTTTTATTTTCAAGAAAGAGGAAAGGTCAGATGACCAGTTTAAAAAAAAAATTACAACAAAACTTTTCTTCTAAATTCCTTCTCTTCAAGATTCAGGTGCCAAGCCATATCAGAATGAGAAATGGCATTGACGCTATATACTGGTATTTTAGTGATGGTGTGATTCTTTCTGGAGTGTACAATGTCTGAAGTTGGTTTTGACCATATTTTTCATTAAGTGCATTCAAAGAAGAAAACCTCTTGGTGCTGCTTTCTATTTGAAATGGGTGAAAAGAAATTGCAGGATGTAATTATACCAGATCATTCTGTTCCCTCATGTCAGGACTGTGAAAGGTTTTACAACTTGGAAGCAGTGCACATCATAAGTCTCAGCTAGCATGTAAAGATCACGTCAGTGAGGAAAGTCTTGTTCACTGTGACGACACTAGCACTACTGACATTCATTTACTTGGACAACAAAGGTGATGGTAAAACATTCAAAACCACCTTTTCTAATATTGGTCCCCCTGGGGCATGGACAAGGCACCTGCTAGGTTAGTGTCGGGTTCTAGGATGAATGCAGCAATGTAGTTTGTGGGGTTTCCTTGAGTTTGACTTTTTTGAGGATACAGGGCTTGACATGTGTCCTCTGAAGCAAGATTAATGGGTTTAGGAAGTATGTTGGGCCTAAAGCCATTGCTTTTAGAGTCACAAAGGAATCTCTCTTTACAAGGCTGTATAATCATAATAACTTCTATTGAATGTATCGTTAAGAGGATTATGTCAATAGATCAAGGTTTGAATTGGTTGGAAAATAGCACCAACTACTTACTAACCCTTTTCTTTCTTTTATGGTCAAGATAAATAAATTAAAGCAAAAAAATGTATTTCACTTAGCTTTTGTGTGAAAATAAAGCAATTAGAGGGTGGTGTGTTACACATCCCTTTCAATCATTTGAATGAAACACGTTGAAGATCAACAAAACATGTTATGACCAAAGTTTGTCACTTTCTGGTTGGGTTTAGTCAGTATTATGCCTTGTTTATGGTTAGGAATCAAAACTCGGTTGGGGGTCAAACAATCATGGTTAGGGCTCAAATATAATAATTTTACAACAGTAACATTACTTTTATGGGCACCATCTTTGAAATTCACAAGCAGTTGCTTTCACAGCCAGAAGAGGTCACACATTAATGACAAGCTGAAGTTGCCCGTTAGTACAACCCTATACGTCAATAACTTCTGTCAGATTTCAAAATGTTTTTCCCAACACTCTTCACTGCTAACAAACAAGGAAGCTGTTTGTAACATTTGATTTTTTATTTATTTCTTTTTTGCAGAAGACAGCCGCATTATATGCTGTGAGTAGACTAGCAGCGTGTGGTGCACCATATGGGATTGTCCAGTTTTTCACCAAGAGTAAACAGCCTGATAGGGAGCCATTTATCTAGATCTGTGAAACGACGTAGCTACAGAGTTATATAAACAACAATCATAACTCACGCCCGTGCACATACAAATACACAGTAACCTGTTAAAGTGAAAAACACGGAGCTTGGCGTTTACGAGTGTCCGCCTTTATTCCTTTGACGGGCCGAGAATTTCAGACAGAATGAAATCCTCATCAACATGGCTGCTGTGCTATAGATCTCTCTGTTCACTGACTGACAAAGAGAAAAACAGACGATGGGAGGGGGGTGTTTGGACTAAACACAGTCATTGTTTCTTTCGCCATACTGATCTGCCAGAATGACACAGAAGGAGAAAGAGAACCTGGAAGAGGTAAAGAAGGAATGGAAGAGACACCCGCTTTAGGAGAAATGGAAAAAAGCCTTTCATGCCTCTGAGCACCCCCAGAACAGTGTACTTTGGAAAGTGCTGTAGGAGAGGAAAAAAAAGATGCAAATACTCATGTATGCTGTGTAGGTTTCCAACCTGTGAGACAGAGTGGGAGGGAGAGGACAGAGCAAAAGAGAAAAAGAAATACAGATAAGTGAGGAAACCCAGAGGGCTCCTAAAAAGGCACCATTAGTCAGCAGTGGGCAATTAACACAGGGTAACATGAGGCCCTCATATCCACGCACACACATGCTGCCTCAGGTTAATGGTTGAGTGGTAATGCTGTGTTAATTCATCTGAACGTATTAACAATTTATATCCAATTCACTACCCTAATATCTTGCCTGCAGCACAAATTAGTACAAATCGTCTGCTGTGGGGTGGCAGCAGTTGTGCTGATGGGGTTGCTAATATGTCAGGACATGCCATGTGTCACCAGACTCGCCCTGTTGCATGAACTAATATCTTGTATGATTTAGCAGGACATCGGTGCTGGTGGTGGTGTGGAGAGATAATTCTCTTGTCTGAGCTGCATTAAAACTGCATGGAAATCTGTGACGGAGAACCAGGGGCACGGTCTGGGGGACTGGGAGAAAACCTGGCACAAGTTGGTCTCATATCAGTTGCGATGATGACTACAAAGATTGGAGATGTTCAACAAGAAGCTCATCACACCCCAAATTTATCCGTAGTCACTTTGTTTAGATGAAAAAGAGACAGATGCTGACAGAACTGGGGTGAGAAGAAAATGTGATCAAAAAGAGAGATTGTTTTCTAAGTATCTAAATCTACATATATATATATATATATATATATATATATA
>JBBBVU010000014.1:13323184-13342608 GCA_037177055.1 Atherinosoma microstoma
ACACACACACACACACACACACACACACACACACACACACACACACACACACACACACACACACACACACACTTACTGAACATGAATATCACAATTCCCATCACTCTCACTTGCCCCGTTTCCCTGCGCCTCTCTGGCATGCCATCTGACTCGATGCAAAAAGAACTCGTCACATTGGATACACCAGAGTGGTAAATGTCCTCAAATAGTTGTTATGCTCCGATTCTTCCATAACACAGTTTGTGCGGTATGTGATAACTCTTTGCCCTGGATTTCTCTGTACTAAGTTTCTGTCTGTTACATACTGTATCTCTCTGCCCAACCTCCATCTCCACCTGTTGGCTTCTCTTCAGTGGCTTGACCTGAGGAGGCTCTTATAGCTGTCTATCATAGGAGGAAAATTTGTGCAATACTCACCTCCTGTCACAGTGTGCTTCTCTTTCTATCCTCCACCCTTCTCTCTGCCTTCTCACCTTCCATTATTCATGGCAAGGTGCAGACCTTTGTTTTCTGCCTAAATAATTGATTGAAGGCGTGGCCAGAGGAGAGCATCAGGAATGCATCTCCTTGAGTAAAGCAAAGTGATGAGAAGGTCTTAAGACACTTGTGCTGCTCTTTCTTTCTGACTCAGACTTTCTCTAAAATACTCTAAAATAGTCCTCTATAAGCTGTGCTGATTAAGGATACCATCCATATGTTTTCCTTTGCTCAACCTCTCACCTAGCAAAGTGGATCCTGCCCCCGACAGCCATTCTTCCTCCTCAACAACCCCTCCATTTTTTTTTAACCTGAAATACCTTCCTGCTGCATCTGCCCAAGCTCAAATACAATACTGCTCATACGTATGCCAGAACTGAACTCTTCCAGATGAACCCCATCAGGGATATATGGACAAATAGAAAATGAATGATCATAATTTCAGAGAGGCACATGAGCATTGATCAGATACGGAATTGATGTATTTTCTGAATATATGAATGTCGTTTGGAAGTTGCTTCTCGTATTTGATCTCATGCATTTAGTTTTATCAGCCCCCAAAGTGTGCATTTATAATTTCCTGCACAAGATCAAAGCAAACCAGTTGCAGCCAGGCATCGCTTTATCATTGACTCTGTCGTAGCTTAAAAGAGCACAAATATTTGCTGTCTCTTGCATTCAGGTCTTTGATCAATGATCTGTGTGTGCTTGTGTGTCTGTTTTGTGTGTTTGTGTCTACATCATTTGAGAGTGTAAGCTGATGTATTTGCCCGATGATAAAACAAGGGATTTTTTTCCCTCTCCTCTGGTGTTGTATGTTGAGGTCAAGATGCACAGGCATCAAGATCAATAGCATCGAACGTTCTCTTATAGTCCCATTAAGACCTGCTCGTAAATTGAAATTGACGATGGAGCAGGAGAGAGAAAGGAGGATAAGAGTACTGGAGACACAGGGAGTAGCAGAAAGGATGAAAGAGGCAGGTGAGGATAGGTGAGAGAGAAATATAACGTGGAAAGTGGATAAAATAATTTTTAGAAGATACTTGACAATTAGCTTCTTGGAACTGGTTAGCTAACGAGAAACAGGCAAAACACAAAGAGAGGATTTGGACCTCTCTTTCTTTCTGTCCCTGGCTGAAAGCAGAAGAAAGGAGGAGAGAAGGAGGGCAGAGGGAGGAGAGAGGGAGGGGACAGGAGACAGCTCGATCAATGCCAAATAATATCATATGGATGAGCAGACAGACATAGCCACTGTGCCAAGCCTCCCAGCTGTCCTAAACTGCAAGGCAAGTGTGTATAAATGTACAAAGAGTCACATTAACACACAACTGACAAGGTTTAAGCGTTGTATGTATGCTTCAGTTCTCCTGTAGCTGAATGTGTGAATGTAGCAAGAGGTTTATTAGCTGTGCATTAGCCTTGACCCTTTCTCTTTTACTTCTGTATTTACAAACAAGGCGGTGAAGCACAACAAAGGTGCATTCTACCTTCAGTGGGATGTCTGAAGGGGACCTTCATATTTTAACCACAGTAGAAAGCTTTGTTGACATGAGAGATACATTTCAATGATGAAGCATCTTCCTCTGTGACTGTAGTGAAAACAACATACACAACCAAGCTCACGATTGGCAATAAAAAGCTCCTCTTGAGGAGATAAAAGCATCAGCAGTGCTGAGATAAATTTTCTTAGATCAGACGTTGGTTAGCTGTAGTTAGTCTGTAGCCAAACTCAATGTTTGTGTGTTTCATTATTTGAGACCTATCCAATCCAGCTTTATTTGTTATCACTTTGAAACCAATCACTGAAGACCAAAGTGATGTACAAAACTGCAATTAAAGGTATATTTAATATAAGACATAAGAAACAAGTACCGTAACACAGAACGAAGAAGGGTCTTACTTTTAGAAGACTCAGGGGAAAAAAGTTGGTGGGGAAAATAGTATTTACTGAGCAGGAATGTTATTTCTCACTCTTCAGACCTTTGTGTGAGAACTGAAACAAAATTCCAGCAACAAAACTGGAGACGGTAATGCTACAGAAAAAAAATAAGTTTAGCCTAGAAAACAGTTCTCAAATGCAGATTCCAGGGTTATTGTTTGTTTTTTTGTCATTTGATTGCCGTTTTTGCCTCTTAGCTATTTTTTTTTGTACTTTTCTAACTTTCACTTTTTAATCACTTTCAATATTTTGATCCTAAAGAAGTGGTGTTCAATTGTTATGACCCAAATCAAATCTTATAATGATGCAGCTTTTACAGTTTTTTGTTTGTTTGTTTGTTTTTTAAGCGAATTCAAAAATCCAAATAAAAAAAAAAAACTGCATATAACTTTGCAGAATTTACAAAAGTATGAGAAATCTAAAAAAAATAATTATGGAGCATCTGCCACATAGCCATGCCGACAGGCTTTAATGTAGGCAATGAATACAATAAGTAGGAGAAAATATGCTATTTATGCACCTTAGCGTGGCCAGGAGAAATGAAACTCAAGCACCTCTTACATGCTTGTAAAGTGAGACTTTACCTAAATGTGTTCTTTAATTGGGCACAGAAACCACCACCTACAGTCATGTTCTAACAGGCAAGGGGATGAGCACTTAAAGGGACTTTGACTTTGCATCTTAAAGCAGAGCAGGGACAGAACTGCAATAGTGCATCTGCAGATTGAACTGGCTTGACAACAAACGCCTGCAGACTCTTTGATCAAGCACTGGAGTGGATGCCTTAAGGCAATGGGAATGGGCCCAGGAAAGGTAGCCTGAAGCCATCAAGAGCAGATACAGTATAGTTTCAGCTGCCAGCTTAGAGGAAACACTGCTGTGAGCTTTCACAGAGACGGATGGCCTTCACACTTGGTTAGCTGGTGCCTGGTTTGCTCGTTGAGCAAAAGAGCGACTCCCTCAAGAAAAAAGAGCCAAGGGAGCATGTGTGGAGGTTAAGAGAGGAGACCACTGGGTAATTCAGAGAAAGACATACAGATCTCAGAGAGTCTTGTCTATTAAATTCTCCAGCACTGGCAGTTATACAGGAGTGTGCATCTGTTTGTCGCCAAATAGCTTAGAATAAACCAAATACGATTGTAAAAGCAAAGAAAATGGAAAGTTGGGTGGATGAGATAAAGAGACAATGTGATTAGGGTGGCCGCCTCAACAAATAGACATAATGACATGGCAGGGGGCCAGATGATGAGAGGGAGGTACTGCGGGCTGGCTGCCATGACTCAAACTGTGTCTTGTTTAGTTTCCTGCCAGAAGAGTCAGACTGTGTAAGCAAAGTTGTCAGTGCTCCACCAATAAGATTCCCTGCTTATTATTTCCAAATAGTAGCCAACACAGCACAACAATGCATTATTTATACCCTTTCATTGACATAATGCCAACTTTGGCTCTGCACTCTTTCCTTTTAACTTTAGTGTTTGAGTCTCTTTTATTTATTTTTTTTGGGGGGTGGGGTGGGGTGATCTTTATGGATTTTGACCACATTCTTCTCTTCCTGTTCCAGGTAACTCGATAGTCCTGCCCACCTCTCAAGACAAGTAGTAGGGAATTGTGGTGAAAATACTTGCGCAGCACAACGGACCTGTCCACTTTTGAGAAAATGCACTCAGATGGATCTCTTCGAGGACCCCAATATTTGTTTCATTTTTCTGAGGATAACCATGAACTTATGGCTAAGGAGACAGGACTCTAGCACTGCTTGCCATCACCTTAAATGCAGCTGACTTTCCTGGGTCTTTTGCCGCAGAAGACTACATCACCCACAATCCTTTAATGCTACTACAAACATGAAAGCAAACTATGACCTAAACAGCACTTCATTAGATGACAGAAAAAAGAAGTTCTTTTTAAAAAAAACTTATATTCCATCTCTTTTTTTCTGGCTCAGTTGTGTTCTATATGTATTTTGGGAGTAGAGAAGTTTCTGATTTTTAGATGCTTTTCTTTTTTCTTTTGTTTTTTTGGATTCCTGTATTGCAATCATCACTACAAAAAAAGGGAGTTGATCCAGGATGCTCGCCCCATGTAGTCTGGGTGACATTCAAATTTAACTGTGCCACATATAATCCCCCTTAATGCTGTCAAAATGTTTCTTAGATCTGAAACTGAAGCTGTTATTTCCTTCTTTCTTTTTTTAAAGACTTCACCTCTATAAGAATATTTTCCTTGAACAGTTTGTGGCTTACCACATGCCATTTTTTTTTTTTAAATGCAGAGACGGTTTGTCAGTCTTCTTTTTGCTTTTGTTTTTTGACAAAGGACAAAATTCTTTCAGGGGTGACGTTAGACTAATACCAAGTAGATGTTATGGTATATTGAAACATGTGAACGTGTAAAAAAAAAAAAAAAGATATTCCATGAAATTGAGGGGACTAAAAGTAAACTGATGCTCTAATGGTTTTAATATCTGTGTTTTTAAAACGCCTGTTAACCGCTATTGAGTACATGTGTCAGTATTATATGAAATGAATAAAACCTTTGAAAAGAAGGAGTCTCTGTAGTTTACTTCAGCCTCAGACAGAACCAAAGCATTGAAATTGCTTCACAATGAATACATTGTTGAAAACATCAGTGTGATTTAATTTCCCAGGAAACTCTGTAGTAACAGGAAACTCAAAACCACACATTTGCAACCACTGCTGTTTGTTGTATTGGCTCCAAGAGATGTCATCGCAAACTGGTAATTACTTTGCCGTTAACTGTATACATTCATTTCATTATGTCTTTTCCCCCTGCAAGCTACTAGATCTGAACAAATGTTTTGTGTGTGATAGAGAAGCTGAAACTCTTATTTTCCTCTGGGGTTATCTTTGTTCTGTGACTGACAACTCATTAATCAGCTGCTTATTGTTAAGGGAATGCCATTTGTGCTGGCCTTTGTTTCGTGATGAGCAATGGTTTTTTGGGGATTTTTTTTTTTACAGTTTCCAAGCAGGTGAGGAAAGAAAAGAATATTTGCATTCAGCATTAATAAGCCCAGACTTGGAAGATGACAAACTGGGCTGATGAGCAAGTTTGACTGCAAGAGGCTCTGACTTTATTTGTTGGTCTTTTTTCTTTTTTTTACTTGATAATTAACAGTGATTTTATACACTTGGATGTCATATTATTATTATTATTATTATTATTATTATTATTATTATTATTATTATTACATGTTAATGCTGGACCTATCGTTAACATACAAAAGATAGGAAACAACAGAAACAAGAGAAAACAAGCAGAGAATCATCAGGAGCATCTATGGGAAGACAAACAGAAAAAACATAAACAACATGTAATATTAATGATACATAGGGTTAGGGTTATACTTCTTCCTTTTACTCTTTCACTAAAAGCTGATATGGAACACATAAGCATGTCCACTACATACTACACATTGCAACAAAACTTTCTTTCTTTTTGCTCAGTTTTACTTTAGTTTCAGCCCGGACAGCTCAAAGCACATAACTGATCAAGAACTCTGAGATTCCTCAGGCTTATACAAGGTTATAGAACATGCATTACCATAACAAGCTGGTGTCACCTTTATTTGTTGCAGTGTTGTCTCACAACTGTGACTACTTGAGTCTGGATTCACAGTTAATTAAGAAAGAAGACTTATTTGATATTGTGTGTAAAGGTAAGTTGCCTTTATATTTATGCCTGACTGATAACATCAGCTAGACAACAATATCAGAACCTTTGAGCTTGTAAAAAGAGAAACGACAAAAGCCTTTCATAAAGTGACCTTAAAAATTAAAAAAATGGACCATGAATGCTTATTATAAAGGGCCTGTTTAGGACTTCCGGTTCCACTAGCAGGAGAATGGCTGTCGAAGCAGCGAGCTCCCGACGGTTTTTAAAAAATATCCCCCTGAACTACTCTTTTTCTCAAGCTGGGATTGTTTAGTGAGGAAGGAAACAGGGGTCATCACAAGGAATAATAAAACAGCTAACGTGACGGAAGACGAAACAGAGAAAAGCCAAGCCACCCTTCGGAGCTAATGTTAGCCACGAAAAGCTTTAGGCCATCAGAAGAGATGCTGAGGACTGATGTGCCGGTTTTACATACTTGTCAGTATCTTTGGGAAGATTTGTTATTTTCCCCACAGGCTGCTATACGTCACGGCCATTAAGGTAAATATTTGCTTAATACTTACTTTTGTGTTAGTCTATTTATTTGAATGAAAAGTCGGGCTTGTTTGGAGTAGTGATATAGTAACCAGACCATATCTGGCTAGAGAGTGAACATTTAATACAGGAGGGCTACAAGAGAGCATACTATGATCTTACAAGAACGGACGAAGGAGAGGAGCTGTGATACTAAAATCACAAAAAATACCTGAATATGAATATGTTTCGGAGAAGTCTGATAAAGAAGTGAAATATATTATAATGTCTGGAAAGATCAACAGTGTAATGTTAACCATTTGTAATGTTTATGCTCCACCTGGAAGCAATTTTTCTTTTTACAGAAATGTCCTTGATTTAATGGTTGGTGCTCCGGGAGTTGTAATCAGTGGGGGTGATTGAAATGTTCACCTTAATTCTAACATAGACTCGTCTAAAAACGCCCCAGCTACAGTAACACAGAAAAAAGTGAGAAATATGATATCTGAACTGGGGGTCCTAGATCTTTGGAGAGACTTTCACCCTTCTAGTCGTGACTACACATTCTTTCACATCCCCATGATACTTACTCAAGGATTGATTACTTTTTGGCATTTAAAAGAGACTGCTATAAAGCTGTGACATTGGTTCTATTAACTTATCTGATCATGCGCCTGTTTTCTGTACTATACGCATTGGTGATTCTTCACGAAATACACTCTAGAAAATTTACACAGGTGCTTTAAACAACCACAGTTTGTGGCTCAGATGAGAAAGGAAATAAAACAGTTTTTAGAGATTAATGACAGGAGAGGTCGACTCACTAATAGTGTGGGACACTTTAAAAGCTGTTATCCGGGGAAAAATAATATCTTGGTGTGCCCATAATAAAAAACTGACACAATTAAGAAGGACAAAACTCAACAGAAAACTGAAGGATTTAGAAATGCAACATAAGAAAAAGCAATGTCCTAACATCTTGAATGAGATCAAGAAAGTTTTAAATGAAATAAATTTGGCGTACACACAGGAGATTGAAAAAAAGTTAGTTTTTGTAAAGCAAAAATAATATAAGGCTGGCCCCAAAGCAACAAAAATCCTGGCCAGAAGACTGCAAAAAGAAAGAACAGACAGCACAATATATGAAATTAAAGATCCAGATTCTGGTAAAATATTGTATGAACAGGAGGAACTACAAAAAGCTTTTGAGAAATACCATAAAAACCTGTACACCCAACCCCCTCTGAAAAGTGAATCACAAATTGAAGCTTTCATCAACTCTCTTAAATTGCCTACGATGTCCAAAGAAAACAATAACACTCTAACAGCTGCTATATCTGAGAAAGAATTAAAGGATGCCATTTCTAGATTAAAGGCGAGAAAGACTCCTGGCCCGGATGGCTTTCAGCCAGAATGGTATAAGACATTTCTTGTTGAGCTCGTGCCTAGTCTTCTTAGGGCTTTTAATTCAGTTCTTAAGGAATCAAAAATGCCACCGTCATGGAGTGAAGCAGTCATCTCTATCATCCCTAAAGAAGGAAAATATCATAGAATGTGGGTCCTACAGGCCAATTTCAGTTTTGAATGTTGATTATAAATTGTTTACAGCCATTCTGACAAGGAGAATGGAGAAGATGCTTCCCCATCTTATACATAGAGACCAAACCCATGATAATATCAGGCGATCATTACACATCCTAAACCATATTCAACAGAATAAAATAGAGGCCCTTTTAGTGAGTCTTGATGCTGAGAAAGCCTTTGACTCAGTCAGCTGGGCTTTTCTTTACAACGTTTTGGGACAATTAGGGATACATTGTAAATTCATTCAGACCATTCGGACACTATACAGTAAGCCATCCGCCAGAATTAAAATGAATGGTCACTTGTCGGACTCTATTACACTACAACGTGGCACGAGACAGGGCTGTCCCCTTTCGCCACTCCTTTTCTTTTTAGATATAGAACCCCTGGCACAATGGTTAAGACAGGCCGAAAAGATCAAGGGTATCCCCATAAATGGAGAAGACCACAAAGTGGCCTTATATGCAGATGATGTTTTAGTTTACTTGTCACAACCCTCTAGTGGGTTTCCTGAGTTGATGAATATTTTGCAAAGGTTTGGTAATTTCTCTGGGTATAAATTAAATCTACAAAAGACCCTACTCTTAACATTTAATTATACTCCCCCAAAACAACTTTTGGGGAAATTTCCTCTTGTGTGTAGTCAACGCTCGCTTAAGTATTTGGGCATTCATTTACCAAGACATCCCTTTATTGGCAGATTTGAACTATACCCCCTTACTCTCAAAAATCAAAGATGACATTAGAAGATGGAACTCAATTTTCTTTCTCAATCTGAGTCATAGAATTGATTGTGATTATAAAAACACCCCGGGAAAAGGTGCAATTGGTGGATTTTACAAAGGTTTACTAACAAATATGAAACACTCAACAGAATACGTTAAGAGAAAATGGGAGATTGAAGGAAATTTTTTGATTTTAATTGAAGAATCGTTAGACACATGTGAACTCCAGTGGAAATGTACTAATTCACATGATTGGCAAGAATTCAACTGGAAATGTTTAATGCATTTTTTTAGAACCCCAAAGCAAAAATGTTTTCTGGCATGGATACTACTGATTGCTGGAGGCTGCGGTATCGGGAGGTGGGACATTGGCATATATTTTGGGAATGCCCAAAGATAAAACCTTTTTAGCTTGATAACCATAAAGCTGTAAACTACATACTTCATACCAACAATATTCCACTACAGTTTTCTACAATATTCTTAGGAAATCTTCAGTATCAACATAGATATGTAAGTAAATACCTCTTCGCAATAATGACAACAGCAGCCAAGAAGCCAGGCACTGGCCTCTTCCCGATCCTCCCACAGTGTCTGAATGGATAACTATTATGAGAGAGATCTATGTAATGGAATCCATTACCTTTTCAATTCGTCTCCAAAAGGGTTATTTTGTTAAATTATGGAACAACTGAGTCAGTTATGTTAAAGCCTTACGACCAGACTTATCCCTCTTTTACCTCCCTCCCTCAAAGATAACTGCATGATATTGTAGCTCTCCCTGCTGTTCAGACTTTTTTTTTCTTTTATGTTGTAGAAGAAAAAAGTTGTGGATACTAATGGCTATATAAACTGTACTGTTGTAATCTGTGATGATCCACTTGCTGAAAATAAAAAAAAATAAAAAATGAATAAATAAAGGGCCTTTTTAAAGCTTGCTGGGAAACAAAGGTAAGGTTTTCATATTAAATTTTTAGATATAGGTCACAATTTCACCATGTCACCATATCTTTGCCAATTTCCCTTGTCTCCAAAATGTTCACTTGCATAGGTCAAATGTACACATTCCCCTTTTAATTTTTTTTCCCTTAAAGATCTTTTTTCTGTCACAAGCGGTGCACTCTTCTTTAAGTTTCCATTTTGTTCATATAATATAATTATAATTGAAGCCCAAAAGGATTATTTGCTTGATGGGTTTATTCTAACCCTTAAGTCTGATTTCTTGGGGCTGCCACATATAACCAAATACAGACTAGGGAAAAAAAGCTTCTTGTAGCTTTAAGACCAGAAATAATACATCTTTGTTCTTCCAATTGATCAGATTGCATTAAAAAAATATGATTCTTTGTCAAAACAAATTTCCTCACATCCAGTGCACAAAAACCTGATGCAAATGCTGTGACGACAACACAAAACCATCAGTCACAGTACAATGATTCTCCACTGAAGTTGACAGGAACATGACTGCTGCCTACTATGATCCTCTGAATGAAATACACCATGTGATATACTGCATACCTGCTCTCTAATTAGGTTGCATTTAGGTAAGATTTTGCTTCCTCTTTTTTTATGATGATTTGTTTAGTGAAATGAATTCAATAGGATCTGGCAGCCTGCTAAGAAATGATCATTGAACTCAGGGGAGACAAGTCCAGTAACATCAGATGTAGATTTAAGATTACAAAGAAAATACAGTATCCTATGGAAAGATGTAATCCAAACAGGGTGTGCACTGTACTGCAAGCAGTGGCCAAAGATAGATGTTGCGTGGAAGGTTGCCTCTGCGGCAAACCAGATGATGGACATGAAGCAAGATGGCTCCGTCAAAGAAAGTTTAAAAAAAAATGTTGGATTTGAGGACTTCCTCTCCCCCCTCACACACACACTCTTCAAGACAAACACACATGCATGCACACACACAATCTGTGTTGTGTGGTTTCAAAGCTCCCTTTCTCTAAAACTCTTCTCTGATTTGGCTAATCTCCCAGTGGATCCTCTCAGGGGCCACAGTCTTCCACTGAGCCTTAGCCTCTGTGTGTGTGTGTGTCCATAGCCTAGGCTCTCTCTGAGCTTCAACGTGTCGTTAGTGCATGTCATTAAAAGATTAAAGAGAATAAACCTCACAAAGATTCTCACACATACACACATATGAGGAGAAAAAGCAGAAGGGAGAGTTCAACAGACTGCTATAATTACAGGGTGAAATGTGTGAAGGGGTTTTGACAACAGAGTATGACAGCTTCAGTTTTGGAGCATTTCTGTTAACTGCTCGCAAGGTGTTTCTCAAGCTGCGTGTGAATCCAATCTTGAGTCAGCCATGTGAGTCTTGTTGAAATTCTTCCAAAGCACCTTTAACACCACCCCACCCTCACTACAGTGTGTAGTTACACAAATCATTTACCACTGCTGCTGAAGCGAGGTATCAGGCATCCCCTTCTGCCTCCTCATAGCCGTCCGACAACTGTGATCATCAGCACTGCTGCAAAGCACAAATCTCGTCATCTGTGACTATCCTCTGAAAATCCAGATGATGCTGAGATTACTCAGTGTGCTTTCTGGTTATAGCGGTGGTGATGAAATGGTCACTGCTACAACAGATGCCAGAGCAGATGCTACAGCCAGCCAAACGACGAGATAAGCTATCCTGTTT
Organism: Atherinosoma microstoma; assembly: GCA_037177055.1. Lineage (NCBI taxonomy): Eukaryota > Metazoa > Chordata > Actinopteri > Atheriniformes > Atherinidae > Atherinosoma > Atherinosoma microstoma. Next base: position 13,334,709 of record JBBBVU010000014.1, read on the forward strand.
TGATACATCACCGGAAAGATGATGATTACAGGAAGGTGATGCAGCCAGGGCTCAATGACATTCACAAACATGCTGAAATATGGCCACATGTTTTATGACTGTCATAATACCCAGCTTACTAAGATTGTTTTGATTTTCATGATCTTAGAGTGGACTGAGTGCTGAAACAGGTTTCTAAAAATTGGCCAGCAAAATAAAAGCAAGACAGAAACAGAATTTTTATAGGAAGGAAGAACAATAACTAAAAGTTTTCCCAGGTCGGTGGTTGACAGCTAAAAGCATGCTCATCCTGCTGACAGTAGCAGGGGTGGGCTTTATTTTAGGCAAGGCAAGGCAAGTTCATTTGTCTAACACATTTTGTGTACAGAACAGTTCAATGTGCTTTAAATAAAACATTAGAAGCATTACAGCGGGGATGCAGAAGAAGCATAAAGAAGTATTAAAAACAAACTTTTAGATAAAATGAAAAAAAAAGGGGAAAAAGCTTAGCTCCAGCTGGAATTAAGCAGCAGTCATTGCACAATGCTTTGATCAGTTTCTTTTTAAACAAAAATTGATAACGTCATGTAAAAGAAGTTTAATATGTCATCAGTTTTTTTCAGCTTTGACCTTGAAGTAGTTTGTTGAACTTACTCAGAGGGCACCACACCCTGCACTGACTACCAATGTCTTTTTTCCCCCCCAACTTGTCCTGTCCAGCATTATAGCAAGCAGAATAGTGATCTTGCTGCTGTATAATGACTAGTAATGTCTAATGACTACTAAAAGGTCATCTGTATACACATTAGCGTCATAATTGTGTACACAAAATAGACAGATAATTAGGAATCTACTTCTTGTGTATACACTTACAATCTAGACCTTCCTGCTCCAACAAGTTAGTGTGAATAATATGTCAGTGCTGCTTTTCTTCTTCAGCCCACTCTTCTGTGTATTTCATTGTTTGGTTGAACCCTCTTACCCATCATAAAAACTATGACTAAATCTCTGTTTATTAGTTCTGTATATCCACTTGGAAGAATGCTTGCTTATATATCCATCTTTTCTGCTCATTCAAGGGCTTTTCACATAGTATTTGTTTGGCTAAGGTTTGGACTTAACTTTGCCCTTCCAAAACTTGTTTTGCTGCATGATCCACAGATGTTCTAACATTTCTAATTAGAATTAATTTGTACTACTCGGAGTTCATGGTTTCATTAAATGAAGATAGCTTCTCTTCAGGTTTCATGCACTTCCACAAACATGCATGATCCAATTTTGCAGTAGAGCTAGTTTTTAAATAAAACACAGCATGCACTTGGACTGGATTGTGTAGGATTCAAAATAATCAATTATAGCTTCACCTTAGGACATTGATATTTTTGCTACTGTAAAATTTAAAAGGGCAATAAGTGGAAATTCATAATTTCTAGATTAAAGGAATTAAAAAATCGCTATGTGAAGGGGTAGAGGGAGGCGTGGCTCATAACACACTTTATTTGCGTCTCCAGGCAGTGCACAACAGCAAAGCTTTCGGTGAAACAATTTTGCTTTTTGCCCCTTTAAAATATTGGATAAATGTAATAAGGAGTCTGCTCTGTACTCTGTGCAAAAATCAAAGTATTATTTAAAATTATTATGAAATTATTATTTTTTATATTTATGAAAATGATTATACAACCCAGCATTATTTGGAGACTGTTAGATAGATATGTATCTCATTTAGTAAATGAAAATATATTGATTAAGTGAAATGAATAACAAACACAAATATTCAGTGATTCATTTTAAGTGTAACATATCATATGCCAACATTGCTTCTTTACACAACTTACAGGGCAGTCCTAGTTCCAAATAAATAAAGAAAAAGGACAAACAGTACCTTTTAAAGTTTCTTTTGTGAAACAGATATTAGTCTTAGGCCTGCTTTAACAGTTAAGACGCTACTCTTTGATTTTACAAGTGTCTCAAATACAGCTGAACAAAGTCATGCGTGCAAGAATATTGACACTGATATTTTGGCATTTTGTGTTTAGCAAAGTATTTGCTATCATAGCTGACCCTGGGTAAACATTGTGAGTCAGACACAAAAATGGAAATTAGTTCAATAGTTATCTAATCCAGTTACATGTAGATGGGACACAGTCACAACTGCATCTTGGAACTACTTCGAAATCAATTGTTTTCTTTTTTTTTTTGTCTTATTGTAAAAACCTAAGTCTGTTATCTTCTTTAAAAACCATCCTCATGATCGTTTGCTCATGTGGACCAAAACAACTTAAATGATGTTAAAAAAATATGTGACCTCCTGTGGTTGTAAGAACAGCTGCATGTCAAGTGTAAAAATTTATTTTGGTTCTGACTAGGACAAGTTTCAAACCTTAACCAAACAGTTTAGCTTTTTAGCCCTAACCAAGTGATATTATTGCCTAAACCTAACCAGGAAGTGACAAAGTTTCAGCGTAAAAGGTTATGTTTTCATATAACCATAGCAACCAGTAAAATTTAATTAATCTGAGTGATAATTGCATTGTAAAAACTATGTTTTATCCCTAACTGGGATCTTTTTAAACTTTACTAAACTGAAAAGTGAAAGAAAAAAAGCATATGCTGGCCTCAAATAAAAGTCCCACAGTTGAAAGTAAATGAATCACTGAAAGCCCTGCATGTAGCTACACCATCCAATCCTTGTCCTTTTTCTCATGAAGTCCTTGTGGCTTGAAAAGCAAACATGATGTTTGCTCTGATGTAGAAATGCCCATATTGCCGGAATTTCCTTCCCGCTGCATATAGAAGCAGTACTTTAGAGGATGCTGTTGCAAGTAATATTCAGCAGTATGAACAAACACACTATATGATGGTTGTTCAGATTAGAGTACTTGTGGGGATAAACAGAAGGGCAGGGCGGGGTAAACACCACAGCCATAGGGCTGCAGTGCAGGACCCCAGCCACCCAGACAAGGGCGATCACCACAGCAACAGCCCTGCAGCCCGAACAGGCATAGCCCCTGCATGAAGGAACCCCTTATGGAGAACACTGGAGTTGAAAAAAGTTAGACAATAAAATAAATAAAAGCAACATGTATAAAATGTAGATAAAGGAGTTCATAAATTATCTGGTAGGTTGTTCCACTGATGAGGGCCATAGCTTGCCATAAGTTTTGGTACTAACTTTGGGAACAATTAAAAGGCTGGTACCAGAGGACCTCAGGCTCAGGCGAAAGCTCCTAATTTAAAAGCAGGTCAGATAAATAAGAAGGCCTGACCATTAAGACATTTATAAACTACTGAAAGAACCTTAAAATCAATCCTGAATCTCCTGAAAAACACAAGACAGAAATGGTAGAGGCACATTACACAGGTTTTCTTTTTTTCAGTATAAAGATTTCCGTATCAATACATTTCAAATTACTTTAGTCTGTTCCTGCAGTATTTTCACAACTTAAAGCTTTTATTGAAGTCATGAAATGAATGAATGTGTCAGACAAGCCTATATGCCAGGTTTCCTAATGACATTTATTTAATGCTTGAGCTATTTTTCATACAGAACTCCTGATAATTCATCACAATACCCAGTCTGTGCTGTGCAGGCAGGCAGTTTAATTCTGCTGATCCTGAAACTCAAAGATATGAGGGGATGGCAAATAAAATGAGAGGAAAGAAGAAAGGAAGAAATTAAAGTAGAATCTTGTGATGCTGGAGCAGCGATGACCTAAAAATATTGTGGTTTCTGTCGTGAGACGTGGAGAACAGAGCACATCAGAGCAGGTTGCAGATGAGAAAGATCAGAGTGACATATAACTCAACTGAGTGTGTGTATGTGTGTCTTTTTGTGTGTACGGTGGATACTGTGCAAGGCCGAAAGAGTGTGTGGGACTGATAAGCAGCACTAGCCCAAGGGTTTCTTTACATGGCGGTCTCAGCCTTTCATTTTCCTCTAACACACTTCCTGCTATCTGCACTCACACACACAAAGACAGATAACCCCCAACCCCAACTGTGTCATTCATGCTATGGGAAGCCTGAAAGGAGGTGCATGCCTCTATTTCTATTCTAGTCTCTCCTGAAAAAGCTGTGAATATGAGTCACAGTGATTAAGGTTGCAGTGATGACTCACACAGATAAGATGACCTCTCATCTATACTTGCTGCATAAATTGCATGTGTGCTTATCTGAATGTGTGGTCTTGACATATTCATTACTATGACATCTACACTAAGCAGCAGGCTGTTGACATATTCTGTCCAAAGACACTAAAGCATTGTAAACCCACTCTTTTTCATTTATTGTAGTCAAACTCAAGAGGCATTTTCAGGTGACAGGGACCTGTCACCCATACCGTTCAACAGATGACTAAACCTTACCCACACCAACAGAGAACACTTTGCTCTGGATGATATTTGCTGATGAAATTTCCCCCAAATATCCAGAATTGTTTTAGGATAGTTTCGAGTAGGACAAGAAGCTGCCAAATCATCTGTTCTGTTGGCAAAAATATACACCATTTATTCTATGACATGTCAGTTTAAATTGGTTTGTCTCTATTTACAGAGTTTGAGCATCTCTCAGTGAATGTTTAGTGTATTAATGCTTTTCTCAAAGCAGGCAGGGAGTTAAGTGACCTACTGTACACAAAACTAAATTCTTCTCTCATTTTTTGCAGCTTTGCTAATAGCAATTGAAAACAGAAGTGCCCAATGTTGTTGTCATATTCTGAGGACTTTGGAATAAATAAGCAATATCATTTATTAACATCAGCACCATTAAATTACGGGATGACTGTGACTCATGTGCTGAAGTAGTTTGTCCAACAATGATATGATTGAGGGTTTAATTTTCTGCCCCTTAGCTTCTCATGTTGCCTAAAACACTGAACCTCAAGTTACTTTGATTACAGTTCAGCAAGTTTAAATGAAATTGAGAAGCAGATTGGAAGTTGCTCTGCAGAACTGTTACGATTAAAATGTGCTACACTGCACTCACAATTATTTGTCCATTTGCATTAATCAGGATTCATTTTTAATATTTTTTTTAAAAAGTACAAGGCTGCAAGTCAATCTGAAATGTTATTAAAGCTCAAACCTTAATGTGTAAAAAAAGAAGAGTTCATTTAATCTTTCTAACAGCTCTTTGGGGTTAGTTCGGAACCTGTGTTTATTTGTGATCCAACGCAAGTTTCATCTATCTGCACCATAAAGACTCAACTCGTGAAACATATTCAGGGTAAATTTAAGCCTTATTTACGTTGGTGAGGTTGATAATTTTCTCGGTTCATACAATGTATTTCACTTAGATATATTGTGAACAATACTTTCTACTCTGTTCAATTGACATGCACTTAGATAGGACTGGATTCGACATTGCAAAGATGCTCATTCCGATTCAGGATGATGAAGGAGGCCAATGTCTACCAGATAGAAGAAGAACAATTCACAGACAGCTGATGACGTGATTACCGATAACTGCTTGTGTGTATGATAAGACCTCCATTTCTTGTGCTATAAAGGATGTGATGGATAGAAAATTCTCTGAGCCTGTATACCAGACATGCTGAACTGGTTTCTGTCATATTTGTTATATCATAAATATTGTACACATGTGTGATAAGAAATTAACCTTATGTGGTTTTCATTTTGAAAAATAGTCATAAGAATAGAGATCATATTAATAATTTAACCAATTGTCAATGTAGTGTCCATAAGTGCTAATGTCTTCAAACAGATAAAGTAGCTGCACAAGAGGCTCATAAGTTAGTGGTGGAAGATTTCTTTTGCTTTTCTTTTTATTCTTTGTGGCCAGAGTGGTAGAGACCAATCAGGTGCAGGTTTTGGTTGTTTGTATGCAAAATTCACCTGGAAAGTGAAAAATGACATTGGCCGAAGTGTATTTTCAAAATATCAATTCATGTATGTTGATGATTTAGCATATCTTAAAATCAACCTTGAAACAATTACCAGCTCAAGAGCAGAGGTCTTGTCACTTAAAATCAATCAATTATCCAGATATCCGCTGGCAACATCAGTAGCCCAAAAAAAACAGGGTGCCATCCCCAGAGTGATAGTCATTAGATTACAGACAATGGGTTCCTAGACTGTCCAAGTGCAGAGCAATTGCCATCATTTGGAAAGCAGGATCAAGTTAAGGTCTTTTAGCTCAATTTCTACCACAAGTTCTGTGTGGATCAGTTTACTGAACCCTTCTCTTTTCAAAAATGTTGGACTGAAGGAATTCTGTGCACAAAACCTTTGAGCACCTTTTGACCCATGGCACACAATTTTTTATATCTGACAGCTGCATTATCTTTTATTTGAAAACAATAAGGCATAAACTCAAAGAAAAACTAGAAGCACTCTGAGAGTGCAGACCTCCGCGAAACCAAAGAGTCACTCACCTGACAAAAACCCCAAAAGGCCCAACTGCCCATCCAGTGCCTCACTAGATCCAGAATATCAACATGATCTGGGTCAAACAATGTGGGATTATAACATCTACCTGTAACTAGAAGATGGCCTGTTGTAGTGTTTTATATCGTTTTGGACATGGTTACACTGAATGCATGTGTGGCAGGACATAGGAGGGCCCGGGCAGGGATTGAACCTACAACCTCCCGGGTGAGAGTCATGCATGCTGACCAGTCAGCCAAAGGGATCTCCCTGTGGCCAAGTAACCAGGGCACATCATCAATCGGAGGCATAGTGACAGGACCCACACTGTCACACATGTGTCCTTAACATACTCTCTGGCTGCATTGATGCCAGAGTGACCTACCGTGTGTTCATTATTGAGCTCCCTACCTGTGAAACAACAAATCAATATCAGCTGACATCCAACACTCTGTGTCCTTACTTTGGCATTATATGGTGCTTTTTTTGGTAATTTTTCCTCCTCAAATAATTGATCAATAGCTTAAATACATTCAAAAAAATATTCAATTTAGTTACCCGCTAGCTGATATGTGAATATTGTAAGCTAGGAAGTATTTTACATTTTCTATTTGAAATACAAGCTCAAAGTAAACCCACATGTTAATCAATTCATTATTGATTTATTAAAGCTTTGTCTACTTCTGAATGATAAAAAGATTCAAAGAAAGGAAAATTTGGCCTTGGTTAACGTCACCTTTATCATTTTTTTAATGCTGGGTGTTAAAATGACCCCCTCTGGTGGTTCTAGGAGGTCTTAGACAGAGATGGCAAGTAACAAAGTACAAAAACTCTGTTACTGTACTTAAGTAGATTTTTCAGGTACTTTGTACTTTTATAAGTATTTATTTCTCTGACAACTTTTACTTTTACTCAGTTACATTTTCAACATAAATATCGGAACTTTCTACTCCTTACATTTCCCGAAAAGGCTTGTTACTTTATAGCCTAAGCTTCTTTTATTTTGGCGCCGCGACACCAACACGTGTGAACTGTTTTGGGTTTTGAAAGACGCTGATTCTCATTTCGGAATAATTAATTCTGAATTAAAAACCATCATGTAACCGTAGCCAATGTGAAGGGTTTTTCATTGAGCTTCACTGACTGCACGGTGTGCAACTTTTTCTTTTTTCCATTTTTTATTTATTTGGCGGGGAGATGTTTGTGTTTATTGTAGCAGAAAATAGCTAGAGAAGCTTATTTTCATCTGTAGTTCCTGGGTGTGCACAATTACACACCTGTACAGTGTTAAACTATTATTACCTGATGTGTTGATAAAAAAAAATTGTTATCAAAAAGGTTGATTAAGAGTTGGGCCAATTGTGACACCATAGTTTAGAAGCTAATCCTTGTCCAAAATTCAATGTTCAGAAGTGTGATGAGTTAACCTGAAGTGTACAACACTAAAGTACTATATCATGAAGTACATGAGGATACTAGTCAGGTATATGATGAAGTACATGAGGATACTAGGCAGGTATATGATGAAGTACATGAGG
>JBBBVU010000014.1:13344439-13363947 GCA_037177055.1 Atherinosoma microstoma
AAACTGATTGTCTGTGAAGCGCCCTGAGATGACATTGTTGTGAATTGGTGCTATACAAATAAAGATGAATTGAATTGAATTGTTTTTGTGTTGTTGTTTACAGATGCTGTTTATTAATTCAGTTACCTCTTTTGTATAGTCAGATGGAGTTTGAGCTGGAAAGTCATGAGTCTATTTTGCTAAACTCAGGCTCAATCAAAGACAACATCTGAGTTTGTTACAGAGAGATAATTTGTACAAGATTACAACATTGAAGCTTTTTTGCCACATGCCAAAATGTAGCTATTCAAAAACACTGATACTGGCATCGATGGCTAAAAAAGAAAATAATTTAGGTAATTTTATACCGTATTTTTCTTATTGTCTGTGTGTGCAGAGCGGGAACATATTACACCAGTTTTGAAATCGCTGCATTACTTTCCTGTGTGTTTCAGGATTGATTCTTTTAGTAGTTAAGAAATGTCTCAGCAGTCTTGGGCCTTCTTATTTATCTGACCTGCTTTCAAATTACGAGCCTGAGGTCCTCCGGTACCAGCCTTTTAATTGTTCCCAAAGTTAGAACCAAAACTTATGGCAAGGCCTTGTTCCATCACTACAACCTTCGTCTGTGGAACAGCCTGCCAGCGAACCTCAGGGCTGCAGAGACTGTTTTTAAACGGAAGATGAAGACTTATCTTTTAGCTTAGCTTTTGACTAAATTTTTATTTGATTTTGATTTTAGTCTTTATTTTATTTTATCTAAATAATTTCTTGCAGAGGGGAAAACCAGGAATGCGCCATGATATGGTGTACTTACAGAGTGTAGTGGTGGAGTTAATAATTCTAAGGACTCTCCACCAAGCTATCAGAATCGTGGATATGGCTGTATTTTTAAAACAGTTATGATTTTAAAGCGAGGTATGAATGGTAAATCTAATAGTTTATGATGTTGTCAGTATGTCTGTTCTATATTAATCCATGAAACATTGTTAGTGTTTGAATTTAACCATTCAATTATTTATTAATTAATTGATTTGCTAAAAATAATAATAAAGGAAGTTTGGTGCTTCTAATCCACCTTGAGGTTTATTTTTTGTTGGGCTGAATACTTGATCTTGGCTTTCCTATTTTTCCAGAAAAACTGTTATATCAAACTGAATCAAAACATATCCACCCCTCTTACTTCACAATACTGGACTGACATTTGTAATAATATATACTAATTTACAAGTTATTCACTATGAAATAATTCATAGAACTTATATCACTCAATATAAAAAATGCCAGAGTGAAAATGGATCTTGCCACTGACATCAGCTCACAATGCACCATGAGGGTTTCTGACAATTATTATCATGCAGTCTTGGTGTGTACACCAGTTCACCACTTTTCGTCAACAGTTACACAAAAAATTTTAGAGTTGAGTTTTAGAATCCCCCTCTCCCCATCCCTTTGCCTGCTGGGAGACCTACACCTACACACCAGATACAAAGACAGTTACTAGTTTCTCTAGCTATCGCCAAGAAAAAAATTATCCAAAACTGAAAAGCCATAAATACACTTAATTTGAATCAGTGAGATAATTTATCAATAGAATACAATACTTGATAAAAAAATCACAGTTTCCAATAAAAGTGACATAACATTCTTCAGAGAAAATTGGAGACTATTCCTCAACCATTTCAACCATGACCCCACCTGAGGCTGATTCATTGCCATCAAAAAAATAACAAGATACACATGGGCGGGGGGGGGGCACATTACACCAGTTTTAAAATCGCTGCATTGGCGTTTCAGGATTGATTTTAAGGTTCTTTTAGTGGTTTATAAATTTCTTAATGGTCTTGGGCTGTCTTATTAATCTGACCTTCTTTTAGACTATGAGCCCTCGCAGACCCTGAGGTCCTCTGGTACCAGCCTTTTGATTAAACCTAAAGTTAGAACTAAAACTTGTGGTCTTATTAGTTTTACCATTGCCTGGATAATCAAGTGAATGAGCAACACCTGGAGACTGAGATACCAATAGCCGTGCGTGATTTCCAGAGGGCACTGGGACTACTTAACTCTGAACAGGTGGACAAGACTTGGTTCAAAGCCTACCAAACAATAAGTAAAGGAAAGCGAACCAAGCACTAACCTGCACTGTGAGCCTGTGTGGATTGTTATCGTCTGATACCTATATTTGAGTGCTCTGTCTCTCCCGCAGCAGCAGCTCCAGGAGAAGTGCCAAGTTGCAAGGCCGGAAAAAGAGCAAAGAAGGACGCGGGACCCTTCCCCTTCTTTTTACTTGCCCAGTTGGAGCCTTGGATTTTTTACCCTTTTTTATAGTGTCTTTTAAAACCCACCTCTATCATTTTATTGTTTTAGGCATTCTTACTCTGGAGCGTCTTTACTGTTTTTAATAAATTATTTAAATTGTACTGGGAGCTCTGTCCTTTCTTAACAGTGGAATTCCCTTTTTGCTTGTATCAACAAGAACTTCACACTGCAGGGATCCTCAATCCTGGTCCTCGAGGGCCGGTGTCCTGCAGGTTTTTGTTGTGTCCCTGCTTCAACACACCTGACTCACACTCAGACAAGCTCTGCTCAAGTCTGCCAATTACCCACTGATTTGAGTCAGGTGTGTTTCAGCAGGGACACTTCAAAAACCTGCATGCACACCGGCCCTAGAGGAACAGGATTGAGGATCCCTGCTGTAGTGTGGCAGCATCGTGTGTGTGTGTGTGTGTGTGTGTGCGCGCGCGCGCGCGCGTGCGTGTGCGTGTGTGCGTGCGCGTGCGTGCGTGTGCGTTATTATGCATTATTTGGCTGTTATTATTTTACGTTTACTGCTAACACATGTAACTGCTGGCCTGGGTTGGTCAGCACAGGGATGGCCGAGGTCTGAGCACCACTCGGGCTTTACCACCTGCAGGGTTCCAGCCAGAACCAGATCAATGTTTCAAGCCATGCCTTATTTTAAGGCAACACATTAGATTAAGGCTACCAACACATTATCTAGGTTAAGGTGGATATTCTCATGGTAGCCTTTCTGGGTGAATGTTATGAGTGGCCCAGGTGCTTGGGGTGTCTTGGGCCCTGAAGCATCTTCCATGGTTGATGGGCGGCCCATTCTGATCACGTCCCCTAGGCTGTGGTCGGCAGAGCAGAGACACAATAACACAGTTATTCATTCATTCAGTGATTGTTATGATGGTGGAAATGATAATGATGGTATTAATTCTTATGATGGTTATTATTATTATTATTGTAATTATTAGTGGTATAACTATTAGTAAAATTTCTATCTTTTGTTTATTTATCCATTTATCTATTTATTTTCGTACTGTGTTTGCCTTAAGTGTTTTGTTATTAGTATTATATATTTTTTTATTGATATTAGTGCCACAAGGTACACTTTAAAAAAGAAAACTTAGTTCACCTTTATAAGATTTTTAATCAAATTGAATTGAAGATATTTAATTGCATCAGAAACTTATAGTTGTAGTTGTTCCAACAAAATGAGATAAGTTGATACGTTTTCTCTGTAAAGTTGGTCTCAACAACAAATTTATGTGGGCACAACTCAAGTGTTGTGTCTTGCAATTAGATAATTATACTAGACCTTAAATTCTATCACACAAAATAGATATGCATGTGAAACATATGTGTGGAAAAAGGACAAAAACGACCTTTTTCAGAGTAACAAAAGTTCAGTTTTTGTTTAACAGCTTTTCCCAGCTTATGTCTTTCCTAAAATTAAAGGATGAAAAAAAAGCATTGCAAAATATAGAAATATCATGGGATATCTTCTCACACTGGACATATGCTTCAACTCCACTTCTTTTCCAATTAAAAGTTGGCAAAGCTGAAGTTTTGACTTGTGTTTTAAGTAACTAAAACCATTTCTGTGTTGGAGTTACAGGAAGCATTGAAAAGAAGTCAATTATTTGGGGTAAAATGTTCATTTTACCCCAAATAAAAGTGAGAGTGGGAGACTTGACCAAGTATTAAGTGCACACACACCTTGTTTGGTATACTTTTTGTTTGCACCTGTGAAAAAGGCAACATGCAGAATTGTGTGCACTTGAGTGCTCCTCAGTGAACACTCTCACAGCTCTACACACAGACTAATGAATACATTCCACAACACTTTAGAGTCAGTGTAGATAATGAAGTCTATTTGCATAATTAAAGGGGGATGAATCAAAAGGTAATTTACAGTACCCTCTTGTCCCCAGCTAAAACGTAGTTGGGAAAAGAAGGTGGGAGGTGTTGCATACACTTACATCTTACCCCAGAGAGGTTTTTTAATGCTGTGAGCAAGATGGGGTTTATAATTCAGGCATTTGAAAAAGAGGGACCTTTGTATCTCTGCATGTTATACATGATATCAGTGTCATCACACACAAGGGGTATTGGCACATGCAATTATACAGACAAACCCCAACTGCACAACTCCATGAAAGCAGGAGGAGCAGTTCCTCAAACACATGAACAAAAAAATAGCTCACCAATATCCTTCAGTCAATTTTTCCCACCTACATCTCCTTTCATTTCTCCCTCCATCCACCCATTTCTCCATCCATCCCCCCTCCAAAGCCTGCAGTCAGCAGTCAGGTATAGAATTCCATTACAGCCTAGTGATGCAGCACTTCAAAGGAGGGAGAATTGCATGTGTGTGTGTGTGTGTGTGTGTGTGTGTGTATAACAGTGGTATGTGTGCATGTGCAATACAGTGTAACTGGGAGATTTTTCTGCTACATACAGGAAATCTCATCATCAGACACACAACAGTGATGTCCCCTGCCAATATCCATCTTGCAGTGTGTGCAAACTGGTTTTTTTTGTTGTTTTGTTTTTTTCTTAATGGGGAATGTGCTGTAAGCAGCTTGGGTTTGGCTCAAAAGCATGACGCCTTGCAAGGATGTCAGCACTAATAATAGATACTGTATATCTTCATGCAAATGTCTAATGTCTTATCAAATGCCAACCCGTAGTCAGTATTTACAAATGGAAGAGTGTGAATCAATATGCTTGACTGTGAACTACAAGTTCAGTAAGTTGGTGGAGGTTGTGACAAGAGTGAATAACCAAATACTTGTATCTACATTGCATTCCACATAATACAGCATTTAGATTAGTAGCATTTCAACTTTCTGATGGAGCAGAGACAGAATCCAGCAGTGGTATGAAGTATCAGCAAACGAAACAAAAAGAAAGAGACAATGAGCGCCCATGATCCGTGAAAAGTCTTCCTGAGCCGTACAAATCTTTCACTATGACAACACAATATGGCATTTTTTCTTGTTGCTCTGACTCAAACCAAGATAATAAGGCATAGATGCCATCTATATGAGTGTGAAAACTAATCTCTCTCCTCCATTTTTGTCTCTACAAAGTACACTGGTGTTAATTAACCAGATGTTAACTGTAAATCATACTTATACCACAAACTGCTTCAAACATTGTTTGCAATAAAATCTGACTAAGAGACAGACAAATACTAAGTTCAAAGTTTAAAAAAAAAGAGCTCCTATATGCAAGTCGCAGAGAAGTCATCAACATTATGGTAATTGCAGACAGTTGTAGACAGCAAGCTGCGAGAAAACAAAATAAAGACAACAGCAGCACCATCTGATCATGTCAACCGGAAAATATTTATCTTATAACAAAAAAAAAGAGTTTTATCTTGAACTCAGTTTTTGTTCACTTCAATTAGGTTGTTCCAGCATTTCCATTTGTAAATAATTCAGTGGCAGAGCCATCAGCAGACAGGCAAGGCTGTATAAATGTTTTAGAGTGCGTGGGGAGGGCAGTGAGTGATGTTCGAGATGGTGGTGTAGTTTTTAGCGTTGTTTCCTGTGCTTTCAAACATTTCCTCTCTGTCTGTCTCTGTGTCTCGCTCTGATGGACCACATGAGGTAGATGAGGTTCTCTTTCCATGTTTTCCTGAATGTAAATGGAAGGAGTCAGTTCCAATGCATGTCAACTAAAAAGAGCAGAAAACAGGCAGCTGAAAATAGCTACTGTGTGAGATGGACATCTGTTACATGAGACAAAACCTACAAGACACCAGCACTTTAGAGCAGTTTTTCTTTTTTCTCATTTTAATGTTTCTTTTTTTTTTTGCACTTGAGTGTAAACCACATTTCAAGTTAGAAGATTTAGTCAAATTTAAGGTCTTTCTCTCAGACAACATAATTCCTGTAATGTTCAGAATGAAAACATGCTATTATATCAATATTACCATTGATTTTTATCTGACTGAAACATTTTCTGAAGTTTTGTATTATCTCACAAATTTTCATTTAAAAAGAACCAGTAAACTGTTAAAGCTGCCAGTGTGGTCTGAATAAAATGTTGGGATTAGGGTTAGATTATAATGGTTTTCCTTAGTCAATGCTGAATGGAATTGATGACTATGAGATCTGAAAAATTAAGACTATGAGGAAAAGATGACTACAATGCTGCTCTGGTTATGAGGCCAAAAGATAGTGCGAGTCAGACCAGAGTTGGCTGTGAGTGGGATCAGATTCACGCATTGACAGGAACAACATTAACCAACACTATTCTTGTCTGATCAGCTGTGGCTTCAGGAACCTCATGATGAGACGTTTTGCAAGGGAAGAGAGATTTCACACATCAATTTAATTGTCGTGTGCACACAGAGGAGTTTTTCCTTTCTAAACATTTATTTGTGTCTGTGTTTCAACACTACATTGTTTTGTTTCCCCCAATGTCTGTTCAGGATATTGTATCAAATTAGTCAAACATTCTGGTCATAATATGTTTACTTGGTCTTGTTCACCTTTAAAATAACCACCTCAGTTCAATAATGTGTTACACGACTGATATAGTGACAGTACAAATAACCCAAAGCTCACATTCCATAAATATGTGTAACTACTAGTCAAGGTTTCAGACATCACAGGAGGACTACAAGACCTGTGATTGGTAAAGAGAAGCTACTTGATACTTTAAGAAAATGTTGATTGAAAAGTCAACATGAAATATGTTTTATTCTCCTTAGTTATACAATTTGTGAAATTCCACTTTAAACTGTCTGCTCTCTGAGATCGATGCTCAAAGTGACATTAAATGAAGACTTTGCAAAATAATGTCAAATTCAGGTTTCAGGATGGTGAAGTTAAGAAACTCTTAGCTGTTTTAAACAGGAAGTAACAAACCCTTGTTGTACCTTAATGCACATCACAGTAAACGTATATTGCAAAAACAAGTTCATATAGAAAATTGAAGATTGTTTATTGAATCATGAATGGATGTTTTTGCAGACTCAGTTTCTACTAAAGGTGAGATCAAGACTGGAGCAGATCTTGGCAGTCTTTCAGGTATGTATCAGAACCTGCAGCAAGGAGTTCTTCAATGAAAAGTTTTTGTCAGAGGGAGTAAGTGCATGTGAGATGAGCAAGAGAAACAATGAGGAAAAGCACTTTTACGTTAGAAAAAAATTAAAGAAGACATTATAGAAGGGTTATAGGTATTCAGTGATAGACTGGGACGCTATATGTCAGAGGAAAGGCCAGATGAGTACAGTTTGGGATGGTCAGGCTCAAATTTACTGTTTAACTACAGTTTACTTTCAGTTTCACATAAGTGTCTGTGTAAGATATATGTGTAATCTGTGTAAAGTTATGCAATGTTTGCCACATAAGATCGACTTCCTTTTTTCATCAGGTGACAGGAAGTATACTTTTCACTCTTACTAAATATTGATATGTAGATGTTTTCAGGCTGGCAATGTCAACAAATGTGATGTTTGGAGCAGACAGGAGAATTTCTATTGAGTGCTTTCTTTTGTTCATGGCAAAACAGAAAATTTCTACACCATCACTGATGAATTAGTGAATTGATTTGATGTCATGAATAGACTAACCTAAAGTAAAATCCAAGAGTTTTTTTTTCTTTTTTTAGTTATATGTGTGTACTGAATTTTGTTCACTTTGCTTTGATGTGGTGCAAAAGGGATATTGTTGGAATTTGGTAGTGGGTCATTTTGCAATACTCAGTCCTGAGAGCCATATAAAATATCATTTTCTGCTTTTCCTGCTGCATGTTCCAAGTTGTATAACTTTCTGGCCATCTTAGCAACAACAATTTCAAATTTCATGGCAGAACACCATAATTCACCACAGAAATGAAAATGAAAAATTGCAATTCTTATAGTGAAGCATCATCAAGGTCTTCAATGTTTTCTGACAACATTTGAGCCATTGAAAACATTACATTTCCTGCTGCCACTAAATGAAGCTTTGAATACAGCCAAATTATGGCATGAAAATCTATGTAGAAAATATTATCAGGCATGTGAATTTCAATGCTCCAAGGGTAAAAGGAGTATAATATTCTAAATGATAAACTTGTGCAGAAGAATGATCAGTTTATGATCTCTGCAGCCTGACTGACACCTGCCCTGTGCCCTAGTTGTTTGAGACACAGCTATTTGTTTCAGCTGACAGGAGCTCAGAGCACAGACAGAGAAAAAAAAATACAAAGGAAACAGAGCTGTAAAGGAAAAGTGTGAGTGTGTGTGTGTGTGAGAGAGACATAGACAGAGAGAGAGACAGAGATAGAGACAGAGAGAGAGAGAAAGAGAGAGAAAGAGAGAGAAAAAGGGACAGGAAAGGTTTCCATCACATTAGACACAGAATTCACTGATTTACAAATAATTTATACAGTGGAGGTTGCCCAAAAAAATTTAGGGGAAAACAGCATTAGCTTCCACCTTAATAAATAAAAAAAAGGGGTGCAATAACAGTTTATAACTGGCACTTTATCATAACAGAGCACAAACCAGGTCCTCAACCCAGCAGATAGTAAAGTCAGCCTGAGTATTGATGCAGTGAAATTAGAGCAGCCAGTTAACAGGCTGGAGTTTGATTAGTTGGAGTTATGAGGTACAGACACAAATGGCAGCAATTTGCAGTTTCTCCCCATGAATTCAACATCTTTATGTGTGCTGTTAAAAGAATATCACTAAAGCATAACACTAAAAAAGGCTGTGAAAAAGATTTTAGACCTTTTTAATTGCAATGTCATAAATCATCATTATTGCTACCTTTCATAGCTTGTCAAGCATTAAGGGAAGCATTTACAGTTAATCCTCTCACCATTAATTGTGACAGGTGGTTGATTTGGTTCAGGACAGGGAGACTGTATGCATTTATATTTCATTTATTTTTTTCACCTAGAAAAACAACAGTTAATCATGACAGATATGTCCATGAGTGTGTTAATAACTGTCAGTGTGTGTAGATCGAATACATTGATTGGAGCAGCTATCTCACCTTACTGCACGCCAGCTGCCCATCAAATGAGATGGAGGGTATGTGATACAGTGCTGAATGAATGAGAGACCAGTTGAGGACATACACACACACACACACACACGCACAAGGCAGATACAAGGACAGTCAAAACCTGCATTGTGTGTCACTGTTAAATCATCAACTCATGAAAATGCTTTCTATAGAGGACACACAGAAAAGTGCTGTTCTTGTCCTGTGTATTCATATCATTGTGGTACCCGTGCGGTTGCTGCCTATGTATTTTTCCACATTGGCCTCAGCTGTTGACATCTCATTTTCACCCATCATTTCATCTCTCGCTGACTGAACGCAGCTGTCAGACACCGCACAAACATTTGTCCTTCGTATGTTGCTGGTGTGACTACAGTGACCTTCAGATTTGTGATGAGCTGTATTTGTATTCTGACTTCCTCTGTCTCACTCAAGCATTCAGGTTAACCGCACTGACACACTCACACATATACACAAACTCACAGCTACCTGTCTATCCTCTCAACACGTGATCTGAGCTAAAGCCCTAGGGGTGGTAGGTGGTGTGTCAGCAGTGATCTGATAGCGCTGAGGTGGTCCAAATGCATCAGTCTTCTTAACCCTGATCCTCTCACTGCATCCATCTTGAAAATCCCCCCATGCCTTGTCCCTGCAGCTGTGAAGGATGAACTTGTAGTCCCCAGGCCACAGACTTGAAACTATTCTGTCTGTTTGTTTTTTCCCCCTGTACTTTTAAGTAATTTAGCAATTTGTAGCCAGTTGGCACAACTTTAAACTTTAAACACAGCATTGAACTAGAAAATGAGTTTAAAAACTTAATGAATTCTAATTCTAATCCCAGTTGGGTGATTATTTTCCAGGTTGGCCAGGGCTTGTGGGTTAATTCTTTAGGACAGGTACCCTGTCAGGTGAACTCAATGATGCTACTGGAAGATTTAAAGAAGAGATAATCATGGAAATTACAGATAAGCAATCACTAATTAATAAATGCATGTTTTACAAGGAGGTCAGGGATTGGTGAGGCTACTGTGGATCCCCCCAGATTAATCGCTTTGATGGGTTCAGTAAAAACACAACCAGTCATGTGTACAATGACTATAGTTAAATAAATGGGCTCATAACTTCCATAAAGTTCCTTTTTTTCTCCCCTCCATCCCACCAACCCCTTTTCCTCATTTGTATGCAAAGTCCAATCCCTTAGGCTCCCTTTCCTTCTCTTTAATTTTCAGCCATCTTTTTTTAATCAATTTTCTTTTATCTTGGGGAAGTTATTTTAATACTCCTACATCTTATTTCATTCTCAGCAAGACTGTGTGGGGATATCAATTATTCAATGGAGAGGGAGCTGAGGAATATGTTAATATTGATTAAGCTTTCGACACACCTAAGAAGATTACACTCTCTTATCACTATGCTAGAGTGCTGCATTAGCTAGGCAAATTAAAGGACACATAGATACACTGCGTTAGATATACAACAATGTAAGAGCATTTGTGTGTCTTCCATGTTTAGATCAGAGATTAAAAAGCGTATTTAGGTTACATGATGAGCAGTGAAAAGAAGACATTCCTCGCATTCATAATGATTTGTGCATTGCTTTGAAGCTTAACCCTTTAAGTGCACCAGAGAAAATAAACTTACAGAGGGCAGGAGAAGTTAAACACACTGTACCAGGCTAAATGGGAGTCCTGGTGCTTGTCTCAAATAATTTTTGTTTGGTTGTGTATTTTGTTGTTTTATTCCAACCATTGTCGTGTTCGCGTCCTAGCTGCTGTTTCACTGCCAGCAGTAACAGCAATGGTTTTGGGAAGTGAAACCGTAGATACCGTGGCATTTGTATCTCATTTCCCCAGAGCCCTGTAGGGCAGCCAGGAGCTGTATATTTGTCAGAGTACAAAGCAGCCAGTCACACGGCCAGCAGGAAAAGGGACTGGAACAGAGGTGGGCGTTCAGGGGACAGGATGTCATTGTGTGTTCCAACAGGGCTTTGAGATATGCAAGTGTTACAGCTGAGGGAGCTTTTAGAAGTCAAAGAGCTGTTTGTGTACTGGAGTTTCCTTTCACACCAATGTACAATAAGTGTGTCCGCACACGCAAACATCAATGCTTATCCCAATAGTTTTGATGGAATACATGGGAGATGTCCCCTAAAAATTCTGGAACAATCAAGGGACTGTCAAGTCAGTCTATCTATCAGTCCTCTGATTGTATCTCACCTATGCAGGATATACACATATATAAAAACATATTTATAAATATTCATTTGTTTTCCGCAAAAAGGAAACCAGGGAGAAATTGACAGAATGAAGATGAGAAGAGGTGGGGACATGAGAGAGACAGATGAGTAAAGATAGAGACAGGAGGAGGTAGATGGGAGGAAAGCCCCCTGCTCTGCATTAATTCTCTGTTTGCCAGTCAGAGCATGCTCTTTCCTATGAGATTAGACTGATAGAATAGATCTGTGTATGAGCAAATGCTTGTCTGCGCACGCTCTTCTGTGTGTGTCTAGGTGTGCTTTTGCCTGCGTGTATATCCTCACACCCTTCCCTGTGAGATTAGGCTGATTTGTCAGTGATGCAGGAGTTCATCCATGATTAATAGCCCAGTATGCAGGAAACAATGTTATTCTGCATTAGTTACCTGTGGGACATGCTGTACGGCCGCATGTGTGTTTCAGTGCATGGGTGTGAAACAGCAAGGATATCAATCCCAACATCTTGTTCTAAACACATTGATGTTGTTGCACATGCACTGGTACACAAGTTAACCATGAGTGAGTGAAGCAGTGTGCTGTGTACGGCATTGCAGGTGTGCATTATTCATGAGCCCGATCCAGTTATATGACTCTGACAGACCTGACAAACCTCTTGAAAAACCAAAAAGCATCAAAGCTTAGCACAGGTGTGCCGATCACCTCTGGCATCAGCGGGTGTTAAGGGTTAAGTGTTATGCAATGATAAAAGACTAGCGTCACCGAATAGCTCTGCAGGTACATACACAGGTATTTCACCAAATAGCTGTCAGAGTTGTTTATTGATAGCTATGTGGTAATTTTCTACAGAAAAATACTCATTTATTTAATCAAATTTTTGCATTTAAGCAGTCTTTCTTCTTCCAGCTGCCCGTCTCATGCCTGTAAATTTGCATTTGAGTTCACATATTACACCGCACATCCACACAGTGAAAGCTGTTTTTTAATTATGGGATTATTGAATTAATCAATCAAATTGTTAATAGCAATTATTTAATGACAGGTTCCTCTGAAGCGAGAGGCAGGGAACACCCTAGACAGGATCACCAACATAAAGACAAACAACCACTCAATTTAGAAACACAAACAAACCTAACATGGATGTTTTTGAACTGCAGAAGGAAGCCGGAGCACCTGGAGAGAACCAACTATATACAAACTGCATACAGAAAGGCCCCCCGTCTAGGTTTGAACCAGAAACCTGCTAGGTGTTTAGTTTTATGTTCTTCTTCTTTTAATAAAGTGAAAATAGTGTTTAGATTGAAATTTTAACAATTACTAACTGAGTGGGTCTTGAGACAACATTTGCTTTAAAACTACAGGTGCAGCATCATCTTTTGGATGCAACTTTTCCAAGGGTTCAAAGATTAAGTTTTGTGTTAAGTATTCTTAACTTAAGAATTCTATGTTATCACCTACTGGCTAAGTTATCAAGATAAAATCAAATTTTCCCAACTTATAAAGAAAATGCATATTTAACTTGAGTTTTTCTGAATGAATGTCACTGAAAGCTGAAACAAACAGATGTGGAAGATTTTGACAAATTTTGCCCTATTCAAATTCCAAAGGCTAAGACTTCAGAAAGAAACACTCTAAGTGTTTGTGTTCTCTGGTGTCGATGTGTGCATGCAAGTGTGTGAGAGGGCAACTGATATAGACACCAGCAGTAGATGGGATAACTGTGGGAAGCAGACACTGTGAAGTCGAGGAAGGAGAATCAATACAAAATGTACTTTGTGAAGACTGAGAGCCGAGAAACTCTGCAGCCAATTAAATAAAAAGATCAGTTAAAGAGAGAATGTGTGTAATAGTAGAGACCCTCTGATAAAGATCCATTATTTACTCTATGTACAATGCATCGATTCAATCACACCCAGACTCACCCTGTTGTTCTTAGATGCGTGTGGTGCTCCTGCTGAACTTATCAGCTGCATCAACGTGTAGAAAACCGCTGCATCCATCTTTTAGTTATTTATGTAGTGTATTAGTATATGCAAACACTTATTTATTAATTCACTGACCCTCTGAGGAAAAAGCTGTGATGCATCCTACCAGATTTTCTTTGAACTTTCAGAGTGATAGGGAAGCAGGATCAAATAACTGATGCTCACGAAGAAGCAGAAGGATATTGTTTTTTTTTGTTTTTTTGGTTCATTATGTAACAAAGAACAGGCAGTATAAATGAATTACAGGTCAAGTTGTGTTTTAGAAGATGAAGCCAACTTTCTAGTGAACCTACAGCTCATATTGTTGCTGCAGAAGATAAAACATCTAGTTAACAGTAAAAAGTATTCAGGAAGAGTTATCAGACGTGTTTTACTGTTCTGCTGTGTCACAACACATGTATAAACATTACTAATTAAAGTGTGGTCTGAAAGAAAAAACTTTTTTTCTTTTGGACTTCTCAGCACAAAATATAGAAGATCAGAAAGGTTTTATGCACATCATTAATATAAAATCTTCAGTACAGGCCTGACACATTTTAAAAATTCATTCATTTTGACTGCTGAAGTTAATTATGAACTTTATGGCTGCAATGAGCAAAGCTTTGCTTGTTGAAGATAAAAAGTGCAGAATCATGTGAAAGAATGCTTGTACAAGTGGATCAATCATGCTGTCGGCTTGTATTACAGCCAGTGGGAACGGGAATATTTCACTGTTGAGGGAAGAACGGATTCAATTAAATACTGGAATACTGGATATAAACACAACACTCTGTAAAAAAAAGAAAAAAATATGAAAGAGGTTGACTTTTTGTGTAACCTGGTGGTTAAAAAAAAACTAAAGATTTGCTGTAGTGATCATTTCTGAAATCCACTTTGATTAATGTTGCTGGTCAGACCAGTCCAGTAGCTTACACTACTTTAAAACAGCAGGGGGTGTATTGCTGTCTTGATGGAGGTGGTCTCTGTGTTGGAGGGTGCTCTTGGTAAAGTAATTACAGGAAGTACAATAGATACAATACAATAGAAATCCTTCTCTGGAGGGAATCACTGCGTGTGTCAGCGGTGAGGAACATTAGCTGATAATCTTATGCTATTTAAGAAATATTTAGCACAATATTGTCACTCAATGATTGAATTTTGTCTAATATACAAAACGAAATCCATATTTTGTGTTTTTCCTGCGCTAGGAGTGTTGATGGTGATGGAATGAGAGAACAGCACATGTTGGAGGTTTTTGCATGTGTCAGGTGGGAAACAGTTTTATTTTGCAAAGTGACTGTACAGCAATGTTTAGAGGCATGTGATGACTATTGTTTCTGTTTTTCCATTCAGGTACCACTGCCGCATTTCTACTTATTTTCCTGTACTTGTGCACCAGGTGTTTTCTTTTTATGTTTTTATGCCATATTTTTCCACCGAGCTTTGGCAAATAAGTGTCTTCTTTAAATGTGCTTTAAGCCCAACTTTGATATATTTTTTGTCTAGCCGTAATTACATTTTCTTGGTTATAAACAAAAGAAGGGAAACCAAGAAAAACTATATCTGGAGTTCTGTGCATCTTTTATCCCGGATTCATTTGTAATTGGATATGACACAAAGCAAACCTCAAAATCCAAAAGAGACAACCTCAAGAAGGTTAAAGTCAGTGTTTAGTCTTCACAGTCCCTTGACACAAACATGATCAAAGACAGGGGCTGTATTCACAAAGAATCTTAGGGCTAAAAGTTGCTCCTAACCAGCTAATTTAGGAGTAACTCCTAGAAAAAGTGGGCGTGTCGGTCCTAAATTTAGGACTCCTAAATTTTTCGCCTGAGTATTTCACAAAGCATTTTGGCGCTAAAACTAGTTCCTAAACCTGAAAATGGTTAGGAGTAGTCAGGAGGACTCCTAAAACGCTAAGAGTAAACCAAAGAGGAAATCCACTGATGGCTGCTGCCGTAATCCACGTAACCCAATCAATGTTTGGGAAAACTTTAATGATGCTGAGCTTTTCTGACCTGCACTAACATCACTGATGAACAGAATAACGCACCGGTCATCGAAGTTGTGACTACATTAAGCTATTTGGCTCAAGGGAAAATATATGCAGTGCAGATGGACTCGCTATCAGTCTATGCAGAATTATTCATCAAACAATAAACGCCCTCTGCAGACCCCACATCATCCCACAATTTCTATGTAGTTTACTCGATGTATGAAAAAAACCAGTGAAACTTATTTTATTTCATATCTTTATTTGATCCAGGAGGACACCTCCTGCAGTAGGATGTAGGGCCGTGCTTTTTCCGACCCGCGGGTCCCGCAGGTCCCGCAGGTGTAAAATAATCTTGCCCGCCACACAACCGAACCAATTACAGGAGTAATGGACAAAGATTCCACAGAGAAGAATGAAGATCTTTTTTACAGGCTCAAAAAGCCTTTACAAGCAGCTTGCTGGGGAGCAATGTACGCCAGTATCCAAAGAAGCATCTGGATTTTCCATAACCATTGGAGGAATAAGATGAGTTCACAAGTCTTACCTGAGAATACGCATCTTAAATATAGCAGAGGCTCACATCAGGTCGAGACAAAGATGATGCCAGTTATGTCTCCAACCAAAAAAGCTGGTGTGAGGGCCAGCTCATCTCTTTGTCTTGAAAAAATTCTCCAGCTGCACTCTTTTATTCAGCGTACTGTACAAAGTAGAGAGAGCACAACCTCTGATCTTCTCAGCTTGGTCCAGACCAGGCTAAGTTCCAGGATCTATTTAATCTCATCCCATAGTACAGTCAGCAGTCACAACCAATGGAAAACAATATTCACTTCCCTGCCCGCTACACATTGTTATCATATTAAACCAGACCCACTGTCACTATTTAAACACTTGTGATCATTAATTGCAATCTTTTTAGATACATTTTAGATGGTTTTGCAGTCATTAGATAATTAACACTTTCTCCATTGACATATACATATGTGTCTAATAAATTATTAGACCACCCTTGTTTTCTCATTTTCTTGTTCATTTTAAAATGTCTGGTACAACTAAAGGCACATTTGTTTGGACAAACATAGCGATAAAAACTAAAATAGCTCATGAGAGTTTAATGTAAGAGCTAGTATTTTCCATGGTTTTCTTGATAATAACCTAAATCACTGAAGTGATGTTTTTAACTTTTATATTTTTTTTTGTAATTTAGCATTTTGTACAAGTTTATATCCAGCCATTTTATTGGACAAGCCCCCTTCTAACCAAATGCGGATTGGACGCAGAAATTCAGCCCAGCGATTAGACAGTTTTGTGCATAATTAGCTGAAAATTGCTTCAGCACGGTGCACCAATATGCACCAGTATGCAATGTATGCAATGCATTCCACGAACAGTGATCTAGGGAGTCGTGTCTCCAGTAGTTTGAGAACCATTGCATTACTGAATAATAAGACAAGTCATGTTAAACTATTGCTGCTGTGAAATCATTTCCTATGCACCCCTGATAGGTAACCTACCTGCGAGACACTTTACTTTGATATGGGCGCAGTCCTGTGCACCAATGACATTAAATCAATGTGAAGCAACGAGTCTACTGATAACGCTTGTCCTGTAATTAATTTTTCTTACCGGCAATCTTATAAAAAATCCGATAAAAAGACATGTGAAAGAGCTTTGTACAGACACAGACATTTACATAATTTCACTCACATCAGCATCAGTTTTACACACAGTGTCAACGAATTCATAATCAGAGGACAACTAGCCTACGTTTTAGGAGATGTTATGTGGATTGTATTATTGCACTATTAACGCATTCAGGCGGTTTGTAATACTTTGCCACTTTTCTCTTTTTATTTTATAACCATGACGGTGTTTCCCCTTCTTATTATTTGGTCCTTGACTTCTTCATCTGCTTCTAGGAAGATTTCCTGCTCCGACAGAGACAAGGACACAGCTGTCGTTGCCATGGTAGATCAGTGATTAATTCTGTGATAGATTGCGAGGGTTTATTTGCAGAAGCCGCAAGCCCGCACTTATCCAGGATAGGTTTCATCTGGCTTGATGAATCCGTGTCCGCTCATCCTGGCTTGCGCTTTGTACAATGATGATGATGAGCCCAGCTCAGTTACTCCTCCTGGATGTCTAAGTCCTACTTTTGTGCAACAGGCCCCTGGTTTCCTGTTTTATTCTGTTGTTCATCCCCCTCTGTAGTACATTCTGTTTTAATTCCTGTTCTCTGATTTGCTAATTTGCTTCACCTGCTCATCGTTTAGTTAGTTCTCCTCTGTGTATATTTGCCCCTTGGTTTCTTTTGTTCATTGCCTGTTCGTCGTTGTTTCCCCAGTGTCATCCTTGTAGTAAGTCTATGTCTCTATTTTAGTTTATCAGCCCTGTTATCTTATTATCATTAAACCTTTATTCTGGCACCAGTCTACTTCCTACCTCTTCACCCTGCATTTGGGTCCCTATCATCCACGCACTGTTACACTTTCCTTTCATTGAAGTGGTTCCCAGATAGATTACCTTTTTATCTTATTAAATTGATAATCAATTAGAATTCCAAAATGATGTTAAATTATTCATGCAATATATTTCATGCATCTGATCAGAATACACTGGTAGCCCCATTAGTATACTGACAGTAAAAGCTGGCCAACCCTTAGCCGAACCATTTCCTTTCAATTTTCTTTTTGTTTGTTATTTTCAAAGAATATTGATTAAGATACTAAAGAGATGTTCAAATTTCAGATGTAGTCATAATTTACTTAGTTTGCTACTCACTGTAACAGAGATTTTGATTAGGGGTTCAAGAATTTCCACATGACAACATGTAAACGCAAGACAAATACACACACATTGTATCATTTCTTACAGCCATACACGTGCAATTAGACTGCTGGTGCCTGGAGCTGTCATGTCATCCCCGTTTCCTGAAGCAAGGCTTGTCTCAAAGCCCTCTGTCACTTTCATCATGAGAAAGTATCTATCAAAATGACTAACTTCTCTCTTTTTAACTTCTGCGCCTTTTGGCGGATGCATTCATTTTTCAGAGCCGACATGAATATTTCAGGGCTGAGTGACAGATCCAGCAAAGAATAAAAAAGAGAAGAAGTTGTGGGGGGGTTAGGGTGGTCCAGGGAGGTATGGATATTCACATTTGGTTTTGCAGATCTCATAAATGACTTAAGCCCTGCAGGTTTCAATCAGACTATCATAGTCTTCGTCATCTTCATTTATTGGTATCTGCAATTGCGCTCTCTGCATTTTCTCCTCCCATCTTGTCAGCACTGAATCTTAGAAGTCAATAATGAACCAGAAAATTTGGACGAGACCAAACTTGACTATGCTGTAATGGGTGCTGTTGTTGGCAAAGTCTGAGCAGTGCACAATCTATTCTGACCCGGCTCCCAATTTATCAGCCAACTGGGATAAACATTTGCAAACTGTCAGCAGCACATGAAGCCACATAAAACTGAAAATAATTCAGTAAATAGAGTAAATAGGCTAATAATATTTTCCCCCAGTTAGTTATCTGCCTAAATGCAAATGCATGCTGTATTCTGTATATTAATGATGGAAAACCAATATGCCCAATTTTTGAAAAATCAAGAAACAAGGTTAAAAAAAACAAAAAACAAAAAAAAGGAAACATTTAAGTGTCAGGACACATAGTGTGTTCATGTTTCCTTATCCTGCCTTTGCACTTTAATTGATTTATTCTTTTGCAGATATACCGGCTGTAACAGGAAAAGCAGGCAGGTAGGAAATCTAAGAGGCTATAATCTATATTGTTGTGCTTTTACAAATACAGTCAAGGAGATAAGAGTAATACCCCCTACTTTCTTGGAAATGGAGGTCTCACAAACACACCACTGATATAAAATTCATCTCCCTGGAAATAGAGGGAATAATCTCTCCCTTTTTACACTGCAGTAAAGGAAGCTGTGTCTGGGGGAAAGCAAATAGACTTGTTTGTTGGCTGAGTATATATATATATATATATGTGTGTGTGTGTGTGTGTGTGTGTGTGTGTGTGTGTGTGTGTGTGTGTGTGTGTGTGT
>JBBBVU010000014.1:13364870-13382254 GCA_037177055.1 Atherinosoma microstoma
GTGTGTGTGTGTGTGTGTGTGTGTGTGTGTGTGTGTGTGTGTGTGTGTGTGTGTGTGTGTGTGTGTGTGTGTATGGGCGAGGGGGTGGCATGTGTGTGTGTCCATACCATTTTTACAGTTATTTTGCCCTAAAGGTTTTCACAGAAGAAAATGACTGCAAGGGTGATATACACCCTCCACTTAAACAGACATATAAGAACATACCCATTTGTACCCATTAATCAAGTATTTTCTCTCTGTGTTGACCACAAGCAGGGACAGTGCCCCACTTCACTGGCTGTAAAAGTCTAACTTTAATATAAAATTTTGCTTAATTTATTTTCCTGACCCTTATTCTTTTCAAGGTCCTCGAGGACCAGAACCTTACCCAGCTACCACTGGGCAAGAGGTAGAGAACAACCATGACAGGTCACAAGTATGTCACAGAGACAAACAAGACATACAACCATGCATGTTCATCTCTATTGCCAATTTGGAATTACCAATGAACCTAACATGTTTGCGAACGTAGCACAGGTGAGCATGCAAAAACACAGAAAGGCGTGAGCTGAGAAATAAACTAGGAACTGTCCTGGAGCAAGGTGGCAGTGCTAAACATACCACTGTGAAGTCCCATATTCATTGTGGGAATCTTGTGTTAGGTGCTGTTTAAAAGGTGCTGGCACTGTAACGTCCTAAACTAAAGCAAATTAACATGTAAAACATGATTCAAAAACATGAATTTATTTTCAGTTCCATGTTGACTTTGTGATTTACAGATAGTCTAAGCAGAAGAGCCTCATAGCTGAGACAGCTGTCTAGATTTCCAGTAAGCAAGAACTGAAATTTGCTGATACACAGATTAATTTTAGTTCAACCTGTCTTCTTACAACTCTGTTTATTATCTGATATGGCCAATAAATAGGCTATATGTTTTTTTTATGCATCTTGTTACATCTTGTTGAAAGTGACGCCATTTCCAGAGTGGGGTAAATCTGTTATGAACATATCCAATATTATCCATGGCATAAACACAATGAAATTGTTATTGAAAGCATCCTCTGAAAACTGAAACTTAAATGATAAGTGTGCCGATAATTGGTAAACATATTCCAATATTTACAGACAAGCCTGGAGAAAGCCACTAGCTTGCTCAGATAAGAGACAAAGAATATTTTTTTTATGGCTAAGCAAAAGAAAAGCACCTTTTCAAAACCCCTGGAACCCCCTTATACTCAGTAGCTCTCCTTCATTGATCTACAATTACTTATGACAAGTTCAACTTTCCACATGCTACACCCAGGAGGCAAAATAGGGCAAACTGCTGTGCTCAGCTATATATGGGTACTTTCATGCATCTTTTGTCCTATCTTTTCACAACAACTTTGTATCAATAATTATAGGGAATTGCAGGATTAATAGTGGCAGTAAAACTGGGGCTCACAGTACTTCCCTGCTCCTGACCCCTTGTTAGTCTGAGACAGATGTAGGGTTATGTACTACTTATCTGTTCTGTCAAACATGCTCTAACTGCAATGTAATCACCGCTGAGGTTAAGTTCGGTGAAGTGACTGTCAGTTTCATTGACAAGTGTACACTGCACAAGACTTTGGTACTGCATCTTGTTTATAATTAAAATTCAATGTTGACTCCATTATCTTTTGCTGTAGTGTAGTGCTTGTGGGAGGAGAAGCAGAGAAAAGAATAGTGGTATTGTTTTTCATTATTGCAGTTATTGTCATTGAGCTGAGAAACATCCAAAAATTAACAGTGCAAGTAGCATGCAATAAACTTTGTCAAATCTCTCTTTTCATTGCCAATTATTTAGTGACTCAACACCTAAAAAGAAAACTTGTCACTGAAGCATAAGTAACTCTGTGTGATCAGACAAGGCAATTGTTAAATGGGGATAAAGCCTGAATCATCCAAAGACCCCATTTTCTCTGTAGAGGAGTTCTCACATGTCCTTAGAGCATCAGAATGATCACATCTATTCAGTCTCTGGATAGAATTGGAGATCTGAGTGGAAAAACAGCTTAAAAGTTGAATTAAATATCAGATGAAAAGTTCCACGTTTGTCATTTTACAGCTCAGTCTTGCTGAGCTTAGAGGGCTTCAATTTAGATAAGAAAATATTTTTCTGGGTTTGATAGCTTTTCCACACTGTTCAACTTAAAGAATTGCTACTTTCACTGCCCACTTTTAATGAGTTTCTTGACTAGTAATTATAAGAGTCGCAGTATTTCTGGTAACAGTGAAAAGAAATCTAAAATACAAACCGTCCCCTTTTCACTGTTTTGCTTTAAGCTAAATTAATAGATCTATAGATTATCTTTGAAACTGTCTTAACACTGGATTCTGTTTATCTCATGTCCCATTATACATATAGGGATATGGACAGGCTACAAGCAAAGCTTACATGAAATTACATTTGAAACAGAACTGTGAAACCTTCACTGTGGTTTTAAACAAGTCCTTGGGGTACCGAAAAACAACCAGACAATGCTAACTATCGCAGATTAGAAACTATTAGATCATTCAATGAAAGTTACCCAAAAAACAATTAAAAACTGAGCACAACCAACATAACTAGATTTGTCAAAGTGAGGAATGAATGTGAGACTGTCATAGTTTTAAATGTTTAAAGTTTCTGTTAGTTGTTCCCGTTTTAGTCAGGCACTGACCAAAACTGTGAACAGCAATCATCATCATCAGCGGTCACTTGGGGTCAAGTATGACTGTCCTCTTTCTTGACCAATTCAGGAGGACACCTGTGTGTGGAATTTTTTAATGTGATGCACGGTCAGCCACCACACAGTCCTTGGCAATGAGCAGGTCAGGGTCCAGTTGCATGGAGACCAAGATAACTGGGGACCCATCTTTGCTGCAGCCTTTGTCCACCTTCCTAGCTGTTCTCATTCCTGCCACCTTCTGCCTGGTCCGCCGTTGAGGTCTTCACTATTTACCCATAGCTAAGGGAGAAGATGAGTGGCAGCAGGACATGTTTATACACCTACATGCCGCATCTCACGGGCCCCCTGCTGCTCCGAGATCCCGTATAACTTGGCCTGGAACTACGAGGTACCCAGTTGCCGTTTGTGGCCGAACAGCAATAAGGACCAGATAAGGGTCCTGAAAGTCCACAGCAGTAGAAAAGAGACTATACAGTGATGGCAGTGTATGTGGCAGGAACAAGGAGGGCCCTGGCGGGGATTGAGCCCACAACCTCCCGGGTGACAGTCATGCACAATGACCAGTCAGCCAAAGGGATATCTCTGTATAGTAGTAGCCAGGGTGCATCATCAATTGGAGGCATAGTGACAGGACCCTCACTGTCAAGGCTGTGCGTATAAATGCCTGAATAAAGAAACCCAGTTCCATTTAATACAGAGACTATACAAAATACTCCATTACAAGTAAAAACCCTGTAGCCTTTGCTAAATCCTACTTTTGCAAAGTACCTCAGTTGTAATAGGTAGCTAAAACAATTTTGCTATATGCAGCTAGTACTATTTTACCAAAGTACTAGTTTAGTCCCTTCCCTAATATTTCTGTAGATGACATCATTGTGTTGGTGATAACTGAAGCATGATGGAAAAAAATAGATAGCTGCCCAAGGTTACACAAAAATGCAATAAAGTTAATACAATTGTTTCATGATATGTTTAAAAAAAACTGTGGTAGAATACTTAAGAATATGATATTCTATTTAGCTTAAGAAAGACGTTTTAAGCTGTAAATAACTATTTTGTTATATCTTTTGTGAATATAACACAGCTTTCTAACAACATTTAGTTCAGTCAGAATTATTTTCTTTGTCTTTAGTATTAAACCACATTATGGTCAACTGAAATGTAAAAGCAGGACAGCACACCATCACACACCATCAACCAGAGAGAGCCATCACTTTGGGGGACAAGTCAGCTTTAAGCAAAGCTCAATGATCTACGAGAGTTTCTTGTTTCAGGTAAAAGATTATCATTGTCAAGAAAAAAATTAACCCAATGTGATAAAGGGTTTTTACAGAAACTGAAGTCTTCATTTTTCCACAAAGTTTAGCAAACATGTAGAGTGTTGAAGCATTCCCTTTTCAGTTCTGCAGTCACTGCAGTCACTACCCTCCTTGTGTGTGTCTGTGATTACATTCATGCACAGAGCCTTTGCATTTCACTTAACCTTTACAACTTCAGCTTGGCTGCAGTGCTGTGGACCACTGACTTCACGATACTCTCATGAATTACTCACATACTGTAAAGTTTCTCACATCCACTCTCAGTACCTCTTTCCTCCTTCTGTTGCATAGCAACCATCTGTGCTCCTCCTCTTTATTTAGTTACTGCTTTACTCCATTTTCCAAGTGTTTGTTTTTGGTCCATGTCTACATCAAAAGGTGTCCAAATCAAAGACATTTTACTACATATTGCATCCTTTATTTATAAATATGGACATGATAAAGTTGTTTATTAAATGAAAAAATTAATAATGGATTATACTGAAAATTGCCAAAAGCTCTTCTGAATTTTGCAGGCTGCAGGGCCTTTTCCCACCATGCCATCTCCCCCAGAGTAATCTCTATGGTAATAGAATAAAGTATTATTTGTATGGCAGTTTTCTTAACAAAGTTGCAAAGTGCTTTACAATAAGGAAGAAATTGAGTTGGATCTGATGGATAATCACAAAAACACAGTAATAAATTGTTTGATATATATCAGACATTACTATGCTTTCTGAAAAAATAATTTTTAAAGGAGGGATTTGAAGGTATAGCCAGAGATGTCATGTCCCTGAACTTGATGGGTGAAGAGTTCCATAAGGTGGGGGCTCTAATGGAAAAGCCTAAACTCTCTTTGTCACAAACTGTGACCTGGGAATAGTTAGCAGGGCACCATCTTTGGTTGAGAAAGCACATACGTATGAGGTCAAGAAGTCTGAGATGTATTTAGTAGCAAGGTCACTTAAGACTCTAAAGGTGAGCAGTAACATTGTAAAGATAGTTTATATAAGTTTTAAAGACAGTTTAATACTAGTGACTCTTAAATCCAAACTGGAAATGTTTTAAAAGGTATAACTTTTACAAACATCTGTTTGAAATATGAGTTTAAATTTTCTCAAGATCATTGCATCTTTCTAACCTTATCTAACAGCACCTAGAAGTTGCTCAGAATCATTATCAATTTATTTACCTATTTATTTTCTGTTTGACTTTCATATACCAGTTGCTCAATTATGAACACACCTCTTCACATTCATGTATTTTAATTCCTCAAATACACCAACAATCAAGCTCAGGCCTCTTGATGTTGAACCATCAACTATGATAGGACCTTAGTCACTCCCATGGCTTTTGGTGTCTCCTTCAATGTTTTGGAACTGGATCTTTGTCCTCTAGAAGATGCGACTCTCCACAAATCGCTCTCTTTCTCTTTGTGAATGATGTACATTTTTTATTTCTTTTTTTCCCAGAACTGTGAATGGCATGTTTTTGCTTTTTCTATGGTATGTTTGTACTGTCATCTTACCAGATCTTGATGTTAATTGGGAAAATGTAACTTACAGTAAGTCGGTTTATTTGGCATCATCAAAAAGTCCCTCAAGATCAAGGTCAGTTTTTTTCTCTTTCTAAATTGAACTATACCAGTTGTTCAGTTAAAATGTCACTAAAGGGTTCCTCTGCACTTTTTTTTCATGTTTAATAGAAGATTTCAGAAATAATGCAAAGTCCCCAGAGTGAATTTGGAATGTTGTGGTATAGGACTATTTACATAAAATTTGATTGGTCTTGGCTATGTTGAGTGACAACCTTTCAAATTGAATGTCTTTGTCTTGAATACTAATTTCAAAATGGGACCGAAATCAATGTAAATAACACTGATAACACAAGCAGAGCTGTTAAGTTGAAGAACAGCTGAGAATTAGCAGGGCTGTCTCCATGGTAACTGTGAGGGGATTCAGCAGTGTTTTTACCAACCAAAGACCTGCTTTTGACATTATGCCCTGTGTAGTTAACCCTCGATCTTTGAAACACACACAGAGGCACATTCAAAAGTATAACGTGCACCCCCCACGTGCAGGTGCACACAGTCCATGCACATTCACATTGTGGAAGCTGGGAGCTTGAGTTGACTGTGAGCCATCATTAAGCCTTTGAGATGTAGCATGCAACACTCTAGTATCCCCCAAGGCCCTGACTGAGGTTAACCAGGCTTTTCACACTCAGCCTTCTCCTCACAAAAGCGGTTTATAGAAAAAACTCTGGTGGAGCAAGAATGCTTTGGTGAATATGACCAGTTCAATGAGGAAGGGAAAAAAGACCTTTTCTGGGATATTGGGATTTGAAGACTATCTTGTCAGCTTAAGTGCCACCAAAATGCACAGATGCAGGATGCCAGACATTACTTGCTTTTTGGCTGCAATCAGAGGTAATGTTATGGTTTGAAGGCTGAACATGTCTCTGCACACATTGCCTTTTGCCTCAAAGTTTTTTATCCTGAGCTGCAGGGACTGAGTGATGAAAGCAAGGTTACCTCCAGCCTTTTGTTCCAGCCGAGCTCATTGGCTAAAAGTGCAGCATAAATTCAGAGAGGATTAGCATATATTAGCATTTGTTAAGGGACCTGATCAGGGATTGGAGCAAACTTGGAGCATGGAAGGAAAAGGATCCAACTTTGTGAATTGAGAAGCAGGAATGTCAAGTGTTAATTACCAACACAGGCATTCTCTCTTAAGTTTAGAGCAACTTTTTCTATATAGTCTACTTCAAATAATTACAATATACCAAGAATACAGTGCATCTAAAGTATTCACAGCACTTTGCTTTTTCCATTTTTGATGTCACAGCCTTATTCCAAAATTGAATAAATTCATCTTATTCCCCACAATTCTACACACAATACCCCATAATGACAATGTGAAATATATATATATATTTTTTTAAGTTTGAAAATTTATAATAAACAATGTATATTTATGGGGTATAGTGTGTAGACTTTTGGGGATTAAAACGAACTTATTCCATTTTGGATTAAGGCTGGAACGTAACAAAATATTCGAAAAATACTTCCCAGATGAACTCTATATCTGATGACCAGGCATCTCCAGTGGAACACTTATTACAATAAATGTTTAATTTTGCCTTAGTTGTGTTCTAATTTATAACAACAGTTCATAACATGCAAAAGCACAAGGCACAAAACAGATTGTGCCGTCATGATCATTTGATTTCACTGTCTTCCAGCTGTCACTGAGCTCATATAGTGTTGTAAAAAATGTAGTTAGCGCCACTGTGGATTTGAATGTTATTCCTTATCAAATGTGCTTTTTTTTTCCCAGAATGCAATGCCAACAAACAAACAAACAAACCAAAAAAAAAACAGTCTTTACATTCTGTCAGAGGCTTATAGACATCCATCATAGACATGAATTTGGGCAATATTGGGCTCTTAAGTCTTTCTTGAGACAGAATGATTGTAAAACATTTATCTTCAGTAAAAGAAAAAGCAAGATTTTTTATTTATGTTTGGTTTCCCTAAAATCAACACCAAGTCAAAATGTATACATCTAAGCTAGAAGTCATATATCACTTTTAATATTAATTCCTACTTCTTAAATTCCTGAGTGATCATAATTATTTGTAGCTGGTAGCTTCTCTGTGCCACCATAAAAGGTGTATTTGACAATCCCTACTGGATTGGCTAACACATAGTGCAAATATAAATCAATTGAAAAGTTCAAGGGGAACTTTGCATAGTTACTTTTAGTTACTGGAACTTTTCTAAACTACCCCAGAGTCCGAGATCCTCATTTTTAAGAGCTGCTTGTAAGTAATCTGAAATTGTAGCCACTTTGCTAAAGTTTGAAAAATGAACTAAACTATCATCCTCACATGACAGAGTTTAGACTGAGAGTATTTTAGTTACAACCAGATAAATACCAAAGTGCAGGTTTGTGTTAAATACTGCTGTGTTGAATAAAACAAATTAGATAATGAACAAACTTATTCAGAATTAATCGTGACACACATTTTGTCAGCATAATCTGAAAATCTGAGCAAAGCAGTATTCCAACATGGAAACAACTAAGGCCCTGACTTACTAAGATCCTCAATATAGAGCGCAAAATTGTGTGCGGCGCAAATAAATTGCACCTGTTGTGTTTCCATGATTTGCGGGTGAACAAATAAGATTGATTGCGCATTTGATAACGGGCTCAAACTGCCTTATTTAAATGAGGATTTAGTTAGCCCAGCTGATTTGTTATGGAGCATGTAGAAGGAGAGGAAGTCCCAAAATGAAACCAAAATTTGAACCAATGGAGATTGAAATATTAATGGTAGAGGCAAATAGAAATATAGCTGAGCTGGACATGTTAATGTCACTAGAAAGACTGCAATATGGGAGGGTATTTGCGAAAAAGTAAATGCAGTTGGAAAAACAAGAAGAACATCAGATGAGGGAAAAGATGACGCGATATTATCCAAAGCACAAAAGAAAAAAATGCTCATAATAAAACCTAGGCAAATAAGACAGGTGGGGGGCTGACAAAAGAGGTTTTTCTGACCAAATTTGTTCCAGAAGTTCAGTCATGGACACCCACCGCTCATGAGAAAATATTCAGACTGATGCTTGTCTGCAATCCTGCAGCATTGGGCTGTTTCCTCTCAGCCAGCTGCAGCTATTTGTGTGTATTTGAGCCAGTTGACACCTGCCTTTCAGAAGCGTTAAATATAGGCGCAAAAAACAAAAAACCTTTTTTTTTAAAAACGTGATATTAGGCTTATGGAATCACATGTTCAAACTCAAGACCTTGTTATTCTAAGGCCCAAGCAAATTTCCTAAAGGGACAAAAAAAATCTTGTATAATATTGTATCATTATCAAATATCTGAACAGTTTTCTAACAAAGACTTGCTTTTTTTTCAAACCAAAAAGCATCTTGTACATATTTTTTGGCTGTGCTGAAAGTGTTTTGAAGCCCAATAATATGTGACATTTAAGTCCCTAATGTTTGAAGACATAACGTAAACTACGGGCTAGAATTGTAGTAGCAGCATCTGTCAGAGCCAGACTGAGTCAATGGAATCATTCAGACGCCAGTTTGTCTTCTGCATGATACATTAGATTCCACACTTTGGCAATAAGCAAAGCTCATCAGGTCCTCTAAAAATTAGCCATGACTCCATTCTTTCCTTTTAGTAAAAAGTCCTCCCCTTCTTGCCACTTCTCATATATTTAGGCATGCTGTCAGGCAAAATTTTACTCAAAGTCCATCCTCATGTCATTACTATTAGGTGTTAGGAGCCAAAGGACCCATCAATAATGTCACAGTAAAGCAGTGACACCATTGTGGACTGCTAAATAATAACATGGGTATTGAAAAGACAGCAGAGGATCATTGTGAGCTGCCAGTCAGACCAGTAGCTGTTTCGGATTAATCAACAGGGAATTAAGCTTTGATTTAGTCAAAGAACTACAGTGAATTGGCTCAAGTGGCTCCAAATCCTAACATACCCCAAGGCATTTTTAGCAGCATAGTGAGAATGAAAAACTTTTCAAGCAGAAACATGACAACAGCTTTCTTTTCATCAGTCTCTTTCCCTCTCATTTGTGATCTGCAGTAATTTAGTAAGGTCAGCCAGATATAGTATTACAACAGACATCTGTGAATATAAAGCCTGACTATACTCCCAATAAGCCACACACAGAAGTAAGCATTCATTACTGGTGGTTAGAAAGAGTTAAACTTGGAATTCCTAACTGAGAAATCAAGTCTCTAAAGCACGACAGTGGAAATATGGGATAAGATTGTGGGTCATCCAGGGTGCATTAGCACCTTTCTGCCAATCCAAATTTGTCTGAGCATTTGAAAACCACAGATAACTCCCAATCACTATAAATCTGAGACTTGAACAAAAAAGAAAGACGAAAGTAAAAAAGAAAAAAAAAATGCAATTAATGCCTGTCAGTCAACAGGCTGCCATGTGGCAATAATACCCGACGTAAATGTCATGACCAAGCCATAAGGCTGTGCAAACACACATGCACACCTATAAAAAGACGGAAATTCTGTTTGGGTGGGTAATATCCAGCTGACAACTTTATAACTGAACAACCTCAGAGGATGACTTTATAATTCTGGAGCCAACGCAAAAATCCCCATAATGCCTTCTTATTAAAGTCTGTAACTCAAAAGTTCCATAAATGAGAATATCACTACATATCACTATAGTGGTGAACGGAGTTACAAACATCCAAATATATATAGCTAGGTATACCCAGAGATATCAAATATTATTTTGGATGAGAGGGTGAGCAGCAAAGAAAAGAAGAAAAGAAAACATAAATCTTTTGGTTTACCATAGTAGTGCTAAAGCAGGCTGCATGACCAAAATCAAACTGGGAAACAGGCAGACCCACTTCATGACTTCAAACTGGCAAACAGCTTCATGACTTGTCTTAGGTGAGTCATGATAAGAGCTTTTGCTAAAAGCACAAAATATAAAATGTTAATCTGCTTTGAGAACCTTTCCACCCAGACTGAATGCGCAGTCCCTTTTTTAAGGTGTTGCTGTGCGTGCAGATTATTGTTATATTATCAGTCACCAAATCTTCTGTTATTGCCTCCTCCAAGGTGGAGGTTATGTTTTCAGTGGCATTGGTTTGTCAGCTTGTCTGTCTGTCTGTCTGTTAGCAACATAACTCAAAAAGTTATGGACAAATTTTGATTAAATTCTTAAGAAATCTTAAGCATAAGGAATAAGTGATTAGATTTTGGGGGTGATCTGGATAACTGTCTGGATCCAGGAATTTTTTGGAGGATTCTTTACTATGGGGGGATTAGGATAATTTTGCCATTAGAACTTCTAACTAAAATAAATGCCCACAATCATCGGCAAAAAAATTTGCCATGGCTTGGTTGAGGTCTGCGCTCGCTGAATGCTTCTAGTTGTAATTTTTTTTTTATCATATCCCTCCACTCATTAGTGATTCTTTCCCCAAAAACACAATAAAAATAGTGCAACTAAAACTTTCATTATAAGTTGCTTTTGAGAAGAAATTTAATTAACTGACCTTCGGTTACATACAAGTGTATCTAATTAAAAGATACTTAAAAAACATACAAACTAAATATATTATGCAGAGATATTAGTTTAAATTGAGTTATTTTACCTATTAGTGTCTTTTGCCATCAAAAATCCTTATGAAACAATACAATCTGTGAAAAGTTATTTCATCACTTTTATAAATGACAAACAACGTTACCAAATAATGCATTAAAACGAATATGACATTTTTACTTATTTATTAATCATCGTTTTTTTAAGGTTCCTGTTGCACCTGAAATAGGCCTATTTCAGGTTTAGAGAAACAGGATGCCAAATTAGATCTGATTCAATCTCTTTGTTCTTTCAATACTTGTTATATTTTCTTTCTGTGTCACCTTACTGTCCTCTATCTGATCTACTTGGTGCATGTTTGATCGCACTTGAGGAGAAAGAGCTTTTGCACCATGTAGTTTGTGTAAGGGTTTTAAGTCCTCTCAAAGGTTTGAAACTCATTAATGTGGATATTAATTCAGAATGAAATGTAAAGAGGTGAATGATAAGTGGAAAGTTCTAGCATAGAGTTCAGTCACACAGAACACCCCCACTATCAGGAACTGGGTAATGCACTGCTGAGTCACAGCCCTGGGACACATATGCAGTACAACTGAAGGAAACTGTGGGCTGTATGTGCGTAGTCTGTGGCAGACACACACACACCACACACTTGACAGCAAGTATTCGAAAAGCCTCTGGCACTAAGTCGGATGGGAAAGAGAGGTGATAAAACTGTACTCTTCCTCTGCTCTGAACATCCGTTATCTGTGAGAATTTACTTGATACTCTCAACGCTTTGGCCTGTTTCTCCCATCTGTTCCTTTTGAGACAAAGGCAGAATGTACTGTACCCTTCCAGTACAGACACACACACAGATACAATGGATTAGGAAGTCTACAGTATCTTTATTAAATGTGATATGCTCTGGAAGTATGATTGCAGCACTTTGTTCCAGTCCTGGATTATTGGAGAACAAATAGCAAATAAACCAGTCTGTTAAAAAAAGTGATTTATCTGTAGAGCTGTCTAAAAAAATTGTTAGAAACCCCATGACATAAAGCAAATTTCACCAACCTGTGCACAATTTTAACCATTTATTACTTCTTTGTGGTTTCTCCTCCCTGAGTACTTGTAATCAAGCATGTCAAAAAGTAGTTTCCTCCTAATTGTTTATTTCATTTGAGGTTTAGTGAGTGGCATTCAGATTACAAAACCTAAACTTTTGAGCACTGGACCAATAAAACAACTTAATTAATTTTTATTTATTTTTTTCTAAAATATGAATGAATAAAACCACAAAAAGCTGACAAAAATCGCCGTAGAAAGTTATAACACAATAGTCACAAGACCAAATTGGATTATAAGGCAACTGTGCATGAAAAGTGCCTCCTATTCTCATCAGTACCTTCAAAGGACTGGTTTGTCATCTAACCAACAAGAATGAGCGTGCAGCCAAAAAACAAATACATAAATATATAAATAGCCAATCCTCTGGTTATCAATATGATAAATATTTAGTTTGGGAAACTGTTACCAAACTTTCAAACTCAGTACCACTGTTTTCAGGTGACCTAAATCTACCAGATAACAGTGATGAAGGTAGCCAAGTTATCTAACTGTGAGTCTGCTGCTGGCAGACAGAGGTGGGGAAAGCAAGTGGTGCTGGTGGGGGTGAACTTTAAGAAAAGTTAGCTCGAGCATAAACATCATTAATGCCAGTCCAACTAAAGCAGAGCCAGTTAAAAACAGAATAATGACTAACATTAAAAATGTGACTGGGAATCAGAGTAGTCCATGAGCCTCTTATATAACCTGGGGTTGCACAACAGCAACCAGAGTAAATGCCAGTTTGTTGAATACTTTGACTTGGTGCATCATCTGACAGAAGCCAACCACACCAAGGATTTTTAATGCATGTCACTAAGTCTGAAAATATTAATTGAGGTGTTTAATTAGTTTCCAAACCAAGAAAACTAGGTGTGTGTGTGGATGTTACAAAACAGAAAACTATGTAAAATAGGACAGATTTTTACATTGTAAGAGCACAGAATATATTTACAAGCATAAGCGTGTGCAAATAAGGGAGTATTTCTCTTAAGTGTGTTCAAATGCAATCCCACGAGCACGTGAATGCACAACTCCAGCAATTCTCCCCAGTTGTGTTTAAGGGAGGCTCATCAGCCCTGTACCAACAGGACCACAGTTGGGTGGATTTTTACCTTTAAATACTGTTCCTTAAATAGAAATAAAATAGACTAATTAATTCAAAGAAATCATAAAGTAATGTTTAATAATAAAAGTTATAATCACCAGATATTAGGTTTTTTTTCTGTTATTGTTGTTTTTGAATCATCATTTTCTAGAGACAGAGATATCATTATCAAAATTTTGAGCACATATTTGTGAGAACTATTCTATGGGACATGAAAAAACAACCTAAACCCTCTAATTGTATAAAAAACAAAAGCTGGCTGATTGCACTAAAATAAAACACTTTTTTTATACTATATTTTCACATACACTACATGGCATGTATATTGTATTCTGAATATTATGCAGTTCATGAGATATCTTGGAGATAACTGAGTGCTGCTTGTCTGTCTGAGTGATTGACAGGTATGAAGCGTATGAAGCATACGCTTCATGAGCACCATCACTACTGAGAGTTGCATATCTTCTGAGTGAAAATCTAACCGAATGTGGACATGTGTGAGAACATTTAAGTTATTTTTTATCTGAGCTTTAGTAATAAAAACACTTAAAGGTTGCAGTATTTGAAGGAATTGTGCTTCAGCAGTTTATTAACAGCTGAAATATGTGTACGAACTTACCATAGAGCTAGAAAGCTGTTCTTGTTACACATTGACATTGAGACATTGTTGTAAGATTAATAAAAATGTTCTATTTCTAAGTTACAACAATCTGAATTGAAGAATAATTAGCCAGTGACTCATATTTAGGTGGGATGCCCCCCATTAAAATCTCTAGCTTACAATGTCATGAAATGAATGCACTTAAGCTGCAAAGCTGGAATCATACAAACAAAAAGGATAGTAGAAAAGGTTTTAATACTTTTAAATTATAAGCAGGTTTAAATGTGTGTATGCATGACTTGTCTTGTCTTTCTGCATCCTTTTAAACTATTTCAGTACATGATGTTCTTTAGGAACTCAGCTGCTCTCCATGTCAAGCTGTTTATAATCTCTTTATCAATCACATTTTGCTGAAGGCACGCACAGAGGAGAGGGTGATGAAAGGCATAGAAAGATGAGGTGCTGATGAAAAAGAGTGCGAAGAAGATTATCACTGTTTCGAATCTGTGTGATGACTTTTTCACCCCAGGATATTCATATGTGAATACATACATCCCCTGTCTAATCATGACAGTCTGGACAGATGACGTTGTGAGGCGATTCAGTGGATCTGAGTGGGATGAACAGCACAGATATGTATAAGATCATAATGTCAATCAGGCTGTAGGAGGCATTTCCTGCAGTTTTACATATAACGGATGGATAAAATGTGTAGTGATATAGCAACACTTACACGTAGTAATCACCGTCATATATAGCACCTAGAGGGCTGGAGTGCAGAGATTTGATCACCCACCGAAGTGAGAAAAGAGACAAGAATGACCTTTTCTATAACAAGAGAAACAGAAAGGCTCTGCATGCAGTGTCTCTGTGCCTGTGTGTGTGTGTGTGTGTGTGGGGGGGGGGGGGTCTGTATGTTTGCATGAATGTCATTGTTTTGCGAGTGAGGCCTCTTACCATCAGTTAGTTGCCTGGTGCTGACAGTGCTCTGCAGCTGAACCACAGCAGAGCGATCTGGGACCTGCTTTGACATTTCCAACTTGACTCATTAATTCACGGTTGGCAGCCCTGGTGACATGGACACTTAAACTAGCTTCACACTGGCTGCAAATCCACTTGAAATGCACAGTTTATGTTTTATGATTTCACTCACAAAGGCCAGAAAGGTGCTCTCACTCTGGGCCATGATGCTGCACTTTATTGTAAATATGACTGTAAATATGCACAATCTCTTCCTCTTATTATCCCTCTTGAATGGGGATTAGTTTGGTTGAAACCCTGTTATTGAGATTCCCAGAAAATCTTTTATCATCATAAATGAAAAAATAAATCCTTCTGCATATGAATGTGATTGAGACAAGCATGTTGATAATATTACAGGGGTAGCTGCATAGATGTTCAATCCAGATTTGTCCCACTAGGTCCTCCCTCTAAGTCCTAGGACTAAAACTGCTGGGGTGGGAGGGGGCTTGTTGAGGATAACTCCTAATACAGTTGTGTTTACAACAGTGCTATGGAGGTCTGTATACAGGCTAGAATCATTGTCGGTGATTAAAAAAGAGGTAAGCGGCTGATTTTTTTTTTCAAGCTGACGTAATGGTAATGGTACACTGCATCATCAACAATATGCAAGTAATCTAAAACAGCAAATACATTTTTAGAGGATGCAATGGGATCCCGATGACATTTTGCATTATCAGTGGGAGAAAATGAGGGATTTAGGGATCTAACAATGGACGCATCACTAAAATGTTTATAAAACCATGCACTTCCACCACCTTTGGCAGTGGTTAAGATGGGGGAAAAGATCATGCCCTGCTCAATTGAAGAGATGATCAGCTTTGACTGCCTGGGAAAGAATACTGTTCTTCATCTCTGATCTTTACAAAAGTGCCCATAAAGCTACTTCTCAGACACATAAAGCTAACACCACAGCGTGGTGTTGCAGCTACTGTAATTTGTGCCTCAAACTTTTAGAAAGTTTTACCAACACTTTACACTGTAGCCTTCACAAATGCAGGATTTATTGCAAGACTTTTGAACTATATTAATGCACAGATTTGGGTGGCTGTGTTTCCTCTATTAAACTAATTTTGAAATAATGCAGTCCTACAACACAAAAGAAAGTGTTCAGATATCTGTGGGTACTCACTGGAATATCCATCACTTAGTATTCATACAGTTTTTCTGGAGGCTATCTGAATGTGGGTGCATTATGCACAGCTCAATGTGTTATGTGCATCTATCATTCTGATGTGCTGACTTATACAGCCTCTGCTTGCTGTGCCACACACATGCACACATATCTTTTTGTGAGGTGCTCAACAGAGTTTTGAATCCAAAACTGATTGTGGAGATAAGAGTCATAAATCTCTGTCCCCCTGGGTCCATATCAGGAAGGGATATATAACCACAGGCCATTACATTATATGTGTTTTACTGTGTGTATATCTGGGTGCCCATTTGTGTTTTCGTGGTTGCAAAGTGTAGGTAAAAAAATGTGCTTTTTGTGCATGGCGATGTTTAACTGGCAAGAAAATATACAGCTCAGTTCTGTCTCTTTATGCTCTCACTTATCCAGACAGCTCAATAATAATCATAAGGGCAAAGTTTCATTGACTGAGTGGCTCATGTCCCCATTCCAGCTGCAAAAAGCTGCTCAGATTCTCCTGTAATTGTTGGGACGACAGGCTGTGATGACTACATTAATTACAATTTGTGTGTGTCAAATACTGTGTAAGAGTGGACACCTTTAGGAGAACGGAGTGAAGAAGAAACCTGGAGGAAACATTTGGGCATGCATGCAGATACATGTGTGGAATTAAACCCATCTTCTTGTCAAGTGAAAGATGTTTACCATCACTCCAGACACTAATGCACCCCTTAGATTTGCACTCATTTTCTTCCACTCGGTTGGCTAACTGACAAACAAGATGGGCATGATGGAGCTAAATGTCACCTCAAGTGAAAAAAGTAATAAAGCAGTACTCTCTGCACCATTAGCCGATTATGTCGTTGGTCATTAGGATGTTACTGTCCAATGTACAAATTCCAAAAGGTTCAGTGCTAAATTTGACAAGTGCATGGCTCTCAGATGCAAAGTGGCTAAATCACTAATTACAGCTTTCAGTTTAATATAAAACAATGTGTGTGGGGCAATTATCTGACAGGGCTGGTGTCAAACAGTCTTCATATGTGGAGCTACTTCGGAGACTTTGTAGAGTCAATAGGACAGAATAGCTCTGGAAAGATAATATTGCATTGCAGTGCCACGTCAGTTGTGTGCAGATTATTATTGTTTTGCTCCATTGTGTTTAGATACATTTTTAAAAATACAGATCTTGTGTGTTCAGTCTGTCTTTCACCTTTACATAATTGTGTCTCTGTTACGCCCCGTCTAGGGGAGCCCGAGACGTAACATGGAAATGACACATCTTCGTCAATTCTCAAGCGGCCCAGGGGAAGAAAAGGCAAACTAGTTCACGTTTACACAGTTTA
>JBBBVU010000014.1:13395233-13411426 GCA_037177055.1 Atherinosoma microstoma
TAGTGCATTTTGTCTGTTGT
Source organism: Atherinosoma microstoma (assembly GCA_037177055.1). Lineage (NCBI taxonomy): Eukaryota > Metazoa > Chordata > Actinopteri > Atheriniformes > Atherinidae > Atherinosoma > Atherinosoma microstoma. Next base: position 13,395,254 of record JBBBVU010000014.1, read on the forward strand.
ACATTGTTTTTTTTTTGTAAATAAGGATTGTAAAAACCTGTTATGCTTGTCTGTTCCCGGTTGATGGGTGAGAATAAACAGATGCTAGTGGCACCCCAGTCACTCTTCTCCAGGTGGTCACTGACAGCAATGTCCAGTCCAGTCAAGTCCTGTCCAGCTAAGTCCAGTCCAGTCCGGGTTGTCCTGTCCAATCCAGTCCCTTAAGTATTGCTGTTGTGAAAGATGATCTGGTGAGAAGTGACGTCTCCAGGTTGACTCTTGTTCCATGTTCTAGTTTGGTTTGATCTCTGCATATGGACTAACCAGGAACACGGTTCTAGAGACTTGATGATGGCAATCCTCTGAAACCCTGTCATCATGTAATTTGCAATTTCCTTCTGGAATCAATGAAGTATTTTATTTCCATTTTAATGTCCACAGGAATGACTTTACAGAGAAATGTATCTAAGTTGCGTACGCAAATGTCTGGACAAAATTTATGCATTTGTGTGATATTTTCAGTCATGTGTTAAAAACAAATTTAATTGAACTTGTTTTTGATTCGAAGAAACTAAATAAAAAAAGCATGATAACAATTGAAGTTGTCTTTTTTTAAGTAGTCATAACTTAAATAGATTAAAAGACTTTCTTTTTAAATTATCAATAATTGTATCTTTTGAGTAAGCAATTCAATAGAATTACATACTGTTGCATTAGAATTATCAAGTTTGTAGAACATAAAAACATTACACAGTAAAAATAAAATATTTTAGTAAAGCAAACTTAAATGATAAAATTTAAGAACTGTCAACTTTAAAGTCAACATCACATATTATTTATTAGAATTTGTTTACTTAAAAAAGATCATTTTGTTAACTTAAATTTTATTAGGTAATCAGTTGCCACATAAGTTTTGAGTACTGTGAACTTACTCGGGTGTACAGTGCACTTCAGCTAGGCTATTGTTTCACTTGCTTCATCAGTCCTCCACTGTCAGCTCTGAGATTGTTTTTTTTTTTTTGTTTGTTGTAAAGTGACTATGATGTCATGTTAACACATTTTATTGTTGGAAAACATAGTCACAGTTATAGCTAAGGACATAATTAAGCGCATCTACTTTACGTTTCTGAATATTCCAACAGACAACTCCTGTCCATTAGCCGCCACATCTTTGTCAGAGATCAGGAGAAGTCAGACACCAGGTCCAACACACTCTCAGCTGTTAGAAAGGAGATAATGAACAAAAACAAATAGCAACATATTAATAAATTAGCATAAATAGCAAACAAAAGTAGTTACAAGACTTGAATTCTAGTGTGTGAAAGTAGCTCTCTTGCATTTCAACAAATGTTGCAATTGTAATGGATGAAATTACTGGTCAAATTTACAGTAATTTAGTTGCGTTCAATGAATTTCGGTGCATTGCAGAACAAAGGAAGACTGTGGGAGTAGAGCAGAGAGAACAGGGTTCTGACTCCCATCATTGAGCAGAAACAAGCAGAAGTGTCAACTGGGCACCAGATTGGTTTAAGCTGCAGAAGCTTGGGCTGAAGTTCTGGCTATGGTGGTGGCATGGGGTGAACCACTGTTAGCTGCAGCAGCTTAGACCTGTGTGCTGTGGCAAGGATGCTGGCTCTGGCAAATTTCTACAGGAAACTGACAGTATTGCTCTACCTCTTGAGTTGCATCAAATGAATAGAAATACAAAATTCACAAAAACAAAAAGCTGCTAAAAAAAATATGACAAAACTAGCCCAATGCTGAAATTGTACAAACAATATGCAAAGTTAACAACCTGATCTCACAAAAATATGTGAAATAAGCACAAAGTTATTTTGACACAATTTTGACGCTGATATAAGCAATTTTTGCAAAATAGGAGTCGTTTTGCAGAAAATTTAAAGTTTCAAATATTAGATCAATAATCGACCAGAAGGTTTAAAGGGGTGGTAAACACAACTGTGGATCCAGATGTTAATAATTTAATATCTAAATGGGTGAAAACGCCCCTGTTGAACATGCACCTGCGACAGACCAGAGTCCGGTGGGTGCTGTGTGTTGCCCAGGGTGGTCTTATAGGGTCAGTTTTTCTGCCACTGACACCAGAGAGTCCAGCTCTATGCCCTGCCCTCCTTACCAGTATGTCCAATCGTCCAGCATCCTCCAACAGACCACAGCAGAAAAGAGAACAGTCGACACAAAAGACTGGTCAAACATCGGTTGCAGTTTCTTGGAAGTGTTTAAGGACCCTAATCTCCTCAGGAACTATAGACAACTCTGTCCGTTTCAGAGGACGCTATCTGTGTTTTGGGACCAGTCCAGTTTGTCATCCAGCTTCAGTCTCCATTCATTGGTCCTGATCACCTCCATTTCTGAACTTTCAATGGAAAAGGGCTTTAGATGGGCCCTCTTCCTCCTGAAGTCCACCATTATCTTCTTAGTCTTGGAGTTGTTTAGCTGCAGACCTGCACCATCCCACAAAGTTCTCCAGCAGGGCCCTGCACTCCTTCTCCTGTCCATCTGCAGCACATCCAATGATCGCAGAGTCATAATTTGATGTTATTCTTCAGATGAAGATCTTTCAATGATGTATCTGGTTAGTAAAGGCCAAAGTTTTTTTTCCTCATTTCATTGAGACCCCTTCAGAGACAACATATCAGAGAGTGCTTGACCGAGTATAAAAAAATGAAGCTTTTTGGTTTTGTCCCCCTTCGGTTTTATGGAAAGTATTTTCCCAAATGAAGTCACCTTTAGAATTATGATATTATTCACAATCAGATGTTGAGCAAGAAGAACAGAAACTGTTAATAATCAAACTGATTCAAATCAACACTGATAGTGTATTCAAGTAAATGGTCAAATTTATCTTGCCATGAAAATATGGAAACCAACAAAAGAAAGACTAACACAGATTCAAACATATGATCCTCCCTGTAACATATCTATATAAAGTAGTTCAGATTAATACTCAAGTTAACAAAATCCAATCTAAGGTAAGAATAGGACAGCATGAGACCCACAGTTGATGTCAAAAGTAATGTTTCCCTTAATGTGTATAAAATTGTGGAGCCAAAATTTCGAAAAATGAATATTTATAATTAGTGATAACATTTTCTGCTGTAGGGAGACAACCACGCTCATAACAGAGCTAAAACAAAAACTCTTTTTAACTGATAGCACTGCTAGCAACTGGCATCAGTGTGAATGTTTATCTTACTGAAACAGAGAAACGGAACAAGGAGTCTCTCTGTACTTTTTTTCTAGCAAGGGAATCCCTTTGTCTGTTGCATTAGTTTTTAAACATGAAGATGAAAGAGTTGTAAGACCAGAAAGAGTTAAAGAGCCTTAAGGAGTAACATGTTTTTTTTTAATTTCCACTATGGGAATGTGGGGTCACAGGAAGGCCTAGCAGATGACTATTCAGCCCTGTTGTGAAGTAGTGAAAGTCTGTAGCAAACAGCTCTTTTTCCACATGACTGCTCAGCCTGTCAGAGGCGGAAAAGACTGCCTTTGCTTTACTCTCTTTTGCAATCGCCAACTTGAAAACTCAGCCATCTTGACTGTAGTGAAAGCACGCTGCTCACTCAACCAGAGTCTTCTCTAGTCAGATGCAAGGCCCTCCAAGGATCTGTGTCACAAGGGAATTGTTTTAATTTCACGCTTTTTTCACATCTTAGAGGTCAGCACAAAGAAAGACTACATAAGAGCTAGAGCTAAGGATTACCCCAGTACCTCATAATATAAAACTATCACAATGTGATGTTTTAACAAAAAAGAAAGCAACTTACATGGTATTTTGCAAGAATTTGCAAAACAGATATTGGCTATATCTTTTATGCTTAATCTGCATTCCTCTCAGGAGTAGAGGAGGATTGTTCTTTTAGAGGTAAAGAGTCCACAAAAGGAGGATGCTGGTGAAAAATAAGATTATTCTTTGCTTCCTGATCAACATTCAACAAATGTCTGTGTCCCGACATGATCCTACTTCTAACTTAACCACATACTCGTGACTAAATCCATTCTATTTGTACATAAATGTAATCAAATCTAAACCATTCAGTTGACTTGTGAAAGCAAGAGAAATCATTAATCCAGGAAATTCCAAGTTGTGATGACCTGATGAATGAGACAATATATTTTGTTGCTCCTTATGGAAAACTTCTCAACATCTCTTACAGCCACTTTGGCCTTTAATCAATTATCATCTATCATAATAATTTCATTCGGGTTTTTTTGCCAGATAATTTATTTCTTATTTCTTTCCTGATTTCCTGTAGTATTTTGTGATGTGAACTACTGGCAGCTACCACAACTAATTCCTTTTCTTCCCCATATAATACCCCCATAACCCTACATAACCCTGCAGCTTGACAAAGAAAGAGCAGGAAATCCTCCCTATGCTTACCCTGAGCCCACAGACTTCCACTCTTCCCTAAAAAGCTCAGACAGAGGTCTTTATTAGAGAAAAGGAGTGGGCTCAGAAAATAAGAGAATGATTAAAGAGGCACAGATGGCAGCTCTTTGACCATAGCAAATTGTACAGGTATTTAGAAAAGTTGACATTATGAAGACAATAGTTTTAGCACCAAAAGAATACCAATTGAAAATATAGGAGGAATCTACATTATGCGTTTTTATCCATGTTTCTGTTCCACACCAGCAAGTCACTTTGGATGAATCTTTTCAATGGATGCATTTTATCATGATTTTGTATTCTACTTATTCATTCACTGACATCTTTGTCAGCTGTCACGCTAGTCTTCGCCCATTCAGTCACTCTGTCAACAGACAGCTTTTGAGCAGTCAGCCGCCACTAGGCTACTTGGTCAAATTAGCTATTTCCAAATTTGGATCAAGGCCAAATCATGATCATTATGCTAATCCTTCCATTTGAAGTATTTCTTCTCCGCACTTGCAGTGTAGCAGCATTGTCTTGGGAGACTGTCTTGCAGAAAAAAAGTAATTAAGGTTTGTCCAAGAAATTGCTGCATTTTTGGCTAAAAGCTTTTTGTTATAAAAAGAAAAAGAATAGCTCAAAAGTGTCTGAAGAGTCACAAACTCTTGCTGGCAGGGGTGTAATCTGATAAAAGGGACTGATGATGAGTGTATATTTCTGTAGATTCCACCTGTAGATTGCATCAATTTATTTTAGATAGTTTAAAAAAAAGAACAAATACATTACCTGAAGAGATCTATGAATAATTAAACTGTCAAATATATTTCAGCACCTGTTAACATACCTGGGTATGGGGAACCCTGGCCAATGTGTTAGTCTGTGATAAACTGGAAACCTGTCCAGGTTGTATCCTGCTTCTCTGTTGATAGCAGCAATAGGATTCAAAGCTCTATTTGGCCATGTACTTGATTGGATGGATGGATGGATGGATGGATGGATGGATGGATGGATGGATGGATGGATGGATGGATGGATGGATGGATGGATCTCAATATGAGCAATACAAAGAGTTGCTCTGTAGATATTTAAAAAACCTTACAGAATGATTAACATTGGTCATTCACTCAACAAATCAAGCCTTAAAAATGGATGAAGAACTATTTCATCACTAAAAGACAACAACTTGCTTGCAAAATGCCAGAATGGCTGTCAGAAACTAAATCTGCTGATCTGATAAAACGGAGACCCAACTATTTGGCTTCAGTTCCCATTAGATTGTGTTGAGGAAACCAGGCACCTCATTAATACTACCTTTGCAGTCAAACACATAATGAGTCATATGCTGTGGGGGATGTTTTATGATCACATAAACCTTTCAGGGAAGATAGAGTGGAAGATAAGTGAAAAAATGTAGAAAGCAATCTTGAATCTTTTTACAGTTCAAAAATGTATATACCAGTAAGAGAACAGCCTAAAAATGACTACAAATAAAATGCAAAACCAAAATAGACCTCTTTTGATGCTTCTTTTTCAATCAGGTTGAAAAATTGTACCAAGCTCATCAGTTTCCCGTGAAGACATGATGCTAAGAAGCCCCTTAAAACCAGGAGTGAAGGAAGAGTTTTAAAGTCTATGTAAATGTGTAAATGGAAAACTTCAAGGTTTACTTTCTAATAGATTTTATGAATATTCCACAAACAAATCCTTGTTTTGTCATAGAGAACCTTGTAGACTAGACATAAACAGAATTCATCTTAAAATGAATTCTGTTTACAAACTTAGTTTTCAAAATGTGTAAATCAAGAATGGATCTTTGCACTTTTTATTGACAACCATTATTTTTAAAAAATGTTTATTAAAATCTTATCTAATCAGAGAAATAAGACTAAATCAAACATAGAGTTAATAAGTTTCTATGTTAAAGATTTTTAACAGCCAGTTTTATGTTTTTAAAATATGCATTTGGATTTTATGAGTATAGCCACTATCACAAAGTCAAGAAAACCCTGGTCTATTTGAGACAAAAGGTGTAGCTATGATGTTGGAATTGCAACATTATAGCTCATTATACTATTGCTTGTGATAGGCTACATTTTTATCTAAAGCAACAACATCTTGTGAGGATTCCTGCGTCAGATAAAGGCTCATGCCCATTTTCATCTTGCATCATACTTGGATGAGTAATGTTTGCAGAAGTTTCCTTGCTATGAATTGTAACTGTTAACTGTAGCAAAGCTACAAGAAATCCTAAGAGGAAACATTCACAGCTTTAATGGTGGAATAGCTGACAACCTAATGGGACAATCAGACATATATATAGAGGGTGTTTTGGAATTACTTGACAAAAAGGTTTGCTTCTCCAATCAATTCCCACTGAGTTCACACTGATTGAGGTCAAGAACACTCAGCTAACACTAATAAACATCCAATCTCATTTAGTCAGTCAGAACACCATACATCCGAATGGTGTTCAGAATTTTATTTTTTTCTTATTTCGAGCTGAATGATGCTGTTCTAACTCACAGATGTGAAGCAAGTGCCATTTTCTTTTGCAACACTGAAAGATGTTCTTGTCAAAAATGAATGGTGTTAAGGCAATCCTTGCCTGCATGCACCCACAGGAATGTGACTTGGCAGAAGCCACAAGATCTTGCAATGATTTCTGCTCCAGATACAGGCTGTATATGTAAGCAATCCAACCACATAAGGTTCCACATGACAGGATCATCAATAATCTTACTAAAACATTCAACTGGGGCATCATGTCTCCTCAAAAGTGCAAGAAGAAGGCACTGTCTTAATTTAACTGCATCTATGCCAATTTGTTAGATGCAAGAAACTGTATGTTAAGCTTTTTCTATGCCACATAATATGCTAATTTGTTAAGAATAATGTATGTGTTGTAATAACTCTTGCATATACAAGTATATCATAAATGAACTTATTTATAAGTTGCAATTATAAATCAAGTTTTAAAGATGACTCAGTGATATCAAATTAAAAAATGATGCCATTTGGAACACTTGATCATGGTAAAATTATTTTTATACATTTTTACACAGCAGACAGCGAGACAAAACGGGAGGAAAAAATTTTAAAACAAATGGTATACGAAACAACTGATTTTTCTAAGAAAGCTGTAAATGAGAAAGCAAGGACCTGCCAGATGAATAAAACAAGACCTTTGCTTTGGCTTGGCTTAGACAGCTGAGCATTAACTGACTGTCATCTTTGTGTCATGGACTAGCACCAAGTATGATTTTATCTGTTGCGGTGCTCCCACAACATATTTTGTTACATAGCTGCTGGTCTGTTTTCTCAGTGTGTGAACAGGCCAGGTTGCTGTTGCTGGCTGTTTTGAAGTTGCATCCTTTCACCTACTGTTTGCATTATTTTAAGTTAGTGTAACATTGATTGTGAGACTGAAGCATTTCTCACTGAGCCTTCGTGGATAAATATATTTTAATGTTAAGATTCAGCTGGTAGGGCAAGAAACAAGATACAAGCTACAGACTGTATAACTGAAAGAGTGAAAGCTTTATATTTGGATGTTCTGCGATGGGAAATTTTGACCATGACATATTGGAGCCCACCCTGATTCTTTGGAACTATTCTATAGAAACCAGAACACAGTCTATGAAGGATAAGTGATGATGTATTTGATGAATGATGAACTGATTTGAGATCTACTGTATTTATGATCATTTAGAGCCATTAACGATTCATTTAATGTGACAGAAGGGTCATTTTGGTATCATTGCTTTTCTGAGGACAAAGTTGTCGTATTTTATTTTATAACTTTTAGTTAACCAGGTGAGTCAGTTGAGAACCAATTTTCATTTTCAATGATGACCTGGGCCAGAAGCAACAATAAAACAAACATTAAAACTTGCGAGATACAATGAGTCACATTAACAAAACATTAAATACAACATACACAGTTTCGTAACATATGTATATATATATTTAAAAAAATAAAGTGCTAAACAATAAGGAGCAGTTAACAACAGGACCAGTGATCACAGACAATTTTTGCAATTTGTTTGTGAAAGAGGAAAATGCAATGAATGAGCCAAGTTTTTGATTTTGTTGTAAATGGTTTGAGTTATTAGAAGCAACAAATTGAAAGGCAAAATGCCCAAAAGGCTGTGCGGGCTTTTGAGATAAGTAAATTAATGTAGTTAGTGGAACGTAACTTGCAATCACTGTTATGTATAGTAAGTAAAGCAGAGGTAAGTAGGGGTTTTGCCGATTAAGGTTTTATAAATAAACGGATTCCAATGGATCAGCTGTATTTAAACCAGACTGTGATTTAAACCAAAATCACAGTTTGATCTTAAATGTTATACTCAGTTAAAAAAATAAGGTCAAGTTCTGAAAACCTCTTGACTTATTAAATCACAAGCAGTTTGATTTTGAGTACATGAATGGTTAGTCATAAATTAGATAAATACAGAGATGTGCATGAATCTGCTCAGACGGACATGGTACTCATGTTACAATACTCCAAAGAACCCCATGCACCAGTGTTTATTTCCACAGTAAGCACTGATTCATGTGGTGTCAGTAACCAATGAAATGCTGCCAGCATTCATGAACAGCTGGACTGTTGTCACATCCACATAATTCCAGTATTAAAAGCAAAGTGATAGACTGTATCAATTCCGTTTTGCTCCGAGAACACAGACCTTTTAGGATTGGTTTTAAATATTGACTGATTTCCTGGAATGATAACCTGACTTGATGGTATTTGTGGACATCTGTGCAGAATGAGCAGCTGTTTTCAGCAGCTGGACTAGTGTTAACAACCTCGAACAACTTCCTCCATCATGTGGATAAGGTATGACTGTTATTTTGTGTAAAACCAATATGACTCAAGTCAACACTAGCTGTTATTTACTGTTACTGCAGCTCATTTATTATGTAATGGGTTTAATGCATTTGAATCTGACAAGATTCAGTTCAGTCCATTGGTTTCCTTGCATAGGTTGTTATTGTGGCTTGTATGAACACAGTTATTATTAAATGGACTAATGTGGATTTGTTTTAATTGGATCACAGTGAATTGGATTTAATTGGTTTTGTCTGTAAAGTGCCTTGAGGTAACTTTGTTTTGAATTGGAGCTATACAAATAAAGTTGAATTGAATTGATTTTGTGTGACCCATACTCAACACCATAGTCCTTTGTTTACCCCAGACCGCATGTAAAAATAAGTATTTCCGCATTCCTAAAAAGCAGAAATTCTCAACAGAAAAGCTTTTGTTTTTTAAAAAGTCTTGTTTTATATTTGGAACAGTGGAGTCACAGTAAAATTGCTGCATGCTGCTGACTGACCACAAGGTTAGACATTAGGGGTTGTCCCAGCAGTAGCTATGTTTCTTTTTTCTTTCTGTAATATCGAGAGTTCATCTGGAGACACCTTTTGCACATAAACATCATTGAAACATTAAAATTACAGAGAATGAAAGACATTAACTTGTACAGGAGTGATGGGAAGTATCCCACCACTTCTGATTTGTGTACCACTGATGTTCAGAATGCCAGAAAAATACATTTTTCATTCTCCCTATGGGCACTGTGATTACATGGATCAATTTTGTGACTATTCAATGAGTTGTTGAAATATTTCAAAACAAGATGATTAATTCTCCGGAAAGTATGAATGTCTGCACCAAATGTCAATGTCAGTGTAATAGCCTGGAAATTTCTGTCTGGACAAAAGCAGCGGGCTGGGTGACAGAGCAACCTACCGATGAGCAAACTGAAAAAAGCTCCTGCTAGTGTTGCTAAAAATAAGTATTACATCGGTACTGGGATGGATATTTCTATGACATTTTATTTTTGGAGAGGCAATGAGAGTTTTGTCCATAAAACTGCCTGCCTTTGTTGTAAGCCTCATTAATGACAAAGCATGAACAATTTAGTTAAAAGATCAGAACCTTGGAAAGGTCTTGTTCTTTTTCCTCAAATACCAATATTGATTTTGTATCCTGGGGTTTAATTTTGTGCTTTCTTGATGAACTGAAGTCATCTCTCTAAATTTTGCTACAGTTAACTGATAAAGATTTGTGTGACAAATCTTTAGACATCCCAAGCACACATATAAGCCCATGTCTGTAATCTTACATAGCACCCTGGGCAATTCAAGTAACCAACTAAGGCAAAAAGTCAGCATCTTTCATAAGACAGCAAATTGAAATCCCAACAATTTCTCAGAATGCTGAGAGGTCTGTGATTGGGAAAGGCTCAGCAATAAAGTGAAGAAATGAATAAGCTCACGTATTCAAAGGTGGCATTTTTCCCCCACTTTTTGCGCCACCTCTCTTATGCCTTTGCAGGATTCCTGGGCACGCATGTGATCAGTAGAGAGATAAATGGTAATCTCAATAGGCATTCCCACACAAGCAAGCACATGAAAAAGTGCACATACGCAATCTCATGCATACACATACAGACAAACAAAATCACAGTTTCATGATAATCCTTAATGCATATGAAAGGACACGCAAGCAGTGGTATGGAAAATAGGTATGAGGGTAGAGAGGGGGACAAGAGAATGGAAAAAAGACAGAATGGAGAAAAGTAGGGGTAGCGATGGAGTGAGAGGGGGAGGAAGGAGCCAGGCTTTATTTAATCTCAGTAGAAGTGTCGATAGTGCAGAAAGTTCAGCAAGCTGGATCAGTGGTTAAGCCTTGAGTTTTACTTTAACTGTTCAGCTCCTCTGGCAGCATGTGTGTGTTTGTGGATGTGTGTTTGAAAGACTGTGTTGAAGACATTAAACATAGTGCAAAGAAGCAAGAACAGGGTGCTGCTGGGAGAAATGTATTTAATCAAGTCAGAACAAAGGAGTTGTGTAATTTTCTCCAGAGGGGAAGAGAGAACACTGGTTTCCTCTTAAAGAAAACAGCCTGCTTTCTCAAGGTAACTGTATTGTGGTCTTTTATTGCATCTTCGAGACATTACCGAATCACTTGATTTTTAAATACGTATAGGTTGATGGGGTGTAAATGCTCATCAATACCAGCGTTTACATTTGTGGAATATTTGCATTTATGTCAGCTCCCAGGAGCAGACACAGAATACACGTAATTTAAATAAATACTCTTAATATGATTTATTTCATTTGGCTAATCTTACCAAATTACATAAATGACAGTAAATTGGACTTTAATTTGTGTTCCCATAATCTTTTTAGCTTCTCTGGGGTTTGTTGGGAATGATTTCTCTTTTCTACAGCTGTGCAGAACATTATCTTATTATGATTGAGGTCAGTTTCTGTTTGTGTATTCAAAATGCCAACAGGGTTTGCATTAAAATGTCTTTTTTAAGTATAGCTAGCATGTCTATTTAGTTTACTTTTTTTTTTAAATCAGACATTGGGAAAGTAAATTTGAAGGATTTAATTCCAGTCATGTCATCAAATGTTACCATTTTCAAAAACACTTGAATCTTGTACTGAGCTGTTGCAACAGAGGTGCACCATTGTGTTAAAACAGATTATATATTTCCATGTGATGTGCAAGGTACCCACAACACATACCTTCAACTGTGACGTTCCAGGAAAAATGTCAGCCCCAACCTTAGCTTTCTGAGACAGTCTGATTTTGTACTGAACATGTTCTTGTCTTAGCTTAAGCTTTTCAATATTTGCCAAAGAAAATATGCCATTCGACTGAATGTTGAGATACTTATATTCTAACTCTCACAATGTAAAGAACAGTCACATTAAATATCTGTAAATTACTGAAAGACCCTGAGGCAAGATCAAACTCTGCAAAGATAAAGGACTTCATCAATCCACAAGAATCTAACATGGTTTGGACATTCCTTTAAGCTATCCAAAGTTTCTTCCAAGAGTGCAAATTGACCTGTTCTAAACCCCTCAGATCATATCTCCTCAGATCTTGCATGTTCATTTGCCTTCATAAAAAGCAGAGAAAATTCAACCACTTTCACAGTATCCAATAAATATTAATAGGTTTTAAGTTTTGTTTGATACTTGATGTATCCTGATTCTATTATAGATCAATTTTTGACACAACTTATAAGATCAATACAGCATACTATGCAAGAGATTGAAAAATAAATTTGAAACTACTCCCTGGAGTACAAAGTCAAGGATCGTGAAAGTATTTCAAAAACCTCATTTTTGTGACATTTGTTTGTTACTTTGCAATGCAGTACTGACATTGGGCTGAACTATACACTGGGTTTTTATCCTATACTTAAATTCTTTGGATTCTTAGCTGGACAAAGAAAGGACACTTGAGGGCATCAGGCTGGAATTTAAGAAACTTCAATGGCCATTTCATTCATTCATTATGTTATTTATTTATTTATTATTTGTTTATTTATCACAAAAAAAAAAATTCTGTGCCTGTTAAAGCCTCATTAGCCATCTGTCCTGTGTGGCATTTTTGTTAAGAAGTCTTACAGAAATCTAATTTATTTCCTTAGTGGGAAAGAAGAAAGAAAAGGTAGAGCAAGAAAAACAAAAAGAGAAAGGGAAAGTACAGGCCAGTGTGAAAGGGCTTGGAGAAATACTTTAGCCACAGGGAAGACTGGATATTGACTCAACAACCCTTATCTATTCTTCCCCCTGCTGTTTCTATTGCTATCTTTTCTACCCTCATCCCCTTTCTCTTACATTCCCTAATGCTATTTCAAAAATTAAAAGTCATCCATCCATTACCAAGCCTACCTTGGCTATCAACCTTCCATTCAGGGTGAAATGTTCACTTCTCAAAGGCCTTCCTTATCAAAAAACCCTTTATTACAAATGCAGCTTGCAACAATTTACATGTATAAAAGCATAGTAAGTAAAGAATTTTAAAAACCTTAACTTTCATCTCTGTTGGCTGTTTGATACCACAAGCACTCAGACACAAACAAACAAAACATACCTTCACTCACAATAATTTACAGAGCTGTTAGGAGAAAATAAAGCTGCATTGTTATGATCGTTTTTCTGTATGACTATTCAAGCATGTTTTGTGTATCTTAAACTGTGTCTGTATATAATCAGTAGTTACATGAAGAACTCTCTATTCTGTCAAAGATACATGTAGAAACTTTCACAGCTCAGGCCATGCTGAAATTACCTTGCAAAGAAGATAACAGTTTTAATGGTACTCCCAGACAATTGCTTCTTCAGTTCGTATCTTGTCTCTGTACTGGTATGAGCTCCTTGCTGCAAGTAAAACTTTCTCTACCAAGATTCCGCTGGTCTGTTGTTCCTGAATGATTTTTATCCAACAAGAGCATTACTTGAATTTGCATGGATCAAACAACTTGCAACACACACGCAAGAAAAACTAATAAATACAAAAACCTCTGCTCTTGCTTACTTTCATTCAAATAAATCATCAAAGGCCCTGACCTTACCTTTGAAGAGCTTTCCAATTCACTTTATTCAGCCTCTAACCGCCTCTTCGTTTTCCACTAAAGCTCTTCAGGCACAGTTGGTATACTTCTCATAGCAACAGCTTGTATTACATTATTGAATGACTGCCCTTACCACTGATTCTTGTTGCCAAGTCAAATGTTGCTCACTACAAAACATAAAAAACAGCTAATGATTCTGCCAACACATTGCTTTAAACTGTGGCAAGAAAATTAAAAATTGCGGTCCGTTCCCAAAAAAGGTCCGGGCGGCTAACTGTAAATAACAGAGAAACTACAGAGGGTGTCAGCTAGCCTTTCAGCCACTGTTACTGAGCGTGAGATTTACTTGTCGGGTTTGAAGGCTAGTCATTGGATTTTATGGACATGAGAATGGATTGGGCCTGGACAAGAATTACTTCGTTATGTACGTTGTTTAAAGCCAAAATAAAATATAGTAGTAATACTACAAACATTAGTTCCCACCCCAGGTTAGAGGAGGAGAATTAGGCGCAGGTTATTGCTCCTAACTATTGCTCACACATTCTTTCTGGAGATTCCAGGCAAAATATGAACATAATTATGAAAATATGTATGTGTTGGATTTATTTATGGTTCGACAACAGTAAAAGATAGTGGACTTAAGTTTGTTTGGTTACTTGAATTAATGGACAGATACTTAAAAGTAAGAAGTAGCCACGAAGTGAGGAAAAAAACACTGAAAGGGGAAAAAAGATGCAAAACTGCAATTTGATTGCATCTTACAACTAGCATAGTTCAAGACTGTATGCTGTGATACATGTAGCAATGAATGAAAACTAAATTAAAACAAGTGTGACATGTACTATAAAAAAATGTTTGATTTTACCCGCTACTTACAGGCCAAAGACAATTTCTGGGCCTGTTGAATTTCTTCGTCGGAAAATCTGTCCCAGCTGAAAATGTAATTGAGTAGCCCTGCCCTATGATTTAATACAAAGTAAAATATAAAATTTTCTTAATATGAATATCTGGTCCACTCAAGATTTTGAGATTTGTAATAGAACTCCAAGCAGATTTTTTCAAATGTTGGTTATTTTTTTGGCTGTATACAGTCCATCCTCTCAAATTAGTTTTACTGTGCCTGTTACATGCACAGCTAAGTTGTACTAAACATAGAGCTTGATGGTCATTTAAGTGTTTCGCCGTCCTTGTCCTTGTATAAATGCACAGGTGGGGAATTGAGTTATTGAGTGAAGTGCATCCAATGCTTTCCACTTTGTGTGAAAAAAATTCTGCTGCTTACAATCTTCTTTGTGGGAGATAATCATCCATGTAAGTAGTGGAGTGTACTGCATAGGTGTTGTTTACTGCTTCCTAGCAGAGGAACGGTCTAGAAATCCTTTATGTGCCCATGTTGCAGGCAATCTTCATGGGCTGTTTTTCAGTCACAATTCTTAAAATGTTTAGTCATCTGAAAAGAGAAAAAGAAAAATATATGAATGAAAACAAATTTATTAGAAATATTGAGATATTCTTACATTTTACAGATTTTCCCACTAGATGTAAAAATATGGAACTCTGGAGCTTGTGCAGAGTACTTAGATCCATTTGAGGTTGGTTTTTTTTTGAGAGAGATTTGACTTTGAAAATTTTGATTAGACTAACCGTTTTTAGTCTGACTAACTCAATGACTCGTTTTATTTTTGTTTAGTCTTTTTTGTTGTTGTTGCTTGTTTATTTCTCATATCTTATACAGTAAAATTGCTGAGTGATATAACATCTCTAGAGCAACAGCAGTTCTAACTGGAAACATTGATGTTACTGTCAAAGGTCATTGAAGGGTGACATGGAACAACAATTCATGGACAGACACCAGAATAAATGATGTGCCAGCACTTTTGGTGGCCATAGTTTTATACTTAAATCTGGAAGGAACCAAACCCTGGAAAACCACATCACATGCATAGCCACAGTGATTTTAAATAACTTCTATGAATTGATCTTTGATACAATATTATAGGGATATAATATTGTAATATGCAAGTAAGAATTTCAGAAAAAAGGGTATACATATTTTTTTCTCTATTGTTGGTTTTCAATTAACAGTAGCAGAAGGAACTCTGTATATGTACATGCTCAAAAGTGGAAAGGACAACCATTCCAAAAGCCTAATGTTAGTCTGCAATACAGTATTCACTCAACAACCATATCTGAGATGGTTATTATCTTGATGGAAATTCAAACTATGTACAAACTGCCTGCCTAAAGGTTTAAAAGTCTGATGTAAAGAAATGAAAATATGAACTAAAAAAAACTTTTGTCCTAATTCCAAAACCATGAAAATTTACCCTTTGACTAGGCAAGGCAAGGCAAGGCAAGGCAAGGCAAGGCAAGTTTATTTGTATAGCACATTTCATGTACAGGACAATTCAA